>VXBN01007930.1:704138-782411 GCA_013397395.1 Sinosuthora webbiana | reverse complement strand
GGCCCGGGACTGACAGCGCCCGCCTCCAATGGCAGCGGCGCGGGGCGGGGACGCGGCGGGACCCACCTGCTCCTCGCCCCGCACCGAGCGCCGCCGGGGGCCGGCCCGGCGCCTCCCCGCCTGCCCCTCGCCCTGCCCGGGGCTGGCCGCGAAGGATCCCCGGGATGGAGAGGCGGAGGCGGCGGCCGCCGGTGCCGTTCGCTGCCGGAGCAGCGGTGCCGCCGGTCGCAGCCAGCGGCGTCCATTTGCCTGAGGGGTGAAAGCGGAGACGTGCCTCGGGCTCGGCGGGGCTCTCGGCTCCCCGCGCTCGCCCGCCCACCGCTGCGATGTGTTTGGCTTTGAGCCTCTCGGCGTGCCCGCTCCCCGCCGGGGTTGGGCTGGGAATACCGAATGGCTGCGGGCATCCGCACCGGCGAGCCCCGTATCCATCCGTTCGTCGCCTCCCCCACCTCCCTGGGGATACGCTCTACCCGAGAACATCCAGAATTAGCTTCAGTATCAGGGGCAGGATCAGTAACTCACAATTGAGTTCAGCATACCCGTGCTGCTTTCCTCTCTTCGCCTCACATTTTGCATCATTTTTGAAAACACATTAAAAAGGCAAATTCCTCTCAATATGAAATCTCACTGATTTGAGAGAAGGCACATGATGAATCTTTTCCATTCCTTTTAAATAGGGGCTTTTGTACTATATGAGATCATTTTCTTTTGATAGTCTCAAGACAGAAATGTAACCAGCGTATCCAGTATTAGAAACAATGAGGCACGTGTTAATTAACATTCTAAAATTATTTTAAATACTTATCCAATGAAAGCAAGGATATCAAATGTTGTGGATTGAGCGCACTCTGTAGTCACGCTCCAGAGCTGTTCATGCCACCAGGGTTTGCCAGTGTGCAGAAAGCCCAGCAAGGTACCAGGACTTACTACTCTGAAGCATAAACATGAGAGTTCAAACCCTTCAACAGCTCCAATGTACATTGCAACATCTTAAGAGAAGTAAAAGCAGGTGACTTGTCTTAGGTCTTGGGGTTGTTATATTTAAATTAATTGCAAGCAAGACCCAGTATTCAAGAGAGAAGGCAAGCAACTGCCCTGCCAAAAGACAGAATGACTTATTCCTTTCCATCAGTTAATGCTCCATAGAAACAGTAAAAATGATGAGTACTCAGACACATACAAACCAGCACCAACAAGAAGCTGCAGTCAACTCTGCCAACAAAGCCAAAAAAACAAACTGCTCCCTCAGCCCTCTGAGCCTCTCTGAAGACTAAATGAAACATTGGCCAGTTTAAAAGTACTTCCCCTGTGGTAATACTAGAAGAGGTGAGCCCAAGAGAACTTCCTTGGAAATTAGAATATGTAGCACAAGGTGTTTGAACGTGAAAACAATATTTACATTTTAAGAAAAAAATATTTTCAATAATACAGGGAAGTTTGCTGGACAAAGCAGCCAATGAACAACTTCAAGCTTTGTGAAAGACAAAACACTGACAGAATATATTAGAACAGTTCCAGCCTGTAAGTCACTTATTCCGCTTGGTCTGCAATGAATGTTTGTCCACACCATCATTTATTTTCCTATTTTCTATCTTTGTGTACCACTTCAATGTTACAGCTTTGCTTCTGGTAGCAACAGAGAGCAGGGAAGTGCTATGGCGGAAGCCTTTAATAATAGTGTTACCTAGACTTCATTTAATCTTTGTAAACCCTGCCTGCAGTCACAAAATACCAATTCTTCAGCAATTTAGGCAGAATCCAGGACTTAGCCTGAGACTTCTCAATTTAAAGCACAACTTATCTGAAATCAGTCCAGGTAAGGGATGAGTGACAAGCATTAATAAGTCATAATTTCCATGGAAATGTATAAAATACTAAGCACTCACTGCTTTTATGAACAAATATGAACAGTACTTGTTCCTAATGACTGTAAGCATATCCTTAAGTGACACAAGCATTTGGAAGAAGATGGATAATGTGTCTCACAGCCTTAATAGGTCGCTTATAACAGTACATAATTGATTAACCTACAGTAACTATTAATAGTTCTTTAGCCTTTTGTTCCCATCAGCTCTCTGATCATGTTTAAAATATATTTTCATTTATAACCATATTCTCCTACTGGCAAAGCTGCACTCCTGTCTCCTAACTTGAGCCTTGATTTTACTGAAGTTACTATTAAAACTGACTTCATAGCAAAACCTCCAGATGCTTTGATACACGAAAAAACTGCACTTGCTTTCATGCCTCTGGTAATAATACTCTAGACAGGTCTCTTTAAAAGTCTTCTTTTATGGGTTTATACAAAGTTGGAGGTGTCCAAGTGTTTGCCATTTAGAAACTGGTTGTTTTTGTCATTTTGATTTATTGTTTAGTATTACAATCCAGATGAGACCCCTTCATGCAATGTATTACATAAATACATAAGCAGTCCACTTTAATAATTTAATGGGAACAAAAACGGGAAAAGGAACAATAGGAGAATAGAAATGCTGCCAGCCTCACATTATAGTCAGGGAGAAAATTAGGTGGTAAAACTCTTAAATGTTTCTTTTTTGAACATTTAAATTATAGGGGAGCACAAGGTCTATGAAATATTTTCTCTTAAATCAAAGTGGTGTTTTCTGCTTCAGGTGTTTAAGCTTGAGGCAGTACAAGCTACAGTGCAGGTTATTAAAATATGTGTCTCGATTTTGTCCTTGTCCTGATACTGCTGTGCTATGTCATGCTATGCAAATTATTTCATGTAATTACTTCACATTTCTTAAAACATGTATGTATTACAGGCTTTAATGCAGATTGCCCCCAACTACACTGCTGTAACAGGGCACCATTTCAAATGGTGCTGCGGAAATATTTACCTCACAATCTAGTAAATAATGAAGATAAGTGGCAGCTGTAAAGTGACCTATAAGAAATTCAGTTAGTATTTCTTACTTATCATTATAGTTCATGGAAGAGAAATGTTTATGAACCATATTTTTATTGCTGCATTTTGATGCAGGTTAAAACATTTTTACATGTAAGATGATGCTTGAAACATCAGAACCAAAAATAATTACCCCATTTTATTAGAACAAGTTTCTTACACCCCATTAGAAATCAGTGGAAAAGCTTAACTTTTAAACTTTATCAAATTCTATTCAGATTCTTAGCTGAAATCCTATTAGTTTGTGGAGATATAATCTTCATTATTATCTAGTCTGAGGAGACTTTCTTCTATTATGTCTTCCCTCTCACCCATGATTATCACATCTCTTTTTGTTGAAAGGTGATAAAAAATTCCAAAGGCACTCACTAAGCAACACAGCATTTTACATCGTGGAGAGAGACAACTAAATAAATTTAGGAAAGCCTGAATCACTCTGAGAAGGTAATTTTTTTGGAAGCTCTGATGTCTGAGCCTGCACACACAAATCAAGACCTGTACATCTCAAGCAGAGACTACCCCTTCTGCAGATGAGATCTTCCCAACAATTCAAAATATAAAACTGAATTTTGGCTCCTCAAAAGAGGCAGCTTTCTCTATTTTGAAGGTAAAGATCAGGTGTTCAGTCCCCAGGGAAGTGATCCAATCTGGTATCTATTGTCCCAAGTTGTCACTAGCACTAATTTTAAACTGATTTTAAACTTCTATTAAACCATAAAAAGACATATGCAGGAATTGCAGAGATGCTTCCACATTTTCTGGAGCTAGGTTTTGGAGTAAGGGATTTGGTAAGTGGATGATGTATGATAATGAATAGGAACTGAATGCAAAACAAAAAGAAAGGAAGAAAAACTGGAAAAAAAGCTGAATGAATGATAAGTAGGATGGAGGAAGACAAGAGAAAAATAAAAACTACTTTTCCTTGTTACGCTAGGACACATTCTCATCATCCTTATTCCTCTGGCATTTTCTCCTTGTCTCTCTCTTGCCTTCTTTGGGTCCATATCTGCTCTGTCCCTTTACTATTATTTCCTGTCGTTTTTTCCATTCCTCATTTAAAAATCACTACTTTCAAATTTACACTAGTTCTGTTACACATCACCCCTCGTGGCATTTTTAGCAATCACCAGTCCATTTAGGTCATGCAGGACTCCTCATTTTTCACCACTTTGCAAAGACTCCTCAGCAAAGCACTGACTACAGCAAAACTCAGCTCCACATGGCCACTGCGGCCTCCCAAGGAGCAGAGTGAATTAGTGTCCAACACACAGACATCCAATGGCATTCACATTAACTAACATCCATGAATCCCAGAAGCACTGAGGTTGGGAAAGGCCTCTGAGGTCATCCATTCCAGCCTGTGACTGAACAGCACCATGTCAACCAGGCCATGGCACCAAATGCTATGTCCAGTTCTTTCTTGAATACCTCCAGGGATAGGGATTCCATCACCTCCCTGGGCAGCCCATTGCACAGTCTGATCCCTTCTTCACCCCTTCTGTGAAGAAATTCCTCCTGATGTCCAACCTGAACGCTGATGCAGCTTGAGGCCGTGTCCTCTCATCCTCTCACTGTTTCCTGTGAGAAGAGGCTGATCCCCACCTGGCTCCCCCCTCCTGTCAGGCAGTTCTAGAGAGTGATGAGGTCTGCCCTGAGCCTCCTTTTCTCCAGGCTGAGCACCCCCAGCCCCTTCAGTCACTCCTCAAAGGACTCTCCAGACCCTCCCAGCTCCATTTCCCTTCTCTGGACTCATTCCAGCCCCTCCATGTCCTTCCTGAAGTGGGGCCCAGAACTGGACACAGCGCTCGAGGCGTGGCCTCAGCAGTGCCCAGGACAGGGGGACAGTCCCTGCCCTGCACCTGCTGGCCACACCATTGCTGACACAGGCCAGGGTGTCATGAGCCTCCTTGGCCACTTTCAACTGCTGTCAGTCAGCATCCCCAGGTCCTTTTCCACTGAGCTCCATTCCAGCCACTCTCCCCACAGCCTGTAGCAATGCATGGGGTTGTTGTGACCCAAGGACAGGACCTGGTGCTTGGATTTGTTGAAGCCCACACCATTGGTCTCAGCCCATCCCTCCAGCCTGTGCAGATCTCTCTACAGTGCCTTCTTCCTTCCAGCAGATCAACACTCCCACCCAACTTAGTGTCATCCACAAACTTACTGAAGGAGCCCTCAGTGCTCATGACTGAATTGTCAATAAAGATATTAAACAGGACCAGCTCCATCACTGAGCCCTGGGGAATCCCACTCCTGACTGTCCCCAGCTGGATGTGGTACCATGCACCAGCACTCTCTGGACCTGGCTGTCCAGAAAGTTCTTAACCCAGCCAAGAGTTCACCTGTCCAAGCCATGGGCTCCATCATTTCAAAACCATTCACTGAGCACTGAAAGGAGGAAATTTAACATAGCAGAAGATACAGAAACAAGAGAGTGCTGACATCGTTCCATGGGGAAAACGAACTATATCCTGTCTTCTGGACTGAGCTCTCACTGCACATGAAGCAATGAGAAAACACCTCATGCAAAGGAACAGAACAGAGACAGAAAGAGCATTGAAACATCTACTGGACACTTAGATTAAAAAGCAACCTGCAAGAGCTAGGGGCACATGGGTGTGTGTTGTCTTCTCCATCACCAGATTCATGGCATGGAAAGTATTTGCCATCTCCCTGATACAGTTGCTATAAAATTTATGTCTGTATTTTCTGTTTCCAGATAGCATTTTCTATTCTCAGTGTTTGCCAGGCTTATCTTGTCCATTTGTCTTTCCAAAATGTTTATTTATCCAAACCATCAAAAATCACTTCATGATCTAATTGATCTCTGCTATGCTGCTGTATTAGTTACTTTTATGTGCTGGTGTGATTTATTTTTTTCTGGCAGCATTACACTGCACCATTTTTTTGCCACAAAACTCTCAGTTACTCCATCTCAAGTGACTCATGTGTGACCAGCAATTCACCAGCAGGAGTAAAAGATGCAACATATGGCCCTTTGAGAGGGGCATGTCTACAGCTTCTCAGAGAAGCATTATGTTCTGTTCTTCTCAAAGCTGTCATATGTCTACACCCTGCACCTCCAATGACAACCTTGTCCCTAAGCAACTTCAAGTCTCTTCATTTTGGGGTGTTAAACCTTGGAAATATTTGAAACAGATCTCCAGAGATTGCAGCCCACTCAATCTCTGAATCTTTTTATATCCATTACAAATTAAAAAAAAAAAAAAAAAANAAAAAAACAGAAAAAAACAGAAAAAAACCACACCACCCAAAAACAGTAAATGGAAAACAATTAACATCTAGAAATCTTGGCTTTCTCAAACAATTCCTCAATGCTGCTTTCTTCTATCTTTAACTATAGCAATACAAATCATTATACTATGTCAAACAAGAACTGAGGCAGCCAAATATCCTCTTTCGAAATACTGTCTAGCTCTGAATATTGAGGGACAAGAATAGTCCTCTTGCCAGGCTTTGCCTGGAAAAGCTTCAACAAATTTAATGGCTTAAAGGCTGTCTGTGTCAGTGGTTGCAAGTGATGGCTTACACTAGCAGTGCAGGCAATCACAAATTCAGAGTTCTGAACCGGTACTTTCTCATATTCCAAAGAAACACGAACATATTGTGCAGGCCTATCACAGACCCCCTTCTTAGACAGCACTTGGCCAGTGTGACTCTCATATGTGCAGTCCCTTCTCACATGGCATGAGCTCCATACTTCAATTAATTTTTGTAATTCTGCTGTTTCATCAAGTTGCCATTCAGGGTCATGGCTTCCCCCACCTTTTGCAGTTGGCTTTAGAAGTTACTAAGGCTATGGTACCCTCACTATTTACATGCTTGTCTGATCACATCTACGTATGCTGAACAATGCAGATCCCAACCTCCCCTGCTCATGACTGTCTTCTCTTTGGAAACTGATGATTTCTTCCTATTCTTTGTCCTTTCTGTCTTAATCAGTTTTTAATGCATGAATGGAGCTTCTCCTTAAGCATAATAGAGAACAAACTCCTAGGAAGGCTTTGCAGCCCAAGTACCAATTAAACCCAGCATCAGCTGTCATCATTATCCATGTTCTCTGATGCCTCAAAAAAAAACCCTGTAAATAGGTGGAAAATGACTTCCTTCAATTTCTCATTAGAGAATTACTTTTCTAGACAGAAAATCCTTAAAAGAAGCCTAAAAATCTGCAATACTCCTTTTCTTCCCATTCCTGCAAGACAGGGGGTGATTATTTCTTCCAAATTCTTTCTTTTCTGAAGGCTTGGATCTTCATACTGTTTCAGAGGAATTGACACTGAAACATTCAAGAGCATTATGCCAGAGTAAAGAGAGTTAATGAAACCACTACAGAAGATTAGAAAGGTAGAACCTCAGAAGTGACCGTAAACTCAAAACAGAGATCAGAGCAAATGGAACACAAAAGTTATTGTCCTTTTTAATTCAAATTGATGGTTAGAAAGAATTAAATAACCTTCTGCAGGTTCAGTTTGTTGTTCAACCAGAAATTATAAAAAATTGTATGATTGTGCTTTACTGGTTTAATGTAAGGTAGGACAGACACCATTGAAGAACAGTGCTGGTGAAATAAATTGGTTTAACTCTTCCATTTCCTAATCAACATTATTCAAATCATTTTAAAGATGAGATTTGGCCAGCTGTCCTTCAGTTAGAGTAAATATAGATAAGCCTCTGTTGATGGTCTTTTGCCAAATTTACACCCAAATAAGTAATTTAGCTGAAACATGAGTTTCTACAATTTGAGAAAATTCAGACAATTTTCCATATGCCACCTTCTTTCACCTTCTTCACCTTTCTTACTACAGCCACAGCTTAAGCAAACAAACAATTCACCTTAAAACACCTAGAGTAAGTTAGTAATTAATTCTCTTTCTTAGACAGATGAAAGGGTCTTCTGCTTTGGATGTGTTTTTGTTTGGTTGGTTTTTAAAGGATTTGGTGATGTCCAGAAGTTGTCTTTTCTCTGATCTGTCTGCTGCAGAAAAACCACAACCACCACCCTGAAACACAAAAAAAAAGCCCTTGTGCCATTTTTAAACAAAACTGACTACACAGCAAGAAAGTTTTCTGTCCAGCTTGGTATTATAATTAGCTCTCATGGAATGAGAGGAGATTGAAGGTTTTATTTGGTTAGGCCTGGCATACAATACACTGCTCCAAGAATGTCTAACAACACACCTGTGCCCTGCTTCAGAGTTGCTCTGATGAACTGCAGAGGGAAAGGTCTTGTAGTGCTGAGAGTTCAGATTTGTATGGCCGCTTGTGCTGGGTCTGTCCGAGGTGAAGTCCACAGCCCTCACAGTGCTGTGCTTTGCGTTAGCAGCCGGGTGGCTGTGGGTAACAGAGCAGTGATTCAGCTACTACCGAGCAGCACTGACCCACACTAGCCAAAGGGATATTCCACACCATATGACTGCAGCTCAGATATATAAGCTATAGGAGAGAGGAAGAAGGGGAGGCATTTGTGATTCCTCAACCTTTGCCTCCCGGAGAAACCATTACGCATGCTGGGGCCCTGCTTCCTGGGAAGGGGCTGAACATCGCTGCCAACGGGAAGGAGAGATTTGACCTTTTTTTCCTCAGCTTATGCACGCACAAATTCTTGCTTATTGCTTTCTTTCTCTAATAAAACTGCCTTATCTCACTGTCCTGGCTGTCCTTCATCTTATTCTCTCCCCTGTCCCATTGGGAAAGGGAGTGATCGAGTGACTTGGCGTGCACCTGGCATCCAGCCAAGGTCAACGAGCTACACCCCTTCTCCTCATTGTTTTGTGGATTAGTTTGCCTTGAAGTTGCTACAGATTTTAAGAGAATCATAAACATACAATGTGGTCTCTCTCCCCTCAGACTCCCCTCCTCCAGTTGAACAGACCAAATGCCCTCAGCCTCTCTTCCTACAGCTTTCCCAGGGCTCCATAGCCTGCTCCGCTCCTGGCTCAGGGCCGCAAACAAAGCACATCCTCCCTACAGCCTCAGCCTTGGGCAGCTCCATCCCTCCCACTGGACTCTGTGTCCAGCTCAAGGTCCTTCCTGTGCCAGCGACACTTGCTCCAGCAGCTGCTGCCACAAGCCCTGAGCACATCACTGCCATTGCTAGGCAGTCTCAAGCAGGGCCACACTTCATTGAGCACCATTCCTAAATCTTGGCCCAAAACTACTGGGCTGCAAATCCCAACTCCAGATACCAGGATCACTGGGATCTGTTGTACTCCTCTGTTACACTCCTGTGTCAATGATTTCTCTTGAGAGGATACAGAGTGTGGAACTATATCCAAGTGTAGGTTGCTTGCCTAAAAAACGTCTTTGGAAGTGTCTCAGCTGACTACCTGTGCTCATTCTCTCTCTGCAATTGTTCTCTATGCATGTATCGGATTGTAGCATTCAGACACATTTCTGTTACTTTGGACTGCCATCCTCCTCTGCTTTGAGGGCTCTAGGACTCAAGGAGGCCTTGAGATTGTCCTGCTGCCACAGCAGCCCCATCCTAAAAGTGCTTGGCATGTGCTGCTCCAAGTGCATCTTCAAAGGGCAGGCTCTGCTTCCAGAAAAGCTCTTCCAAAACAAATCATCTCTTACTTTCCAGCCTCAGTCTTTTTCCCACTCTATTTCTTGACGTTTCCTCCTGTACCATCTGCAACATGAACTGGCAGACCTTCCCTGAGCTGCTGCTTTCTTCTTTAATGGACAGATAGAAAGAATCAGGAGAGGAGCCCCTCTGAATGTCCTAAAAGTTGAGCAGCACTCATTGGCAGAGCCTCTTCTGCTGCTGGCACATCAGTGCCAGACTTCTGCCAGGTGGGCAAGGACAAAGGAGAGCAGATACAAAGCAAAGGGGTTTTAAGGTGTGCCAGGGGATGTTTTGGCTGGACATTAGGAAGACCTTTTTCCCAGAAAGTATGATTAGGTTTTGGAACAGGTAACCCAGGTGAGGGAGGGAGGTGATAGGAAAGCCTGGATGTGGCACTCAGCACTCAGTTCCAGGTGCCATGCTGGGGGATGGATCCCAGGAATTTATGCCAAACAGTTTTGAATAATTGCACAAACTGTTATCCTTTGAACTCTTCACCTTCGAGACTGATCTTCTAGCCATGCAATAAATAACTTTTACAACAACCCTGCCACTCTAGTCTACTATGAAGACCCTAGCAGCTCAACATAGTAGTTTTTCTCCCTGTTAGTTGTAGCTTTTAAGTCTTAAAGTTCAAGAAAGTTCAGGTTTTCCATAGATTGCTCTGGTCTTTCAGTGCTCCATACAAGACAGGATGCAGCAATTGATGGGTTTGCATGGGAGCTCCACACCAGCACACATGCAGCAACATATTATTACTTCCAAAAGACTTTCCTTTTGTTTAAGAAATAAAGACAGATGTTTACAGAAGTTATCACAGGAAAAGAAAAGGAAGCCCTCAGAGGAAGCTCTGGCTGAGATGCAAGATGTATTTCAACAACCAGTAGGGTACCAGCAAGTGGCAATCACCCCATTCAGAATTCACAAATTCCTACGAATGTCTTGAGTCAGGTAGAACTCCAGATTTTAGAACTACTGAGGACAATATTTCAAACCATAAGCTGCAGACAACCTATAAAAGCTATTTTTAAATAAATGCATGCTTGTGTGCACAAAAAAAAAAAGTTAATTGTTTTTAAAATCTCCCAAGAAATTCCAACGAGGCTCTTTCCTTACTAAAGAACAATATTCCCTCTGGTGTACATTGGGAATACTCAATCCTCTGCTGTGCAACTCCCATAGTCCATCAATTTTTTTTTTCCATGGGATGCACTGGCTTTATGGTCTTCAGCAGAACCAATCAAGCACTAAAGAGGTAGAAACAAGACGTTGTTACATAATTTGGAAGATCTCCAGTGTGGAAGCTGGCTTCACACACAGCCAGGTCTAGGCTCCAGCTGCAACATTATTTACAGCTTAATTTACAGCTTGAATTTTTATCAGCACAACTCAAACACACAAAATCCACACCTTCTTTAGGCCAAAGAAAAGCTGCAAAATGCATTTTGTAACAGGCACCCAGCAGATCACTAACACACAGCTTTCACATTAATGATCACATTACAAGATGACAAAAACGCCAAGGCTTTTTTTGCCAGGAGGACTGCAAGGGAGAACTTCTTTTTTTTAATGTGCTATGGTGGTTTCACCCTTCCTCTTGTTGTCTTTTCTAGTCAAGTCCAAGAATAAACAGAACTCACATGGTCATTATTTCAAATGGTTTGTTCATTGCCAATTTCAATATCGGGTGCCAGAAAAATACCAAATTGTTTATTTCTTTTTTGGTCTTAAGTAGCCTGCACACTAAGAAAAATACTTATTTTTATAAAATCACCTACTTTTATACAGCTCAAGACAGGGAAGGGCATGAATTTCTATTTGCCTAAGTTCAACACACAGCATGTTCACTCACAGAATAACAACCACAAGGCAGCAATACTTCAAGATCATCTAAAGAAACAAGGAGCTGAATTGCCCTATGTAGATATTCCAATTTACCATCCTGTTCTTTATGCTATTTGCTTTATGATTGCTGGAACATTCTCTTCTGCCCCACAGAAAACTTCCTTAAAACCATGACTGAGTCCTTGAGTCTAGAACAGAATGTGTGAGCTCAAGGAAACTTTTGGAATTCTTGCTGTTATTGAAATACTAAACACCACATGTTTAAATGATAAAGTCAACTGCAGGGTGGCTTTACTATGGAAATTTCATGAATAAAAGATATTCAGAAGCCTTCATTTATCCCAGTTGTACCTACACAGTTCAAAAAAGTTACAAGACCACATGGGTTTATGAGTAAGGCACAATCTGTTTAAATTGTACCACGGCTCCTCCTCCTTAGAACACCTCAGTTGCACATTTTCACCTACCCAGTTTTATGGCCTTCGTTTTGTTAGATAATTTCCTCTATAGGATTACATTCCACTGGCCTCTTGCCAAAAGCATTTGGAGTAGAAGAGATGAAATCTCCAGCCATCAACAGAATAGTGGTGCTGATATACATCTTCAGGCAACTGCAGTCTGACCTCTATGAACAGCGCCGTGCTAAACTCAAATTTCCACTAAACACCACTCGGATGGTGTTTCTACCTAGTTGTTGATAAAAACGTGCAATATAGACTGTAAAGTGTGGATATGGCAGCAGACACTGTTTCTCTGTAGACTGTAAATAATACGGTTATTTTAGCAACAGAAATTCTGCCCAAGGCTCATGTTATTTACAGCAACATCACACTTTCCCCTGCAGGGCCTGCCTCAACAAGCTTCTGTTTGCTCCACCAGGGCGTTAGAAAGGTTCTGCTGCAAATGTTTCAGAAACAAAGTTTTTAGCTCTGAGAATTGATGTCTGGTTTTGGTGGGTCCTCCTCCTGCATCTGGACTTCTCAGGAGAAGTCTCTCAGGAAAAAAATGATGCAGAACCAGGATTCACATACTGATTTGTATGGTAAGCAACACATAAAAACAACATTGTAACCTTTTACAGTGAGATTGAAAGAGCAAAGGGTCGACTGAAGGTGGAGGTTTTTGGGAAAAGATAGGAAAACCACTCAACCTGTAAGCAAAGGGAAAAAACAAGGTACAATCAAAATGATACATTTAGTATTAAGTGTTAACCTGCAGCACAAGATACAACCCTATGCTTTGGTTTTTGCTCTAAGGGGAAGGAAGGACCACTGATAGGACTAAAGAGAAACACCTAATCTGATGTTTATTTCCTGGTCATATTCATTTATTTTGCTTCTTGCTGTAAAAGACTTGGGGAAAAAAAAACCCCAAACACATTTCAATGTAATTCTTCCCCCAGCTCAAGCAATTTCCACCAGTTTTAACTTAGATAAATCTATCACGTGCCAAAGATTATTTCATTACAATGCTGTGTTCTGAGGATGACTCATCAGTCAAATAATATTTCTGTGAATATATGCAGAACTCAGTGATGCCAGGCTGCAGAACACACTGCTAGCTGTTAAAAGCAGTACTAATTCCAGCTGCAATTTTTGATAATAGGAAAAACAGGTAGGCATAATTTGGGAGTTACTGCCATTGGGATTTTCATTAAACAGGACCTCCTGTTTGCTGTGCAAACTCTGAACAAGCTCATCATTTCACATTTCTATCAGAAGTTTTCATGCTTGTAAGTGCACTCTGCCACATTCTGATAATCAAATGGCATTGGAAACGCCCAGCATACAGCAAGAAGGTGAGTTTGGTGTTTTGAAGCAGGACATCTGTTTGGGAACATGTTTTATGGCCAGTTTGTGCCAAAGAGAAGAACTCATAAAATAGGCAGTGATTCTCCTACTGTCCTAGCAACTTAGATTTCTTCTTTTTTTCAGAAAAGTCAAACTGATATCATGTACCATGTTGAAAGTTCCATTTCAAGGTCCTTTTTACAAGGCCTGAACAGAAAAGTTCAATGTTCTTAAACCTTCAAGGGCAAAATAAATGCCAAGCCCCTAAGAAAATTGATTTAAAAAGTGAGCTAGTCCTCCTGGACTCATTTTTATTTCTTTTTTTTCTTTCTTTGTTATTTTTTGGTTTTGAGAGTTATAGGAATTAACTTGCCTTGATCTGGGGGGAGGTGTTTGTTGTTTTTGTTATTTTCTTAACCCAAAGTAACTTAATGGCTGTGACAAACACAAAAGAAGGAGTCAAAGTAAAGCGCTGTCAGCTTCCTTCATTAAAGTGCGTTTTCCACTTCACTGTGCCTGGTAAAAGAGCCCAAGAATATCTCTGCAATCCTGCAATGCTTCATTATTTTGTTTAAATGAGGCAACACATGCCAATCCAGCAGCAAAAAAGAAAATTCTTTCCTTTCTGCAGTGAGGGTACACGCAGCAAATAGCTTTCACTGGTTCACACATCCAAATTTTATCTCCAGCACTGTCACAGAGAGACAAAACATCAATTGTTGGTCAAAGGCTAGAAAATATTTGTACAATAGGGAGAAGAAAAATATTTCAAACTAACTCAAGTCTATCATAAAGAAAATACCAATTTATACAAATCATGTTTTTTTAAAAAATGTAGGGACACAAATATGACTAAAATAATTACATTATCTTCTTAAAAACCATTCCCTTTGGGCAACATCAGCACAAATAGAATTAATAACACTTTGAGAAATATTAATTTCTTTCCTTTCAACAAAGATGAAACGCATTAGTCTCTAACCTGACTTTAAAGCCTTTGCCTAAAAACTAAATATGTTTCCCCTCCCCTCCAAGCTGTTGCACAAAGGCTTTTTTTTGTGGAAAAAAGCATTTTTATGTAAAGAAAAAAAAAATCAGTATATTAGTTGATTACCATTGTGACTTAGAGTTCCTTCTAATGATGTGGTACTTCTAAAGCTGTGTTACTTCTAAATTCCTGACATTCTTAGAGTGGAATAAAAAGAAACCAGCCAAAAATCATACTTGCTTCCAGTAAAAAAAAAGAAAGAATCTGTGGACTAGTTTAGAAAAATATAACCCAAGAGTCCTGTAGGATACTAACAAGACTTTTTGAAACCGTAGTAAATCTGTCACGCTTTCAAAAACAAAATGAAGCAACATGGTCAGAAAGGGGAAAACTCCCACACTTTCCTGTAGCTCAAAGCCTAAGCTTTTAGAAAAGAACTGAAACGTTTACTTTCAACCTTTAAGCCAGATTTAATAAATACCCTAAATCAAGACATAAGACATCACATAATTCATATCCATCTTCATGAACTAAAAAGAGAGAATCTTTCATATCAGATCAGATAAAAAAGTTCTTGCCCTGTTGGAGAACATTATCAAATTGAACACATATTGTACTTCCTTGCTTTGTTCATTGGAAAAGGAGCTGAATTATGGATTCCTTTATAGCAATACAGCCACTGCAACCCACACATGGGGTCACCTAAGACAGCAGGTATTCCTCCATAAGGCAAGAAGAAATTGAAAAAAAAACAAAGGTCATAGCTTCCCCAGGTTTTAGACTAAAATTTAGGAAACACTGAAGCTTGATGGTGCAGTGGGAAAATACACAAAACTTAGCAATGCCACTAGGCACATAGTTTCCAAAAAAATGTGGAATACCAGGCAGAGAGGGTAAGACTTAAACAGCTCCTGAGGCTGACACAGCTGTGCTAACCTGAATGTACTTTAGGCAGGGGTTATGTTCCCCCTCTGCGAGTTTTTCTGGAGGGGTGGGAAGAGCAGCAGCTGAAACATCCTGGATAGCAGAGATCACAGGGAGTAATTCCCACCAACTGCTGCACCAAGCATTGTGACACACTCACAAAGAACAGCGGTGAGTTCATGGTCCAGCCTCAGGCACCACCTGCATGGAAACCATGTCACCAAAAGGGGGTCATCTTTGGGGAAGGGAGAGGGAGCTTGTGTCACAATTTATTTTATACTTTTTTTTTTAGTTCTCATGTTAACAGTGGAGGTTTCTATCACCTTTCACAGAAGGCTTTATCGCCTCATGTATATGAGAGACCACAAACTTGACTGTTTCCTACATAAATAATATTTTTCCTTTGTATTCCACTTCCTCATTATAGGAATGATACCCCAGATTAATATATGCTACAGTAGTATTAATAAATGTTAGGTAACTTTTTTATAAAAAAGAGAGTTCCAACACCAAAAATCTAAAGTTTTGGATTTGGCAAAAAAATAATAAAATTGTGCTTAGATATTCTGGTTTTAGTTGTCTTTCAGAAAGGGAAGGATTTCCCCTTAAAGTCCTCCTCCCTCTCATTCCCATTGTCCACTTTCCCCACCATCACCATTAAGAATTCCTGCAACGTTTTTACAAGTTTTAACAAGTTCATTGGGCAGCTAAATCAAATTAAACCTAACTGTAATAAAATACTATGCCAAGTGAAGACAAATCATAAAACCAGGGAAAACCTCTCAAACTCTGCAACTACAATTATCTATTTTAATTCATAAGGTGGGAGAATCACTGAGTTTTCCATAAATGTCACATGGTAACCTCTGTCATTGGCAGCAGGAATCTAGAACCCTGACCGAAATCTTGCTAGATGCCATAGCCAAAAGCTGATTGTTTTTTTTCCTTCCTGCCTAATAAGTATCTAGCAGAGTTAAAAGAGAACACAGATGGAGGCTAAAGGAGGTTTAACACCACTAATTCATGCATCACTGCTGCTGGGCTTTGCATTTGCATTTCACTAGACTACTTTCTTTGAATGAATCAGCATCAGAGACCAACAATTTCGTTAACTGGTCAAAGCTGGCTGGGTTGGAACATGAAATATTTGGCAAAACTGTGAATTAGGGGATGTATATTCACACATTTTTCTTCGAGGGAAGCAGAGCTCATTCATAAAGAAACTTAATGGACAGTAAATTTTATTGCTTCAGTTAAAGAAAAAACATTGAGACATAGTTACCTGACAGATCAAATATGAAGAAGCGTGTTCTGCAATCACTAAGCTGGAAAAGTACTATTCAGGACATGTTTGTCCTCCACTGGTTATGAGATAGTGCAAAAAGGTGAAGACTTATCTTTCCCAGAGGGCAGTTTCCACTAACCACGTGTAAACAAGAAATCCATGAGCACTGGCTGGAAACACTGCCACCTTTCTCTCCCAGTTACAGGTGGAACTGAAAGTTTTCTTACTGCAGATTAATACGATTGTCTGATAGCCAGAGAGCTGCAATATTATCAAACCTCAGGTTGCTCAGAAACACCAAGAACCTATTTTAGTGAAATGCCCTTTCAAAGCAAGCCTCTCACGTCATAGATAGTACATAAAAAGGTAAGAGTCACGATTTCCATCTTTCTTTTTTGACACGAACGTACACCTTCCACGGCTATTACTCCCCCTCAAGTGCAAAAATGAGAACTTACAGAACTTTAGAAGTTTAACATTTAAGTTGCAAAAGGAAAAAGAACTTCTCCTATCTTTTATTGCATTTCAGGCAACAATGCAGTCATTTTTACTTTTGTCTGCCCTGGAGAATACTTGTGCTTTGAGCACCCACGCTGCAGAACAGGGCTAAAGGATCCAGAATATCCAGCTCTTCATTCCTTGAATCAGGTTCAGACACACAGCAAGGACTGACCCTGGCTGATAAACCAGCATAGCTTAACTCAGTTTTCTTCACTTGCAAGAGAACCTTTACCCTCCTTATTTAAAAGAAATAGGAAGACAAACATGTCACTCAGATTAGATTTTACTCAAGTTAGATTTCTCTCAGTATTTAAGACCTCTCCCCCACCCCTTCCCTTTACAGTTCATTTTTGACAGGCATCAAAGGCCAAAAAAGACAGTTAAGAATGTCAGGTTCACAGGACAAGAAAAATAAATACTGTCTTTTTTTCAATATTGTGAAGTCATTGTGATATGGAGATGACCTGTAACACAAGCAGAAACTGCAAAGAGACTTTTCTCTAAGAGAAAATTTCCATTGTGCAGAGGAACACTTCAGTGGCTCCAGTTAACATTAGTGTGCTCAAGCACAGGCTTCTGTGACTTGCACTCTGCTAGTCTTGGTGAGTGATTCATAAATGCACTGATCACCACGTGGAACATCTGTCCATGGTCTCATTAGAATAATTACATGATTTGACTGGTTAGTGTTGTCACCTAAATAAGATTTTAGAAAAAAAAATTCTCTTCTGTAATTATTAATACAAAAAGTCTTTGAGACACCTTCCTTGCAGACAATAATGGAATAAAACAGCACAACTTCCCTACCCTCTAGAATGTGATTTTGTGTTTATGTATCTAAGGGGATCTGACACTAGCCATCAAGATTCAGTTTCATCTCTGAACCTGCCAAAGAAAAACCAGCTTACAGAAAATATTTGGAATTTATCCTCTGAAATAAAATGAAAAAACAACAACAAAAAAAAACCCAACCAACCAACCACTCAGTTAAGCACAGGATGGCATCAACACATATCCAATGTCAATGCCTTTCTTAATTCCTGACTGGCATTCAGAGTCCAGAGCAATGTATACATCTGCCTTTTGTCATACAGAGGATGCCACCACACCGGTCTTTAGAAAGGCAAGAGACAGGACACAGCCCTGCTTTCCCCAAGGCTTCCATCCACAAGAACCATCTCTGAGCTGAGCCACTGCTTCACAAGGAAGGTTTCAGGCAAGCTGAACTCTTGGCAAGACAGCCACAGCTGACAAACGAAAAATCACCACAGGCTGCTCCCTCACCCTTCCCTCACACTCTGAATTATTCAGGGTTTGGCATTATGATATGGCAATGACCAGGTCTATGCAGGCACCTTCACTCATCATCAGGCAACACACAATTAATTCACTATGATGAATATAAACAAAAGCCACCTGTGCACAGGATAGTGTGGAGGTGATGGGATAAGAGAGGTTCACCTAGGCATAGGATGCATCTAACGTACATCTACCGTTAAAGACAGTGAAAGAGTTTCACCTCCTCCAGGGTGGCTAAACCTTATCAAAAGATTTTGCCTCTAAAACCAGTAAATGGAAAAATAATTACTACTCAACAGCCAGCCATTAAAAGACAATTACACATTGACAAGCAAGATGGTAGCATTTCATCGCCACTTTTATACAAAAATGAAGACAGAAACCCAAAGAAATTCTCCGGTATTATTTTAGCACACCTTTTTATTAACAGACATTTTCTTCAGTAGGTATTAAATGTGATAAGTGTCATATTCTCAAGTTACTGAGGGCTGCTTTTCCATCACTTTCAGACTAAGTTCAACTGATTGTTGGGCAGATGGTGCGAAAGAACACATAATGTGTTCTCAATCTGACTGACACAGATTATAGTTTTAAAGCAGTGATTGAAGCACTTTGATATACCATTTCCTCATCCTCCACCATCAGACAGGAAAGTTTCCTTAGTTACATTGATGCTGTCTCCACAGTAAATAGGGTTCCAATTATTATGCAAGCCACTGAAGTCTATTTTAAGAGTCTTTGCTTTTATTACAGTGCATATGGAGGAGGTTTTCTCCTGACACTTGAATAATCTGTCTTCACCTAGCAGGTGTGTTTTCCTTTCAGATTTTTTTTTTAAATAACCTCCTGAAAAATAATCAGGAGGATTGAAAAGGAACGAACTAGAATTCTGCTGACAGGCATATGTGCTGTGTTTAACAGCACCCAAGAACGGTGCCATGCTAAAAAAAGCACTAAAGCCACACTTATGGCAAAGCAAGTGAATCAAGTGAGAATATCCATGCATTTCCTTTTCAGGTCAGCACACAGTTCCCATCCTCTGCTCCTCCTTGTGCTAATGGTCATAGTGTAAGAGCTGAAGCAACCTTGGCATCACTCACCACCCCAGGTAGAACCAGCTCCTGGCTGCAGAGATCTTCTGAAGCCAGAGCAATGCAGGTGCAAGACTGCACTGCCTGGAGGAACACAGCTGCCATCAAACAGATGTTCCTCCTTCAGGCATGCAGTGAAACAAATCCTGTCACAGGCAGCTCATGTCCATTCTTCAGGATCTTAGAAGCACCTGGCAGGTTTTTGTTTTTGTTTTTTTTTCTGGCAAGCATCTTGGAAGTGAACAGGTTGCAGCTGAAGAAACATTTCAAAAAGGAAGCAACAGATGTAGCCAACACCCTGAGAGAGCACCCTTGACCGCTACCAAGTTTGGAGGTTTCTTGTTCAAAATACAACTCATTGAGTGGTCCTTTTGCAAGTCCTCTGCAAATGGATGGTTCAGACATGGCAAAAATTTGAGAGCAGAAAAAAGAAAGGTGAGCTGAGAAAGCCCTGTAAAAAGATGAGCTTAGCTGAGGTAAATGAATATACCTCAGTCTTATGTGAATCTAAGCCAACTCAATGAGATTCATTTAAAATAATCTCGCATTCAGTTTTATGACAACCTGTGACCTCCAGGCCTTGCATCAGAAGGTGGTTCAAGTAGGCTGAATAAGGAGAAAAATCCATAAATTATTTGATTTTTCTAGCTCAGAGCTTTGGCCACGTGCCTAGTGAGCTCTCAATTATTTTAAGTCATTTGGCCACAGCAATGAAAATATCTCTTCATTAATAAGAACTAGGTGTTTAAGTGCCAGTTTAGAGTGTTAAGAAGGACAGCATATCTCCAGTTTGGTGACCGAAGAAAAACCTGGAACGTGGCCTTTGCTCCTCCTCTGAGCACGGTCAAGATGATCTCATCAATACCCAGAACTATGAGACTGAGACTTCCTTCAGTGCCTGGTGACCATCACTGTCAGCAGAACTAACACAGATGGGGAGCAGTCCACTAGGAACTTGGGCAAGAGCAGGAACCTCTCACAGGGAATCACGGAATTTTGTTCATGCTCAGTATTTTTTACCTGTGTTGGGTGGTTAAAAATCTGTAGATATCTTGCATATTGCAGACCTTCCTGCTTCTCTCAACCCTGCCTCTCTGTTTTGTGCCAGATTTCAAGTGACCAAATGCCAGTGGCAACATGGCATTCCTTCTCCTCAAGTCTGGGCACCATTTATTTGGCAAGTGACTGTGTAGCATCATAGAACAATTAAGGTTGAAAAAGACCTCAGAGACGATCATATCCGTCTGCTAATCCAGCACGGCCGTGTCACCAGCTACACATCCACATGTTTTTGTGAGAACTTCCAGGGATGGTGATTTCCTGGGCAGCCTGTCAACTCTTGCGTTGAAGAAATTTTCCCTGGCACAGCTTGAGGCCACTTCCCCTCATCCTGTCACATGTTACCTGGGAGAAGAGACCGATCCAGCCGGCTCCATCCTCCTGCAGAGGGTGATAAGGTCTCCCCTGAGCCTCCTTTTCTCCAGACTAAAGCCCAGCTCCCCCAGCTGCTCCTCTGAATTGTAAAGGAGCGGGATACAAAATTGGCCACCTTCCAGAGAGGCTCTTAGGCAATTCCTAGGTGCAGTGTTTGCATCTTGCGCCTTGTGACCTAATCTGGTGACTTGAAGCCTATTGTCTTCTATTTCACAGGAGTGTACAATGATAAAAACATTCCTATCTTTCAAGGGGATGAAGCCAGCCTGGAATGAACAGGCCACAAGGCTTGCAGATTTCAGTGCTCAAGGAAAGGCAAAGCCAGGCAAGTATTTGGGCAGGCAAAGAATACAAGCACTCCAGGTTCTGAAGATTTAAGAAGTTTTACAACATGACTTAGCTAAAACTAAGAACCTTAACTCTCACTGCATTTTCATTGCTGAAATCATTATCATGAAATCATTCATCATTAGCTGAAATACACGACAGAAAGTGGGTGCATTCTCCAGAAGGACTCATTAGCTGACATAAAGGTAAAACACAACTGCAGCTGAAATTTCCACTTGAAGAAACAGCACTGGTTACATAAAACTCCCAGGCACTTGTAAGGGGGTCCACTTTAAGAATGTTTGCTCTAATAGTGAAGATTTCTATCCATGATGTTCTCCATGCTTTCAGATAACTGCTGTTTCCCTTAATGAAGAAAAGCTTCCCTTCACCTCCTGCTAAAAAAAGATCCCCAAAGATATGTTAATTTTTCTTTAATGTATTATCTTTTCCATCACCACAGCTGTCTAGTCTGCCTTCTTCTCAAGGACTGATGCAATTGCAAATACTTCCCTGTGTCCCATGATAGATTTTATTAATGACATCAAACGGTTTCATGCTTTGCCTCGTTATTAAGTTCTGCGCTGGTAGCGGATATTGCATTCCTTTGTGTAAGTTCTGTAATTTTTCTGAGTTTTGATAAGGCCATTAATCACAACACAACTACGCTGATCCAGACCATGCTGGTGTCCAAGACAACACTACAATAACCACTCTTTAATAACCATTCTCCCTTGCCTAACACCTGTAGAGGTTTTCTCTGCTTAGGCAGTAGTCTTTTTAACAAATATGAGAGAAGATGAGGACTAAACTAATGTGGATTGTGTTTCACTAAAACTTCCTCAAATAATTGGGATGGGGCTGACCTTAAGAGCTCAGCTTATGATGTGGGATTTGACCTCACATCCTTGTGACTTCACTGCTAGTTGGAAACATTCAACATCTGTCAATATTCGGACTTAAGTGATGCAAAGTACTTGAAAATTCATGGTTGAAAAGGAATATAAATAGCACTGAAATCTTTGCTCCTCAGTAGCCTGACACTGAAAACCTTCTGCTGACTGCAAGCATTAGGTCTCCTTGCATTTCTAACCAAATTCCTGGATTCTTTCAAAATAGCTGCTGACAGGTCAACATCTAAAGAAATCACCCTGACAAAGAGCACAATTGAGCAGCATTTGGCAGGCTGCTATCCTCACTGCTCTCTTAATATTTTTTAGGTTTTGCACCACTCCATTTGGGTACTGAGAATTACTGAGATGTACACTGCAAAATTATGTTTTCTGTGATTTTACGGAGGTCACATACATGCCTGTGTGCACACCCATATATCCAGCACAGGCACTGTATTACCTACCTCTGAACCTCACAAAAAAAAAGAGAAATGTAGTACTAGGAGGGGAAAAGGCACACACTGAATCCATTTCCTTCTTGTAGCCAAGGTTTGCTTCCTTTGTAGGACCTACAGCCACCTGCTTTATTTGGGATGCCTGAAGTCCAGAGGTTACCTATCCTAGGATAAAGCACACTCAGCACTTCAGAGGATTAAAGCCCAGCAGGTGTTAACTGCAGCAGGGTACAAAAGGAGCCCCTTGCATTACCCCTGCACACAGCCAGCCTGCTGCAGGAGACTGTCTGAGCAGGGCAGTGGAGCTCCTGCGAGTCTGACTCCTTCCCTGAGCTCACTGTTTAACATGCTGGGTCTGAGGAAGTATTTTTTTGACTTAGGACCTGTCCCCTGCAGCAGCCAGCAGCAAATAACCCAGAGAGAGAACGTATGGAGCACACCACAAAGGTTTTCTTTCTCAAAAATATTCTTCCAGCCTACAGAGATTTAGGGCTGGCTGAGTTCCCAAGTCAAAGGCAGTGCTCTGGCATCCTGCAGCCCTGACTGCATCTCCCAGAAATACAGGGAATTGTTAAAGCAACCTAGAAGGTGGACATGCAGAGTGGTTTTCCTCCTTAGTTCCATTTCTTTCTCCCAACCTCCCACCACTTGATGCCTCTGGCCCTACTAGAGGACAGTGAGAAGACATCTCTGACTGACCACCTCAGCCAACTCTCTTCCATTTTAGTCTGATTACCTCTTGTTCAGAAGACAAGGTCTAGGGCAGACACAGGAGAGGGTGAGACTGTGTTGTGCTGAGCAGCAACAAAAGCCACAGCAGTGAAAAGCTCAGCTTCTGTGGAACTGTGCAGACAGGACTGCTCTGGAACCTGGATGCTTCCTCATGTACTACCATGAGGAAAACAAGCTCACCCCATCCGTGGGTGGGTATAAACCACAGGTGATCTCAGGTTCTGCCTTAAAAATAAAGCTAATGGTTGACCTTTTTGGGCGTGAAAGGGTCTGGGCTTGCAGGTACAGAGTCAGTTATGGCTTTGCAACAAGACAAGAAGTGCACTCATCATGTTCATCTATCACACAAGCCTGTAACAGTCAAGTGATTTTAGTGCTCTCTTATGGAATATTACAGGTTACTGTGCTTGGAAACAGGCAATATAATTTCCCAGGTTTCAATAAATTCTATTAGTTACCCCACATTTAATTTTTCTTCAAGAAATTTGCTAATACCATCTCGTTTCAGAAGCCTCCAGATAGCCAGCTTTGGTTTTGTGAAGGGGAGAAAGAAAATACATTTGTTTTGCTCTGTTGTACAACAAAGTTTACTCTTAAATTGCCTTTTAACTATTAATAGCATTCCCATATAACGCACCTAGTGTTTAATAGTACAACAGTAGAACTAGAGCTCCTTCCCTGGCTCTCTGATGGCTGTGATTCATTCCCAGGCAGCCCAAAGTACATTAGCTATGTGACTGGAAACAGGATTAGGTGTTCTGCCCATAAACGGATAAAAGCATGTCCTTCATGCAGCATTTCATGAAGCTCTCTCTGGTAAAGTGCAGGTGACACTATGCTAGAATTAAGTTACACTGGGAGTAGGAGATCCAAAAGACAGCGACAGGAGTCACCGGGAACTCGATGCCAAAGGTGTGGCTAAAACACACCAGGGGAGGATTCTGATCAAAAACCACCCCTTTTCTCTGTGTGAAACTATTAGAACCTAAGTCTATATATAACTGGATACAGTAACTGGAAAACAAACTTAAAAATGGTGTGTGCAAATGTCCCAGAAATACAGGAAATTATTACAGTAGCCTGGAATGTGGAGAAGGCCCAGCCCTTGACAACTGCTACGTTAACCAGAATCAAGACATGCTCCATATTGTTATTGCTCTGGAATGTTAACCTTGTTAAGCCCTAACACATCTTGGAAATCTGCCCATCAGTTATGGAGTTTGTGCTTTCACAACAGCAACATCATCTAAAAAAAAAAGAAAGCAAACCCCAAGCATATCTTTTATTTAGAGCAGTATTAGTGATAGCAGAGCACTTTTTCTGGAAGTCAAACCACCAAAAACCACACCAAATCAAGCAGAGACTACAATGACTGATCTTCCTCTCACTTAACCTTTCAGAACAATAAACCTGTGTTGTTCAGAACCATTTCTCAAATTTGAAAAAAAGGGAAGGTTAAGAACAGACAACAGAAACCTTTTCAGTTGAGAGACCCCATCCCCAGGTACCCACGCAATCCGTGAATAAACCCTAGAGGATCATGCAGTGCCAGAACATGCAAGTCCTAGAACATACTTCTGTGAAAATGAGCCAAATTTATCTGAGCATAAGCTAGAATTAGAAAAATAGCAGATGGCAAATTGCAGCACCACTGAAATTCCAACAGCTTGTTTTGAAATGTTGAGTTAATTCTTAAAATAAGGCTTTAGAGTTGAAGTAAGAGTCTCTAGAAATCCAGGAAACTTGGTTCAGACACAGGAACTCAGATTACTTTCAAAAATTGACTGGACATTATTAGCCAGCTGCAGTTTTCTACATTATCCTCACATCAGAGGGCAGTTCTAGGTGTTCCTTTGGCAGTCATAACTGAGAACTTTTTTTTTTTTTTAAGCTTATTCTCACTTTAGACCAGTTACTCCTGCCAGGCTTGAAAGACCTCCTCACACCCTCCTTCCCAGCCCTATCATTCAGCCCTGAAGCTGGTTGTACTTCAGATGCAGTAACTTCATAACCTTGTGGCCACTCTGCTGAGGGTCCCTACCTTGGGGAGCCAATTCCCTCACAGAGATCAAGGCACATTATTTTGCCCTGTAGGTCATAGCTACATTAATGAAAAGGACTAAAATCCTTGGGTTGAGTGTCCTTGGCAGACTGAATGATGAAGCCAAATTCCCTGTAGGCTTCCTACTCATGCTGAACCAGTGATTCACACTGTGCAGCCCGTTTCTTCGCTTTCCTGGGAGAAGCAAACCAGTTTTGGGAGTGAGGGCAAGAACCTCCCCTTCCACACATTTCTTCTCTCCTAAGCCCGTTCAAGAATTAAAACTAAACAAGACAGATATTCTTTTGTCCTCCAGGAAATGCTTTTCCCCCTGTGCTACCACCAGACAAACCCAGGAGACTCCAGAAGCCACCCTGGGCACGCTGCCATCCCCATGTCCTTGTGGGAGGACAAACAACGGAGGGGAGCCTTGCGTTGAAGCCGCGACCCAGGGCTTTTCATGGCTCGGAGGAAACGAAGCACTTGCGTTGTCAATCCCTCCCAAAGCAGCTTGCTCACGGCTCCGGGGGATGAAAAACGCGGGGGATGAAAGGCAGGAGGAGGAGGCAGGAGCGTGGCCGGGCCCGGTTTGCCGGGAGCGCAGAGCCTGCCCCTCACACAGGGAAAAGGCCCGGCTACGAACGCAGGAGCAACATTTGAAAGCAAAACACTAAAAAAGCCCAAAACAAAACCCAAAACAAAACAAAAAAAGAAACTCTAAAAACACTCTAAAGCAAAACTCCAGGGACTGATCTCAGCACCCACATAATTTTTCCTCATCACCCACAGCAGCTTCCCCGGGGGGAGCAGCTGCCGGCTCTCCTGGGAAATCCGTGTGCCTGCGTCGTTCTGGGTCAAAAAACAGCCCTCGTAGCAAACACCTCCAGCAGGTAGCTTTCCCAAGGCCATGCTTAACCTTGGAGCAAAACCAAGAAGTAGCTGAGGCCAGGAGGCCAGGCCTTCTTCCAGAAGGTTCTGGCCAGGTGGGCTCAGCCTGACCCAGCTGCTCCCTGACACAGGTGCTGGCACCTCGCTGCATGGCTCCAGTCAGGCACAGCTTGCAGTTTAACGACCTGCAAGGGAAGGCAAAACAAATATAAAATTGTCTAATAAGGTGATTTTTTTTTTTTCCTCATGGCCAGCTGCTGAGGCCAGAGCTGTGAGCACCCCACAATTAGTCCTGTAGAGATCACAGAGCCTGCCTGTAACATGCTAACACTGCTTCTGACTTCCAGGAGTTGGCACAGGAGAGTTTTCAGGTTTTCCTCCATGAGTTTCTTGCTGTTTTGGTCCCACACCAGACTCTGTAAATAATTACTTGTATGTGTATTTTCTCTTTTCTTTTTTTTTTTTTTATGTTTCACTGTAGAGGTGGATTTATCATAGTCAGTATTTCTTAAGGCACAGCTGTTTCAGCAGAGAGTGATCAAGGCTAACATTAAAGTCAGGTCACAATTTACATTACAAACACTGATTTCTGGAACCCTACCACCCTTGAATAAAAATGTCCTGCAAGCAGAAATAAAGCTCAGTGGAAAAAAAAAATTAGAAAAACTAAAAAAATTAAAGAACTAAAACAGTGACACAGTTTTGCACCTATTCCCATTGGTTTTATGAACCTATTTCCACTTTTCACCAGTCAGCCATCTGACCCTTTAAAAATCATATTTTCTCAGTTCAAAACAAAGTAGACACATGCAGATGATGTCCAAGTGCCCATTAGAGGGACTGGCAGCTGCAGCCAAAGCCTTGTGGCCACCAGGACAGGACAGTTTGTACTGCTTAAACAAACATGCTAATGAAGGTTTGCTTTAGAAAAAATGAGAAACATTTGAGCACCCTGAACATTAAATCCTCATTTAATGAAGGGAAGTGTTGTGTTTCCTTCCAACACTCAGGCACAGTGCCACAACTTCAACAAGCTGCTTAATTTTCTCTCTAATGCCTAAATCTATGTGATGGATATATGGTGCCATATCACCCTCAACTGGGAATTGCCTGAACTTTATTGTTTTCTATCACAGTGTGTATGCTCTTCCCATGTTTTAGTGATTGTAAAAGATCAGTAAAGAAGGACCACTTTGAAAGTCTTTGAAAAGGAAAAAAAATCCACGAGGGGAATTCAAGCAACAGTAAACCTGAGACCTGTTGTGCAGCATGAAACATTTAATGAGAAGCAGAAGCAGCCTTTCAACTATGACAAATAATGAGAGATGCCACTGCAGGTCCACTGCTGGAAGACAGTTAAGAGAGAGCATCAGAAGAGTGAGTGCTCAGCTTTTGGGAAGCATTTTGTTCCCAGGGTGCCATCCTTGTGGATCAATAGAGTATTTATTGTTGGCAGTGATTATGAGTTACTGCTGATGCTGTTACACAGACACCTCAAAGGCATTTTCATCAGTCTTTCCTTCTAAATTAAAGTTGGTGTGCAAAGGCTGTGGTCCAAATTCAACAGGAGCACAAACAGCACAGCACTTTCAACACATTAATGATGAACAGGGATCTTCGGGGCAGCTCCATCCTGTCCTTGAGGCCAGTGCTGGCCCAAGGGGCAGTGCCACTCTGCCTGCAAGACATTGCCATCCCTTCTCTGGTTCTAATATCAACATTTGTCAACTAACCTGGCAGGAACTTTTTATTTGGTCAAGTTTCACCACAGTGCAGTGTAAATGGTAGAAGTAGCTTACAGGAGATGAGCAAGATAGTAAATGTTGCAACTGGAGAACGGAGAAAACTGAATGTTCTTCAGCCTACTTGCTAATGCACTCTCCTGAGAGACTCAGGTTCTGCCTTCAGATTGGATGGACAAGTGAATTAAGAGTGAAACAAGCCTGTGCTCCTCAGTGTCTGTTTGGTCCTGCCCACCCCCCTCGTGCTTCTGGAAGGCTGTGCCGGTGGGAAAGACAGGAAATTATATAACCTGTAAAACCTTCATCAGCTTTGGTTTGGTAAAAGTGCCCTGGTGTTTAACTTACAAGCAGTTTTTCACATGAACAATGGCTGAAGCTTCAGTGGATTCTGGCTGTGACTGGGTTAGGTGGCAGCTACAGTCTCGCAGGAGAAAGCTCTCATGGAAAGCCTGTCAGTGCATGAACCTGTTCTCTCAGCTGCTGAATTTCTTCTGCTTTATCTCTTGCTGTCCTCAAGGTTATTCAGCTCCTCTTTATCATACTGCAGTTCTCCTGCACAGTAACAATGTTTCCCAGCTGTATTCCAACAGGGGGTTTCATTAGCAAGCTCTTCATTATTTCAGAGAGGTCATTAATGAAAGCCTCACGTGTTTGGCCCCAGGCAGGCTCCTTGAAGATCTCTAGTAGTCAAACCCCCTCTAGCCTCGTAACTCCTCCTAAGGAGGTGCCAGCCTCACCTTACATTCTCAAATCCTGGAGCTTTCTCATCATACCCAGTGTGTGATTTATCCTAATCTGCTAAGCACTGAATTAATAATGCATTGTAACGTTATAATGAGCCAGACTTGCAGAAGGGTGTAGATTTCTTAAAATGCAGCATTTCTATCCTAGTGCAAGGAGGAAAAAAGATGATGGCCTAGGAAAATAACTTACAAGAGAACTAAAAGGGAAAACATTTGCATTGTATCAGAATCAGACAAAACAGTGTGAACTGACCTGAAATATAGTGGTCCCAGTGAAAGCCACACATAGACTGTGATCCCAGCAACATCAAAGAGGTAGCAAAATGCTCATTATTAATTTATCAGGGAACAGTAAAGAAAGGAAATGGTTGGTTTTTTCCAAGAAGCAGAAATCTTGATATATCCACACACTTTTATTAAAATACAACAATGGATGAGCATTAATTAACTAGTAATCTGCATTAATCAAAGAGAATGTTTCATTATTGCCCAAAATAAAACAAAAGGCCTCTTTAGACTTGTGTGGCATGCCAAGTAATTAGCACAACCACCCACCAGCTTGGCCAGCTGAAGAAAGGAATATTCACCAGCCAGAACAACCAGTGGAGGGAACATTTTTGGTCCAGTCACCACCTGGTTCTTGCAGCATGGAAAGGAGTTCTCATAGCAAGGCAAATAACTGGCCTGGCTTACCTGGAGCTCCTGAGATGAGTAAGGCATCAGGACACTTGGAGAGTGACAATTATCAAAAGTATGGGATGCTCCAACATAATTGAACAGCCACAGGAGTTGGCAGGGAGCCTGAGTTCTTGTGCTGCTTCCCCATGCTGTTAGATCAGGATCTTCTTTCCTCCACTTTCTTCTCCACTCTCATCATTGTTCACTCCCCCATGTTACAGTGCACAACTTGTTTTCTCTCTCCAATCAAGCATTCTTTCATATCCACTTTGGCACCAAGCCTTATTTCTTGCTCCTTGTGCCATATGACCTGACCTGTTTCCCCTTCTCTGGTTTGTTTCATTTTTAAACTCCTGGCAGATTTGTAAACTCCTTTATTCTACACTATACTTAACATTAGGTTAGCTTAATGAAACACAGTCAACTTGTAGTCACAGGATTAAGTCTTCTTTCTAATCTGATGTCTAAAAGGTGTCTGGCAGGTTTATTTGGGGTGTATGATCCTGAAAAGCACTGTTTACGTTGGATAAATTAATAAGTAGCCCAAGCCAAACTTAGCTGTATGCAAAAACTACATTGGAAGCTTTCTTTGATCTGTTATTTCAAATATTATAAAAACATATATGCACCTGAGTATAAGAAAATACATGCAAATTACCATTCAAAAATTTTTAAAAAGCTAAAACATTATGAAGGATACAGTACCACTGAGCTAAGATTTCTGAAGTATGTTTATATATTACTTGTAAGAGCAATTTACAAGGATATGAAAAGTACAGCCAAGAATTAATGAGTTAGGAGATACCAGGATTAAAACTGCACAAATTCATTATGATCTACAACTTTACTGCATGCACAGGTACTATTTCTTCTACGTGAGCCATGCTTTATTCAGATTTAAGACAGATAGATTGCTCTCTTATTGACCCGCTCTCCACTATTTGATTTTGCTCTTACTCATTCACTGGGCAAAAGCCAGCCCTGTACTCAGCACACACTGTTCCATTACTGCTTTAAAAGAGCAATAGTGCATTTTGGTGGGTGAATCTTGCTCCGTGTCCTCCCACATCCAGCTGATTTCCCAGCAGGGAGGGCACGCCTATCATGGGCAGTGGAGCAGGGTTAAAGCAGCTGCTCAGGACCTCAGCAAACACAGACCCTGCTGCCCACAGCAGGGGAAGGATGCTGCAGGGGCTACCAAAAGCAGGTTAGATGAGCACCATGCCCGTGCTAAACCCCTTGGCTCCCAGGACAGCTAATCAGAGGTGACATCCGTGGTGCCTGCAGTGCCAGAGAGGCTGAGAAATGTCTGCTGGGCTGCTCTGACACGGGCACGGCTGACGGGCTCTGCCTCACAGAGCTCTGCTTATTATAAGGAGTGTGAAATCTACAGAACATTTTATCCCTAAAACTCTATGACTGAGTTGATCCTGTTGATACCTACAGAGAAAAATCTTCCAGGAAAGAAAAAAGCATTATTTAAGGAAGGTATCAAAATTAGAGTGTTTTGGTTAAAATGGCTTAGTGCACAAACATTTCTGGTGGAAGTGATGCCACAGGGGTGACACTTTCCAAAAGAGCTCTAGAACTGGACTGTTTATTGGTCTAAAGGATATTAAAAATTACTGGATAGACACTAGAGAGTAGCTAAGGCTCTTGGTCTGAATCAGGCCTTGAGTGACTGGCACCAGATACCCCTGACCAGCAATTCCTCTAGATATTACAACTCATGGTATAATATCAAACTGTTTTACTAGGAAATCTAAGAGGTCCTTTATTCATGCAATTTCTTAAACCAGGAACATTTTACTTCTAAATAAACATGCTTAAATGGCTGAAAGCCAATAGGAAATGACCATCTTTGGTGACATATGATGAATAAAATCAAACCAGGTTTTTCTCATCCTTGTCGCATACTAGCGGTCGCACCCCAGGATTTTTACCTCAGTAAGACATGGAAAATAACTCTGACATTCATTGGCAATGTCTTTACTTCACAGAAGTGCACACACCCATTTGTTAAAAATGCTTGAGTTGGACAACAGTAGTAATAATTATAATAATAATAGTAATGTCATGTTGGGTGTGTTGTGTCCACGTTAAATACATTCATAAGGCCCTAAATAACAATCAGCAGGTTTGTAGGTGTTGCACATTCCATTGTCTTCAAAAATCCAGTTTGAATTTATAAGATACTGTTTGGAGGTGGGTTCTGTTTGCAGGGAAGGCTGTGCTCAGTAGATCTCTGTGTACACTCAGAAGTGAGGGTCAGCCTGCAGCGTCCAGACAATCCTGTTTACTAATTCATGGAGTGTTTCACAGCGTGCCAGAAGGACACAACAGGAGTATTCTCACTTCTTGGTATTCTGCAGTGGTGGAGAGCTTATTGGATTTTCCTCAGTCGCCTGTCACGCCTTAAGCATTTCCAGATCATTAATGATCAATAGATCCGTTTAGATAAGAATAATAATGCAGGCAATTGAAAAACATCCAGGCTTCCTGGAAGGCTTGTGGTCGCAGTCAGAAATGAATTCTCTGTTCAGCCCTACCCTGAGGAAGAACTGCTATTGGAAGAGCACATTTTGGAATGCCAGAGTTGCTAGCTTTGATGATTCCCTAATAACTGCAATGTAATATTTGGGTTGTTTGTTCAAACACTGCACAAATATGCTTCCTTTAAATTTATCATCTTTACTGAGATTCTGAGCTCTGTTTAGACCTTATGACCTCATTGTGTATTTAGTTACCACAGCAGCCTCTACAGTTGCAAAAGTAAAAATGTTCTCTCTTAAAGGGCTTCTTTCTCAGTTTTGGGAAGCATTATTCCTAAGTCCAAAGCAGGAAATACCCAAGATCCTAGAACACAGAGCTCTTATTGTCCATATATGTGAAGTCACCTTCAATTTCTGCTTCCTGTTCCCCATCCTCTGTGCTTCCTGTATGTGTGCAGTAACAAAGATTTGGAGTTCGATGGGAAAGAAGCAGGCAAAGGGCTGCACTTGAGTGTCCAGGGGGCTCAGGTGGACAGCTGTGTGTAGGAAGGGCAGTCCCGACAGCCCCACAAGAGGAATTGTTTCCTTCTTGTGTTACAGGCACTCCCTGCTCCTCCTCATGCCCAAGCACTTCACACACTCCCAGTTCTGTCTCCAGCCACCCTTCCAGCTGCTTTGCTGCCTCCTGTGTAGGGGACATTCACTAAAATCCCTTTGCTGTGGTCACCCAGCCCCTCCTCAGCCCAGCAGCTGTGAGTCCCTGGTGTAGCAGCAACAGGCACCTCAGGTCAGCTCAGGTAACTGAAAGAGTGACTGGCAAGCTCAGATTTCTCTTATTTCTCGTGTTTCTCCAGGTCTACTGGAAGTCTTTTTCTCCAACGCTTTATCTACATGTTCAGTGATCTTAATCTTCGTTGCCAGGTTTATCATCTCCTGAAGGATGGCACTCAGACTCACGGTCCATCGTTTCCAGCATCCTTTCTAGGGCTGTTTCTGTGGACAGGACAGACTTCTGCAATATTCCTGCTTTCGTCATGCTGAAATAATTTTTACCTTTGTAAATTACTTTTCTTCCCCATCCTGTGCGAGGTTCTCCTCAAACTCTCTCTTAACCCTCCTCTATTGTCCTGGTTATGTTTGATCTGCCATATGGATCTTTCTGCTCTATTCTGAAGGATAAAATTCCCGTCACAAATGCCAGTCCTTCCTACATGAAAATCACCCTAATTTTCTATTTAGTCCTGTAGGGCTTTTGCTGGACCACTCTGATATCTTTTCAAATTTCAGCACAGAGTTTGTCTTGAATGCTAATACAGGATTTCTCAAAAGTGTCTAGGCTCCTTGCTTTTTAGCCCGCTCCCTCCTTAATCCTTTTTTCTTCCTTCTAACCACTTGCTATATTAGTATGCAGTTCCCTTTCTTTAAATTGAACACTTGTGTGCTGGATTTGTTTGTTTAGTCTCTCCTGCTGCAGGGTTAAACCTGATCATCCTGCAATTGCTATTAAACCAGCTCTCCCACGTGCTTCTCGAGCTGGTTCTGTACACTACTCAGGACCAAAGCCAGGGCAGAGATTTTCTGGGATTGCAGACCAGTTGATCAGGAAAGCAGCTCCAAAAATTGTATTCCCATGTCTTGTCAGAGGTGATGAGGCATTTATTCTGTTGGCAGCTGATACATCCCCATATTAGTACCTACCCTGACTTTGCAGGTGCTCTAAACTCTATCCTCTATCTATATCCTGATTGAGAGTGGGTGCTCTAAACTCTATCCTCTACCTATATTCTGACTGAGAGTGGGGGTAATTATACAATCATTATATTTTTATTATTACAGCGGGATACTTCCAACCATAAGGATTTCAGACTGCTTTCTCTTTTTCCCCAACAGCAATAATTTAATTTGATTACACTGTATTTTAGACTCCAAAACCACTGCCAGCCCTCTGCACATCCTATTCTGTCAATAGGATGGGATGTATTCTGTCTGGTAGGCTGGGAATATCACATCCACCAATTACTCCCTTTCTGCAGGGTGTCTGAGGAGCCTCTCCCAGGACATGAAGCCAAGCACCCTGGTTCCCCCATTTCATTTTCCATGCTTCCAGCACTGGCAGGCTTTGCTCTTGTTCTGTTGCCCCTGCATTGGACACTGTCAGCTGCTATAGGGAGGAGCCTGATTTGCCTTCCCTACTCACTGCCCTCGTGGTGCTTTCTTTGCAGCTTTTTAGACACGGACTGAACATTACCCAGGGGCATTTTGGGGATCACAGTCCTCTGACAACTGTGCTCCTCTGCATCTGCCAGGTTCCTCACAGTTTATCGCACTTTTTTATGTTTTCTGGGCCATCAGCTTGGCTGTCTTCTAGCCAAGGTTTTAACCCTTCCTTCCCGTTCCCTCTCTTCTGAAATATTTCCCATTTCCTAATGTATGTAAATCTCTTATGCCAGTATCTAAACTAAATAATTTCTAACTGAATATTATGTTAATTTCTGTTCATGAACAGCAACTGATCATCATCTTCTTAAGAACTCCTCCTTCTATTACAGATTAGACTGCTACCAGAGCACAGAATTTCTGGAATGTTTTTATTTTATGGGAGGTTATTAACAGGCAGCTGCCAGATTATTAGCAGGCAGCTCAAGTATTATATTTATTCAGACAATAACAGCATCAACACTGTAGTTCAAGCTTCTCCCATGCAGTCTTGTTTATTTATTTCCATCAAGCCAAGCATAAATTCCAGTAGGGAAAAGGGATTGTAATGAGTTTCATGAAGCCTCATTCATGCCAAGCTGTTACAGATAATGATTAAGAGAAGGAGAAAAGGATATGGGGCAGCATCCAGAAGCTGGGGAATAACAGGATGTTAAACCACCAGTGCCTGTTTGCAAAGTTCAGATAAACACCAGGCAAAACCCATATTCCCTGGCACTTCAGCTTCCCCCTGCAGGGTGCCAAACACACCCCAGCACACACAAACACCCAAACACACCCTGTGTGTGTACAGTGGGGAGTTCAGCTCTGCTTTGCACTGGGGTGGCCTCACCTCAACTCCTGGGGGCAGTTTGGGGTGCCACAGTATAGAAAAGACATTATTATATTACAGAATGTCCAAAGGAGGCCACAAGGATGGACAAGGGTCCAGAGGAGAAGCCTTGTGAGGAAAAGCTGAGGTCTCTGGGTTTGCTCAGCCTGGAGAAAAGAAGACTGAGGAGAAATCTCATACTGCTCTTCAATATAGTCATGAGGGGAAGAGGAGGGGCAGGCAGTGATCTCTTCACCAGTGACAGGGCTCGAGGAAATGGCCTCAAGTGGAAGAAAAAGAAGAGCATCCTATCCCAGAAATGGTCTGTTAAGAGCAGAGCAGGTACATTTTAACCTGCTGTACATCTTCATTCTCATTTGGGCCCTGAATTCTGAACTCACAGGCACACTCAGCAGAGGGAAGCCTGTTAAGGTATAGCATCTATGCAAAGGCAGGCCACAAACAGTAATGGCATGCAGTCAGCAGCAATTTGACTTTAAAACAAAAATCCTATCTCTGCAGCTCTTGAAAGAATGACCCCCTTCTATGACTAGAACAGGCAAGTTATTTTGCCTCCCTTCATTTTGTTTTGTGCAGTTGTTCACCAAACCACGTACAGTGGCATATTTATGGTGTGAAAGGTATCTGGCAAAAATCACCTATTGAACATTCTCAAATTCCCTGGCACTTCCCAGAGCTGCTCAGTCACATGGTAACTGCCATGGGCTGGGTGAACACTAGGAATGAATAAATTCATGATCCAGATCTGTACTGTTTGTGGTTTTGAGTGTGTGTTGCAATATAAAAAGGATTTTCATAGCAGCCAGATACAATCAATGAAAACAGGTAAAGCAGAGCTTCAGAAAGTGTTCTGAGAGAGAGGTCAGAGTTAATGATCTCAGCTTCATGTCAGAGAAATGTCATAAAGCCTCCATCACACCTGCAGCTGGCACTGCTATAAACTGAGAATCAGAATGGGGAAAGGGTAAACAAAACATTGATTGTACTGCCTGGTGTGACAGGCCCATTACTCCTCACTGGATTATGCCACAGATTCCATGACAACAATAAGAACTAAGATATTTATGACTTTGAAAACAAGCCTCTGTCTTAATGCCACAGTTTGCATTCACAGGCCAAGGACAATTTCAAAAAGTTTTGCACGGAGGTACCTCAGGTGTTTAAGAGTTTAGATGTGCTATGATGCACATGACCTGCAATGGGGCAATGTCTGTGTTAATTGTGGCCTTCTCCAGGCTGGTGACTGCCAGCAGTGCTGAGTGTGAAACCTGGAGCACAGGAAGAATGATCCCTTTGGAAGTGTTTGTTGTGCAGCAGGAAAACACTTACTGATCCAGAACATTAAAACACTCATAGCCTGAGCCCCTTCCCTTCCAGCAGCACACATTTAATAAAAAGGGAGCTCAGTGAGCCTGTCATTTCTCAGTTCTGTATGGCCTGTGCACAGCAGGTGTGCTTTGACTTCAGCATCACACCCATACACCAGAAAGGAAGGATTTCCTTGGATGTGCACATATTGATTCAAAGAATGGAATTAATGTCTTAGACTTTAATGAGCTGAATGTTTCAGCGCAGTTTTCAGTCATTCTGCAATATCCATTTTATCCTCAATAAGCAACTCTCATTCTCTCAAAATTAAGTCTCTCTACCCAGATTTAGGTCTCTTGCATATCCCTCAAAACCCAAGCATGGTTTGCATGCTGTTTGACCAGAAACTGTTAGTGGCATTAAGAACCACTGATATTCACTACCCTGGGCTTTTTCACATATTTCTTCCCAACGTCTTTCTTTGCCCAGCCAAACACTATATTTTTTTATCCACAGTGACAAAATTTCCATTGTCAGGATCCCATCACTTTCCCTTTGCCTCAGTGTCATCGCCTTCTCTGTGTAGGCTCCAGCATTTCCACAGCTGGGAGGTGAGCTCAAGCCAATTAAACATCCAAATATCTCAACTGATTTTTCAAAATTTACATTAATTTGCACAGTACATGTAGCACATAAGCTGAGGCCAGCACAAAGAAAGCAGCAGAAACGAAGTGGTTGAGGCTAAATTCTTTCAGCCCAGAGAAATTACAACAAAGAGGTGGGACGCCATGGCCTAAACATTTAATGAGAGCAAACAATATATAAATTGAGATCTTGTGGTTGGACAATGTTCTCACCTGTGGAAACAGTATCTCCAATAATGCTAGGAAAGTAAAAGATTTTGTTTTCATAGTAGAATAGATGGCAAAAGATGCAGCTCTTCACACACCGTGGTCTTCTGACAATTTCACTGGTGATGTGGTTGCAAAGGCACACGAGAACCTGGCAGATTTTTAAAATATAGTAGAATAGGGCTTCTTATGTTTGATATTCAGTGAAAAGGAACAATTATATAATTCACTTCACACTGTATAGAGTCAGCCTAGGACAGAGCAGCTGAGTGAAGAGGCAGAACAGAAGAAGGTTTAAAAACAACTCTCTCTAAAGATGCATTTTGATGTACTGAAATGAGACACATTCAGAATTTATAACCATTGAATCACAGAATACTTTGTGTTGGAAGGGACCTTTAAAGCTCCTCTGGTCTACACCCCTGCAATGAGCAGGGACATCTTCAATTAGGTCAGGTTGCTCAAAGCCTTTTCCAACCTGGCCTGGAGTGTTTCCAGGGTTTGGGGCATCCCCCACCTCTCTGTGCCACCCTCATCAGTGTTTCACCACCCTCCTTGGACAAAATTTCCTGTGTCCTATTGCTACAGGCTCTAATTAAAAGTCTGTCCCCACTGTCCTTGTAAGCCCCCTGTGAGTACTGAAAGCTGCAGTGAGGTCTCCCAAGAGCCTTCTTTTCCTCCAGGCTGAGCAACCCCAACCCTCTCAGCCTTTCCTCACAAGAAGAGGTGCCTCAGCCTCTGATCATTTTTGTGGCCCTCTTCTGGACCTACTCCAGCATCTTTCCCATGCTGAGGAGGATTTCCAGGTCCCTGTGGATGGCATCCTGTCCCTCAGGCGTTCCAGCTGCCCCACTCAGCTTGGTGCTGTCTCCAGACCTGCACTGGATCCCACTGGCTGTCCTTGGTGAAGGTATCAAACATACTGGTACAGATTGTTGTATGGTTCATAGCTGGATACTCTTAAGTTAGGCAGAATTTTATTTTATGTTCCTGATTTTCAAAAGTGCTGGGAATTTAACTGCTATCCCCAGAAGGGTTTCTCTAAAAAAGGACAAGACTGAACTGGATCTGAAAGCCAAGCAAGGCTTGTTAACAAGTATAGTGGTACAAAACATCACTTTATTCCACCCAGACCTGACTTTTCCTCCTCGAGGTGCTTTTCTTCTCTTCTGTCTTCCTCATCCATCAGTGTGTACAGACAGAATGCATCTTGAAACACCTAAATTTTTATCAGAATCTGCTTTCATCATACAAAAAGCAAACAGGCACGATCCCAGTGTCTTGAATGGCTGCCTGGACAAGGAAGCTGCAGTTGACACAGCCCAACCTCCCTGGACACCAGGAGATGCTCCTGCTTGCCCTCTGCAATATCCCAGCTGCACTGCTGAAAACAGCACTCACCTGAAGATGCAGATTTGTCTAAGGCTGAACACCAGGGGAATGGCACAGGAAGATACTGGGAAAGAGAATTATATGGCAAATGCAAATGAAGGACCAACAACTAAGTCTCTCACTGCAAAACCAGGAAAATAATTATGTTCACTTGTTCCCTTCAGTGCTACTGCAGAAGTTACACAAAAGTTCTTACTAATTTCATTTAAATCCTATGTAGGCATGAAAGGATTCATCCTGGCATTATGATAAATGATGAAACATAAAATTAGCATAAACTTATTTATATGAGGAACGCTGCTGACAGAGTACATGCTTCTTCATTTTATTTTTTCACATTCTCTCTTTCCAAGACAATCATCCAGTTCTCCCATCAATTACACCCATACAAAAGAAGAATAACTTCAATAAAGCTTGTATAAATTTATCATCCTAACGAAGAGGCAATATGTATTAATAAGCTGATTTTGACAAAACCACTAGCTCAGAATAATAAAATTTAACCCCAAACTTATCAATATTGCCTAAGGAGAAGACTACTAGTCTTAGGACAGATAGCACAGCATATATGATTCTTTCTACTTGTCTGTGCAAAATCACTTGTGTTAACAAAAGGAATCTGGGCTGTGTTTATCCAGTTGAAGACAACAAAAATGGATCTTTGTTCTGCTGTAACTGGGCTGTCCCCTGTTCGAAACAAAGCTCCAACAAGAACTTTGCTTTCCCACCCCCTTTCTCACCCTGGCACTGTTCTGCAGCTCACAACTAAAGGCTGGAACTCTCCTGCATGGTGCAGTGAACTTAACCTACAGCATTCAGGTAACCTCACTACCGTCTGGTTTGGGAAAAAAAAAAAAAAAAAATCACTGCTTAAACCAATGGTCACATAATAGAGCAACTTATGCACCACAGACAGAAGTCTCAAGACAATTCTGAAAAGAATTGCCATGATGCTTTTGTTTCAGAAGTATGCATGCACTCAAGGAAAGGTGAGCTAATCCCAGATTATGGCTGTCAGACAATTTAAACACTGGGAAAAATACTCTGTGTAGCTCCCAAAACTATTTGTTTTCTGTTTTCTTTCCGTTTGGTAATTAAAATTTTAAAAGCTAAAGGTAGAAATTTTAAAAAAAATTAAGTCTTGTACATCTTGAACAATACTGCAGCTATTTTGTTATACAGCAATGTAAAAAAAAAAAAACCAAACACCAAGTTAAATATTGGATTAGCAAGTGACAGCTCTTCAAAAATATTCTCATTGAAGTTGCTCAGAGCACCAGAATCAGGTTTCATGCTTTAAAAATTAAGTTACAGGGAAAGCTTCCTCCCTCTTACCATATCCTTGAGGACCTGTGAATGCTGTTGTGGGTGGCAGTGTGTTGGCAAAGCAAATGTCAGCAAACTGCCTCCCCTCACACAAGTGATTGATTTATCAGTTTAATAGAGCTGTAAATCGAGAAAAATGTTCCTCAAGCCTAAACAGTGAACCACAAGGAAATAATAGGCAACAAGCTGTGATGCAGAATTGAAAATATAAGTGCTTGTGAAATACAGCATATGTTACATTTTCCTGTCAGGAGCCCACGGAAAATCTGACCACTCTGATTTCCAGCTACAATGACTCTGCCCTTGAATTCTGGTGGCAGAGCCTTGCAGCATTAATGTTGGATGCCCTTGCTTTCATCTGCAGGGAGCACCCACGTGGATTTTATTTCATTTTGGTCAATTTAAAACAGAAGGGAGACAGCACAAAGGAGCTAAAAACAGCACTACAATACACTGACCCTAGCAAGGAACATCCAGCCATAAAGCAAAAACAATATTCTTTGCAATCACTTAGTGCTTCTATATTTACAGAATCAAGAAAGTTTCTAATGTCTGGAATTGTTTGTACAAGACATAAAGCGCTGGCAATGTGCATAATTCCCAAAAGATTCTTTAAGTACCATTCTCACTCCATCTCAATACATCAATGTCATACAAAATGCCTTTTTTTTTTTTTTTTTTTCCCCTTTGCAAAACACTGTTTCTGGCATATCCTGCCATTTCTGTCCAGAATTTCTCCTTCCTGCTTCCCGTTTTTGCAAATTTCACAGGACGTTTGCTAGTTAACTCTCCTGTGCTGTGAGATGGAGCCAGCAGGCTGTGCTGGGAAAGGAGAGATGTTATCCAGCAGCCTGCAGCAGGAGAGCTGCCAGCTGCACTCAGCCCTGAGCCTGGAAACATCTGGGAGGGTGGAAAGGTCTCCTCATCAGAAATCTCACTCATGATTAATCAAATGTTTGTGATGCAAAAAACAGTTTATAAGAGAAACCTCAAAACCTCAGCCATGGCCTAAGTATCTGAGGTTCTGTTTTTAAGAGGTGTTAAAATTGGATAATTCAAGCATTTTAAAGATAGAAGCTGAGGTGGGAAGGGTTCAGTTTTTGGCAAGTATTCTGTTCCAGTTACCTGAAAACACGGGGTTTGGTGCATTTTTTCCTCCAGGTTTGCTTCAACACTGAGACAAATACTTTTTTTTTTGTTTGTTTTTTTTTTTTTGCAAATAACAGTAGGTTTTCATTCAAGAAGGTAGGGGGTGGATTTCAACACAAAGACTGTTAAAAATAAAAATTTCTTTTTTTGTATGGTTCAAACTAATTCTGTTGTGTAAAAAGCTTAGTCTTTATTTGAGAGAAAATTTGTTTGTTGTTCTAAGTCTGGCACAACTGGAACAGCAGACCTCTATTCCATCCTTCACTAAATACTGGCAAATGCAGCCAGCAAAAGACCAAATACCCTTGGAGGTTCAACAGTGTCTCTGGAGGCCCTCAAATCCTTCCCAGGGAGCTGTGCCTTTGCAAACAAGTCAGGCACATCTTCTGCAACCTTGTCTGCAGCCCAGGAGAAATAAAATGACACCAATCACATGGGACTGGCCTCGTAACATTGGTCTTTTTGTTCCCCTAGCTGTTTTTGTTTTAAAAGCAGTGGTTGTCCTCCCTGTCCCTGTTGGAAGAGCTCGCTGCAGTGCAGCCTGTGCCCCATCTCCTGCTGCAAGGCAGGAGCAAGGAGACAAAAACCCCAGGGAAATATAGTGAGGGAAAAGCGACTTCCCCCTGCCAGCACATCACACCCAACAGCCTGTCTCGATCTTGCATTGCCTTTTCCATGTTGGCCTGCTGTCTTGGTTTGGAAAAGACAGGTGTCTGCTAGGGAAAGCTGCATCTTCCCTTTCCCAAGCTCCACTCCCTCGGAATGGAGAATGTAAACCCCCTCCCTCTGAAATATTACAATTAAAATTTTTAAATAAAAAAACTTTGAGATTAAGGGGCTTTCAGGCAAAGACACGGGAATAGGAATAACAGTTCTTTACTGATAATATTAAAAACAAAACTATAGTAGTACAAAAAAAGAAAAACAAAACAAAAAAACAAAAAAAACAAACAAAAAAATGAGTGACAGAGTCAGAACACAACCTGATATCCTGTTGGTCAGGGTGTTGGTAGCAGTCCAATTAAAACCTCCTGGAGTGACTGATGAAGTTCTGTTGAAAGCAATGATTCTGTAGAAGGGTGTAGTTTTCCTCTGAAGATCCAGTGGTGGTGAGATGGGTCTAGTATTCCTGTGGGAATCCAGTGGAAACAGGCGGTCCTGGTGTTCTGGCTTTCAGATTTTATCCAGGTAGGAATGCTTGGCTCCTCCCACTGGGTGGAGCATCTCGCAATGGGATGATGTAATTGTATCAGCCCTGCAGTGAGCCTCGATGGCCCATTAACAGCAGATATCCTGGAGGGAGGATGGGTCATGGAAGAGATAAAGAACACTGCCCCACCTGGTTTTAACAGCTGGCCCATTAACAGAAGACACCCTCTCTCCCAGAGTTATGAGGAATGGGTCATAGAAGAGAAAAAAAAAAAAAACACCTCCCCAGGCGATTTCAACAGATGGCAATAGAATACATACTTTTGGTTACATCTTGCATTGCAACCCAAGACACCTGCATTAGCTTTGGCATCTCCCCTGAACCTCTTGGAGGGCTTTAATATCTTCAGCTGTGGCCACTGCAGCCTTTTAACTGTGGTTCCAACCCCCTGGCCCTCCTACCACAATCTGCAGATATTTTTAGAAGATATTTAATTTGAAGTATGAACTCTGTACTCACCAGATATACGAGTCAAATAATACTGATCTGCTTCACAGGAACTTCTTTTCACTTCTGAACAAACAAATGCAAGAGCTCCCTATTACACCCATGGAAGTCAGCAGCTTTCTGTTTTTTTTAAAGCAATCCAAAGTATTTCAAGAGTGCTTTTCTTTTCTTTTCTTTTCTTTTCTTTTCTTTTCTTTTCTTTTCTTTTCTTTTCTTTTCTTTTCTTTTCTTTTCTTTTCTTTTCTTTTCTTTTCTTTTCTTTTCTTTTCTTTTCTTTTCTTTTCTTTTCTTTTCTTTTCTTTTCTTTTCTTTTCTTTTCTTTTCTTTTCTTTTCTTTTCTTTTCTTTTCTTTTCTTTTCTTTTCTTTTCTTTTCTTTTCTTTTCTTTTCTTTTCTTTTCTTTTCNTCTCTCTCTCTCTCTCTCGTGGTCTAGGAACTTAGCCATGTGCAACGTCTGTCTATTGGACTAAGTCTTTAACATGCATTAAATATTACTGAAGGAGCAAACACTGCACCCTGGCACTTGCTGACTTTGTCGCGATGTTTTTCTTGCCTTGCCTTTCTTTGTCAATCAGCAGGCTGTACCCCCAGCCTTTCTTTGCTAGAAAATAATCAGCCAAAAATTAGTTTTTACACAGGGGAGATAAATAGGATCAACTCCAGTGAGAAGACTACATCCCATGAAATTAAACTTATTTACTTGCTTCAGTCTTTTAAAGTATTGTAGCAGCAAGTTTTGAAGTGTTGGTACAGCAAATGATCTGCCAAGCAGGGAGCTGCTGACTCACAGGGCCACTTGGAATCAGCATCTCAATGCAACTTGTATTAAATCCCCTAGTTTCTCAGACTTTCATCTCAGGAGCACATTTAAAAGTAATTAGTTAATGAACTTGAATGGAAAGAGAAACCCAGGTAATTCTAGAATCATATTTACCATTAAATTTAGCACTTTTCCAGAAAAATATAGTTTTCCTGAATCGACTTACACGATTAGCTCATCACGAACTTAAATCTCATTTTAGCTTGAAACGTCAAACTTACCGAGCCAAGCCAATAAATAATGCCGTTCAGTATGGGCAATAAATAACCAATTTAGCTGCTTTCCAAACCCATTTACAAGTAATCATGCAGACATTAAGCAGTTCTATAACTGATACCTAATGGCCACATAATAATATATTTATTAGAGCTAATAATTCCTGTTATGCTGGTAAATGGACAAGCATGGTTCATCACCATCCCTAATGGCCCCTTTATGAAGTAAGAGGGAGGCTGTCAGGGAGTGACTGGTACACCCCACGAACAAGGCTTCTTTAATGCACTCTCTTTTTCCTGGAGAATAATGCTCAGACACAGATGCCAGGGGCTTGTCATGTCACGTTATGACAGATCCATTCCCCCAAATTCCGTCTGGAGAGTGCAGTGACTGCAGCAGGCTGGAACACGGAGGAAACTGGAAACCTTTAAAACAGAGCACAAAAATAACATGTCTATCCATCCGTGTCATCCATCTTGAAAACTCTTTGTGCCGCTAGAAATGTGCAAAATTAGCTTTCAGCTGTCAATTAAAGCAGCTCAGCTTGCAGCTACAGTTGGGTAAGAAATTGTTTGTATCTCAGCACCGACGCCAAGCAGAAGAGAGATTCTGGAACTCCCTTTGTGCTCCTCGGGCTCTGTGTCCCCCCAGACTCTGGCCCAGGCTTAGTTAGCCCCAGTTTGTACTTTTCTTCCCAGCACCCTTTTCCAGGCCCTGGGAAACAGCTGGAACAGAGCATTCCAGCTACAACCCCATCTCACCCTTATTTTCTTACACTTCCATATGTTTCTCATGTCAGGGCTAGAATTAGGGCTGGTGTGAGCCATTGCACGAGTTACCCTCTTCAGTCTTTGAAAAACAGCCATGGGCAAGGATATATCTTGAGCTGTTTCCTCTCTCCAAGGTCCCTTCCATACTGCTAGAGCTGGGGATTTTGCACACAAGTCCCTTCTGTTTAATTTCTAGAGAATGTTCCTTGGTATTGATTGTGTCAAGATCTCATTTTCCCCCTACTGCTCACTGAAACCTCTTAAAAAATGCCCAGCAATCCTCCCCTCTTAAGCTTCTCTTCATTTATCACAAAGCAGAATAAAGAGCACTTTAAAAACAAAATTCACAGGCTTGCGTGCATTTGGCTGATACCTGCAGTGTAAAGAATACAGATGGGAAGATGGATTTTTTTTACCTGCTATCCTCTGCTGTTTCAGCTGTGTGCACCCCAGGCAGAGTCTGTGACAGCCCTCCATGGCACCAGAGCAGGACATTAGTGATACCCTGGTCCCTGAGAGCAGGAAAAGTGACTCAGCATCCTCTGATGCCTCCAGAGGTGGAACCACCTCTGGTGACTGTGAAGGGAATTATCACAGCTTTTACTGACAAGGCACAGGGAAGATATGAGGAAGAAACAATACTGCATCGGTGCCAACAGCAATAGAGATGGCTTGCCTAATCTGCCAGTAGCCTGAGGTAGGGAATGTCACTGAAAACTCACCTTAATAATATTGCATTTGGAGGCGAAGCCCTGTCAGCCGGCAGTCCCATTTATGGTCTCATAGCTCTAATCTAACGCTGAAGAAAAGCTTTATTAAAAGTAACTGACAGTATCATTCCCTTCCTTGTCACCACCTGAGCCTGAATGCGTGCCTGGTACAGGCACAATGACACCATCTCACGTGGGACAGCGTTTCCCAAGGAAGAGAGCTGCACCAGTGCTGCCCACACCTTTCCTCCTCCTGCTTCCCCTCACTGCCTCCCAGCAACCACTTCCAGGAGCAACAGCATCAAGCCAAAGTGGGGAGTTTAAGGCCTGTTTATCCCTTGCTGAAATAACCCCAGTGAGGGGTCATAGCCCAGGGGCTGGCTCAGGCTGGCACCCTCCCTGCTCCCAGCCATGCTCCGACAGGGAATGAATGCTCCTCTCACTCAGCAGGACCAGGCTGGCCACAGGACTGGCTGGCAGCACCCAGCCTGGGATCCCTGCCAGCTGCCCAGGTGGATTTTGGGATGGACCTGACCTGTCTCCTCCTGTCCTCATTGGTCACAAATCTAAGGAATTCAGTGAAGAAATATGAAGGTCGTGAGTTCATTCCTCACACGGGGCACCATTAAATGTTGTTTTTTATCTTCTTTTCTGCCAGTCAGGATTAAATGCTCGAGACGGTGTTTTGTGTTCAGACTCAGATGTTTATTTATTCTTACCTATAGTACAGTCTCACAAGCTGTGAGTTCTACCACACTTCTATCTAACAAAGTAAAAATGGCCCCTATCTCTTTCTCTACAAGGCCTTTTAAGGATAAACTGTCCAATTATGAAATGACACCTAAATTATTTTTACTTTTAACCCAATAACCAACCACCTGTGTCCTGCAATGTAGACTTTTCTATCCAATTACAAAATACCAGCCAGACCCATGAAGAAGAAGGTGAAAAAGAAGGACTGGCCTCCGCCCTAAAACCTCCATCTTGCCCCATATACACCACTATATTCTAAAACCTCAAACTCTGTTTTTCACCATGTGATATTACACACTTCTTTTCAAACTCCACACCCATAATCCCAGTTCTGTCATTCAATTTTGGAAGCCTCTTCCACGGCCTCAGGTGAAATGCAGTGTTTTCTTGGGGTTCAGTGCCTGTCAGCACAGAAAGTCTAAAATTCTCAGTGCCCAGGGTTTCTACAGAGAAAGATGTCCTTGATGTTCCTTCCTGTCTTGGGAAGGCAAGTAGGAGCAAAGGTTCCCTGCCCCTTCTTTTTTTCCCAGCTAAAAGACGAATAGGATTTTGGTTTCACAGCCTTTGCCAGTCAATGTCATTATGGAGCAGAAAAGCATCTTTCTTAGGGCAGGGCATGGGTTTGCCCTCACTGCTCAAGCTAACCTGATTTTGAGCTGAGCAGGGCACAACTGAGCTGATTTTGGTGGGAGATCTGCCCAAGGGAAGAAGCTGTCTGAGCTAAAGTAGAATGAGGTTTACACATTCAATTTATTTGAAGCTACTTGGTAATTAACAGTGATTAAAGATTAACAGTGATTGAAATATCAGAAGCTTTTAAATATAAAATACAGTTATATTAGCACTAATAAATATAGTTGACAGATGAACAAGGAAGAATATGAGCACCATGGCAGACAAGGGCCTCTCCAAGTCCAAAATTTCTATGATGTGATAGTAAGATGGTGGTTTGTGACTAGCTTGTATTTTAACTAAAAGACTCCCCTTTTGTTTTAAGGAACAATCCTTCTTTAAAGGTGATTGCAGAGTCTCTCACCAGAAATGTGTTTCTTATGAGCTGAATTAATTTTTGCTGACCTTAACAAGAAGTCATCAGTCACCCACAGCATGTCCCCCAGAGAATCAAACAGCCAGCAAAACTTCACATAGCTCTAGAATTTATGTGTTTGGCGGGTGCATTAAGTATTTCAAACAATTTCTAGGATGTTTTAGACCATAAAGTCTGCTTTCAACTATCATAGATCATTGGCTCTGCTTTACAAGAAACATTGTTTTACAGGTTTATAACTTGCCTGTAAAAATGTGCTCCAGGCTAAAGCTCAGTATAAAAAGGTCTCAGCTAAAGGGTAATTTTTTTTCCATTACAACTTTTTGCTACTTTGTTTAGCTTTTAAGATTAGAGCTGCCTCCAAAAAGCCCCTTTCACTGTAGGATTATCTACCAGTACTGGGGGTTGATTTATGCACTAAACTGCAGGGAAGGGAGAGGTAATCCAGATTTAGAAAAAACACCACATAACCATCAGAAAATGAACACCCCAAAAATGCTGGAACTATGACGTTTTACATGGTCAGGATTTTAGATTTTTAAGGTAATGTGCTGGAGCACATTCTTAAAAGAATTAGTGTGACTTGGTGAGCATTTCAGACGATACAAAAGGATGCAATGAATGTACTACCATTTCAGACTGGGGCATCTCTTACAGAGTGCTCCATCAATGCACTTCTGCACTGTTGAAAGTTTGGGGTTCCTCAAGACCTGGAAAAGAACCAGCTAAAGCTGTTTGGTCTGTTCATTTCATCCAATGCAAAATCTCAGGGTCATCCCAGTGAGTGTGGCTTGGGCAAGCTCAGAAATAATTTAACACTCTCAGAAGCAGAAAACATTCAGCCTAATGACAGCCAGTGAAGTCAGGTCCAGGGCAAGCAAAGTTCAGCAACTTGAGCTCAGTTTTATGTTCAATTATTTGGCTCATAAAAGCCAAATAGGTGTTAATGCCTAGGGAACAGTCAGAATTATTAATATAAAGTTATATGAAACTACCATAAAGGGACAGCATCGGGATTTGTTGCTTTTTCCCCTAAGAACTGCAGAAGGGATGTTGCTGGGAAAAGTAGCCACATGCTTTTTCCCCAGTCTTCAACAGAGAGAGTGAAATTGCTGTAGTTTTGCTAACTTTCTGGCCAAGCTGAGGCAGTACTGTTGGCAGCAGGGTAAGAAGACTCAGTGGAGAACTTTCGTGTCAGAAATCCTGGGCAGCCCCAGCTATGCTCTGCTTGTAACACCCACATCCATGTCCATTCACATGAGAGCCTTTGGGGCCCTCTGCTCTTTCACTGCCTCGTTGTTCTTGGGCACACAGGGTAGAGTTACACTTCCTAGAAACATCTGAGATGTTGCTTCTGCATTTAAGACACCCAGAGAAAAGTGTCCTGTTTCCAATGGTTATATAAATACTTCGAATCCTGATCAGCTTCCTGCCCTAAAAGCCTCACAAGGGTATTTTATGTTTCTTTCAGAATCCTGTGGTCATAGGTGCTGCACATTCAAGCTGCTTTTTATATCCCCTACAGTAGTATTTCCCTGATGTTCACTACTGGCCCTGAGAGCCTGGGCAGCCCATCCCACACCATCACCAGGAGCTTGGGGATGTTCAGCCTGGACAAGAAAATGCTCCAGGGAAATCTTGCAACACCTTCCAGTACTTGAAGGGGCTACAAGGGAGCTGGAGAGGGACTTTTCAAAAGGGTAAGTGGTGGTAGAACTAGGAGGGATGGCTTCAAACTGAAAGAGGGCAGGGTTGGATTGGCTCTTAGGAAGAAATTCTTCCCTGTGAGGGTGGTGAGGCCCTGGCACAGGTTGCTCAGAGAAGCTATGGATGCCCCATCCCTGGATGGATGGATCCTGGCCAGGCTGGATGGAGCTAGTGAAAGGTGGCAGTGTGTTGGAGCTAGATGACCTTTAAAGTCCTTTCCAACCCAAACCATTCTACGAAACAATTCTGTGATCATTTAAGTATCAACTAAAAATGCAGAACAGCAATATGTTTCTATGCATCAGTGACAGAGTGCTTATGCCTTGCCAGAGCAGCAATATTACAGAGACCATTGTGTACATCTTATTTTGCCCAGTAGACTCCAAAAATCCCACAATCAAATCAGAATATACCACAAAAAAACCTGTGGGTCGTGTGCAAAGGAAATAACTTTTTTAAAACTTTCTGTAGAGCCATGTTATGTTAACCTGCAAAATAGCACTGGTGATGTTCCTTTCACTTTTTATATAATCACCAAGCCTTAAGTTGATAATTATTAAAATGAACGTATCAACTAAAACAATGCATTTGTTATCCATGAGTTGCTATCCACACACAGGAATGGCAACAGTGATGCTTTCACAGGTGGTCTGTGCCACACCAGGCAGTACCTCAGGATTTACATGAGGAGGACAACTTTGTCTTTGGGTGTTCAAGAATTGCAGAAGCAACATTAAAAGTTGAAAGCCGGTGAAGTGGAGAAGAAGTTAGGATTTTCAGTGGCAACCCAGCTTCATTCATAAGAGTGAAATTTAGTCGTGATTAAGCCTTTTTCTGCTAAGTGAAAGTATTTGATGGTCTGTCAGAGGGAGTTCTGCAGAGGCAGTGCTCCCCCAGCAACAGGGCTGAGGGGATGAAGGTGCCCAGACTGGAAAGACACCCTTTGTGCATAATTCAGTTTCTAAATCTCATCAGGAAGGGGATACAGGCACAGGCTCTATTTGTACTAACGTGAACTGAGAGGCACACTAAAGAAATGACTCATAGGAGACTCAAGGACCTGGGAGAGATTGTAACACTGCATCTAATTTTGGAAACACTTCATGATTTGTATCCTCTTTCAATGCCAATGGAAATAATGAAAGTTAATACCAGGTGCACCAGCGAGTCCTGGCAGTTGTGACCTTTAGGAGAGGGAACTGGGATTTACAGATGACAAGATTCATTGCAAGCACATCACACCACACTGAGCTGCCGATTTCCAGGCTCACTAAGATTCACTGGGATACCCCAGCCCATACACCAATATTCCAGCACCCACAGGAAGGGAATTTTTACCAACAACTATCCCAGCCTGCAATTTTCACCAGTAATTCCCGAGACCTATCATGTTAACCAATATGATGTAAACCTGTAATATTTTTCCTCATGGGACTCATTAACATTACGCATTGCAAATCTAATACTAAGGCTTTTTCCTTGCACACAGACATAGTGGAAATATGAACATGAGGCAGAAGAGGACCACCTGATAGTAAAGTCCAGTGCAATTAGAAACTTCTGGAAAGGAAAAATAATTTAAGTGCTAATCCAAGAAATTGCTTTTTTCCTCCTTCTTTTTGAAGGCACTTACCTAACTCACATGTCCACATCTCTTGTAATTCTCCTTTCCTCATAAAAGTTAAAAATAAATCCTGGAGGCATCCCATTTGTGAGTTGAGGCATCAGCTTTCCCCATACACCTAAAGTACATTTGTGCACCTGGAGGTGTACATAGAAAAGCAAGCCTTCATTTAGGAATTAGTTATTACCTGCACATAGACATACAGGATGCTGATTGACTTCTGCAATCAGTGTGAACAATAAATTAGGGCTGGGCTGGATAAGCAGTGCAGTACATTGAACCAGACTTCTCTGAGGCAGTTTGAGAACTTTATCTGTCCTGATTTCATTTTGAAAGCTCTTGTTCTGGCTCTCCTAGCTTCATCTCTGGCCTTTCTGGGACCTGGAGATGGAGACATGCTTCAGTTCTGGGGATTTTTTTGTTGTTGTTTTTTGTCCCACTAAATACTGTGTTTTTCTTGACATGTGTGGACATGCTGGAAAGAAGATAGATTACAAAAGAGAAATTTCCCCTTTCTGCCTGCCTTCAAATCCCCTTTCTGGTTCCTAAACACAAAGCAGTTGGACAATTACACCTGAGCCAATCCATTGTGCTGCTGTTCCTCTGCATTTACCGTGTATTTGCTGCAGAAAATTCTGGGCACTGTCTCCTGACACCCACAGAGGTTAACTGAGCAGCCTTCCTTGCTTGCCTGTACACAGAATGTTTTTCCAGCACTTGATACCCCAGAGAATCCTTCACTGACTGTGCTCTTTGATCCAATGGGAAGTTCTTCACACATTTCCTGAGTAGAGAGAAAACCTATTTCAGTTAAAAAAAAAGAGGATTATTTAAGTTTCAGTAGTACAGTACCACAGCAAAAAGTTTTTTCTGCCTTCATAATACATCACTCTAATGTTTTATTTACAAGAGAATTTGTTCCAGAGACTAGTGACTAAAATGTGCTGTAGGCTAACGTCATAAATTTTCATATCTCGTCCAATGAGTTTTAAGATGTTAAGTACATTAAATTTTTAATTGAAAAGTAACTCAGCTGCAGTGTCATAACTTGAAAAATCCAGAAACTTTACCAAGTCCAGTTTTCATTCACTTATACTGAAAACAGTGCACTACCTATTTCTATATATATCTGAGTTCACCTCCAGTTACTCTCAGACTTCTCTTTTCTTCCAGTTAAGCAAATTCACTCTCACATAGAAACCTGAAAGAAGTCCCAGAGCAGCGTGTAGCCTCTGAATTCCCAAGGCCACAGGCCTCCCACTGCCCTTAATACTTTTTGCATCAGATCCTGGAAGAGCCTGAGCTGATAGATAACTTCATTTGTCACAGAGTGACCCATAGGCCTCTAGAACCAAAGCGCTATTAAACGAACAAAAGAACCCCCACAAGCGAATTTTCACATTCATAAGGGATTTTTTTTTTTCATATATTAAGGCCTTCTGAAGATAATTTGTATGTATTTTTAAAAATCCAATTTATATCACCTTGAATATTGAGTAAATATAGATATAGCAATAACATATGCTGGCTTTTAATCAGCAAAATATTTAATAAGTATGGTCCTAACTTTGTCCAAGAAGCCTGAAACTGTTTTAATGAATCAAATCTAGAGTTAATCTGAGCCAAACTTTATTCAAGGATTTACAATAATGATAATCTTTGGGTATACAAGAAGCAGAAAAAGCTTTTGTTACCTTTAAGTGATATTGGCCTGGTTTTGCTCTGTAAAAATATTCTCACAATGCCCTCAGCTCTAGAATAGTGAGAAAACATTGCTGTAACAATGCTTCCAGGATGGAATGAATAATGCTCAGCATTTAATAATACCCATCATTTACTAAACAGTGGGTAACACTTAACCCTGATTTGAATGCATGAGACAGAAAAATCTCATGGGAGCCCCAGTCTGATCCTATTCATTGAGGAGCAGAACCTGCTCCCCTCAGAGATGGGTTTGTTCCTTGATGTGTCTCTCTGACTACAGGTGGCCAGGAATAGTCTCTGCACTAACTGAGCTGTGCTGTTTGCACTCAGACACAAAAATAACACTGCTCAGTCCAAGCCAGCATACAGCTCATTTATATTTTACCTCAAATCAGCCCCGTGAAAACAAAAGAAAGCTGTTCTCTCAACCTACTTCACCTCCCTTTGTCTTGTTCCAGGCGATCAATTGGCAAGTAGAGGTTGCTACAAATACAGACCACAGCACAACCTGATTTCCTCCCCTTCACAGCAACTCAGAAAAACAAAAAGCTATGGCCCACAAAGGCCTTATTAATTTCCTTTATTGACTGAAATGTAAGACACAAGGCGCCTCACAGCCCCTGAGCCACACAACAAAATAAGTGCAATGAAAACCACTAAGTAATGAAACAAAAGAAATTATGAAAAGTCAAGCCAAGGATCAATATGCTGCTTTTCTGAAAGACTGTGCTCAGCTTTAAAAACAGAGTTGTTTGTGCTGAATGTTTGATTAGCTATAGATCTCTAAAGAAGGATTCCAGACCATCTGGAGTCTATTCTGTGAGTTGATCTGGAAACCTCTAGCTCAAAAATAGTCCCTGTGCGAAGGCACAAACATACATACCACAACCTCATCAGTAAGTTCCTGGAATACATTTTAGATAAAAAGATGCCATCTTTATCTCCTGGGAAACCTGAGATGAAAAATAAAAGAACCCAAATACCAAAGAAACAATTGGAGAAGCAAGGCATCCTTTCTTAAAGGAGCAACAAGAGGAAGGGTAATACCAAAAAGCCTGATGAGCAGCTTTAGCTCCTAAACATTAAAAACATGCAAATTATTCAACAACGTCAGATAATCACCCAGATGATAAATATACATCTGCTGAGCTTTTACAGGGAGCTTAAAACAAAACTTACAATGTAGCAGAGGAACAGAAGCCCCCATTGCACCGGGAGGATAGGGAAATTGGAGCATCACAAAAACACTGAACAAAAGGTGTCTTAAAATAGAACTTGGAGTGATGCCATAGTTAATATCTATAAATACAGAACATGCTGGTGTGTTAAACGTGGCTTTTAAACACAGCTTTAACCAAATGGAAAAGTAAGGCACGTCTTGACAAAGATTTTGGTCACCATCAGCAGTACAAAGAAAACCGAAATAATTCTCGACAGCGACTAGTGAAAGACTTTTATTTTTATATTTAAATCAGATTGGATCAGACCAAAAGACTTCCTCCCCATTTCTATACCAAGAATAGAAAAGTTAGCAGTGTGTCTTAGAATGAGAAGCCCGCCTATGTACAACACTTGAATTGCAGTCAACTGGTGCAGCATCTCCAAGGGCAAACAGCAAATAATGTTCTGGAGGTGGTAGAAGAGGTCCTTACTAAGCAGCCTGCATAAGAGGTCTTTGTCCCTAAGAACCAGGGCAAACCTTTCCAGAGTGTATTTCCTGGTTTCGAATCAACATGGCATCCTGGGAAGCTAAAGAATAGGACTGGAAGGAGAATTTGGTTCATTTTGACATCAGGAAGGGTTTCCAGAAAGAGTTAATGAAAAAGAAAAGCTACGAAATATGAACTGCCAGAGTATTTTAAAAAAACCCAACAAGATGCAGTCTGGAAGTCATAAGCGTGTCTCCAGCCCAGCCATGACTGAGCAATACAATCAGGCAGGGTCTTCCCAAAGGGACTTCCAGGAGAACTTTCCACCCTCTCCATCCCATCAAGCACAGCCTGTGCTCACAGCAGAGGATCCAGATGTGGGGACGTGATAAAATCTTGCACGTGGCCAGAATGGAATAAGCTACGTGAAGATTTATCAAGTCTCTGAGGGTGTTCTGCACATCCCAAAATGGTTTAAAATACTAGCGAGACGGCTCCTCAGGGGTGTTTTGTAAAATCAAAAGGTTTAATAAATGAAAAATAACAAACAATACAGAAACAAAAGGAAAAGCTGAGCACAGGGGGTCAGAGAAGCCCTGACACCTTGCTACAGCACCCCAAAAAAGCCCAGAGCACCTCTGTGCTTGTCCTTAAGTACTGACTAACTCGGGAGGGGTCCACTGGCAAACTGCCAATAGAAGCAGCTACAGGTTTTGAGAAACATTTCCAAGGCCCAACCAGTAACTTCTGTAACCTCTGGGTCAATTGCCATGAGGAGGGCATGGAAAATTCTAGACTGACTTCCTGATATGTCTAAAGGTAAACCAAAACTTCTTTCCTTATACAGAAACACCTCAGTGTGGGAGTTCTTTACTACAGGGATGAATTTTCCCATTCAGACAGGGCCTACAGCTGGCTCTGCACGTGGTGACAAGGAGTGTGTCAAGGATGAAACACACTTCCCTATAACCCAGGTGTGTTGTGGTATTTGTAGCTCTTCAAGGACTGGGAGATCTGCTTCTAGTGAAATCTCAAACAAAAATGTCAGGATAACAAAAAGAAACCTATGGGGAAAAAAGGGAGTCTTAGGTCATTGCCTTCTCTACTCATTTTTGAATTTTGGGAGAAATGGTTTGATGATTTTAGAATTTATGCATCTATCCATGCATATTATTACTATTTTAGCAAGCTAAATTGAAATAATTACATGGCTTAAAGATAAATTGACACTAGCAAAACCTGCTAAGACAGTAAAATAGAAAACCCCTGAACATTTATCTCAGAGTGATCCCAGTCATTTTCTCCAGCCAAATCATTTTTTTCTATAAACATTTTTTATAGATTTCCTGTGCTTACAATGGATCTGCTTTTGAAAAACCCCAACCTCTGCAAATACACGTTCTACTCCAAAAGAAAGAAAAATGGAGACCAAAGCTCATCACCCATGTAACAGAAATGTGCAATGTAGATGCAGAAGTGAGACAAACAATACTCTTTCACTTGTTTACCTTCATCTCTCTAGTTTATTTTCTCATTATACAAATCCCAAACAAGCAAAGACACTGTGACAAAACCAGCAACTGGGAACAATTTCCAAATATTCCATGCTCAGAGACAATCACTTGACAGAGACCAGTCATAGGATATTTACTTTTTACTCCTACCAGATGAAACTGAGCCTCTACTTAAAACTCTGTCTGTGCTTAGGAAGCTGGAGTGAAAAATTCCTGCTTTAAAATGGTGAATGAAATATACTGCTGCCACTTGTGAATTTAAATACTAAAAATCGTCCATTAAGGTATATTTGAGCACACAAAAATGTCCACAGCCTTCATTAGGTTCTGCTAAATCTTATGTATTTGCAAATGCATCTCTGTGGCTTCTGCAGCCCTGACATGCACTGGAAAGGGGCAGCAACACTCCCATGATCTAAGCTCAAACTCCCCTTTTCTGTAATATAAACAATGGACAGGAAGCCAGAAAACATAGTTATTATCCTGCCACAGCTTCCAGTGATGTGAACCACAAGAACAAAGCTCTAGTAACATCCTCACAGCTCAGAGTATCATAGTACTTGTGTGATAAACTCTGAGGCACATCAGCAATGCTAAACTGCAAGGTGTTCCAGCTTCCTCTGCAGGACAGGCAGGATGGAACTTCCTACACACAGTGGGAGAGCCTCAAAGAAACCAGATTGTTTGAATCTGAGCACTGAAAAAGAACACAGAGCTTTTTCAAGAGCATGAGCTTTGGAGGGAGAAGCTGCTCCTTTGGAGGGGATGAGAAGCTGCTCCCTTTGGCAGCAAACATCCTGCAAACAAAGGTGTTTTTATCAAAAATGAAACGACAGTTGTTCTGTGCAATTATGCCCAGGCATAGCAGGTGGTCAAGGCATCTGTACAGGTTTCAGCCTGCTCCAGGATTCTAACAGGTTCCCTTGATGGATGTGCCTCCTTCCCTCTCCTTTGGCACGCTAATTTCATCACTCCCACCAAAGGTCTCACTCAGCACTTATGGACATGCCACCACTTGACAGCTATGCAATTTGGTCTCCCTAACAGCAAAACAAAAGGCATTTATGTCCCATTATCCTCACCAAAAGCCTGGCCTGGCCTAAGATTGTAGGAGCATTGAAATTTCTATTTTGCTGAAGAAGAGCAAACTCAAAACTGACTATTTTTCCTTCTTTTAAAAGGATCTTGGTGCTTGCCTTAAGGACCACTTCTCTTGTGTGAGGCAGCTGATGCAGAGCAGCATTGACTGCTACAGTGCCTTTCCTCACAGCCACCTCACCTCTGGTTCTCTATGACAAACAGCCCAAGTCCTGAGTGGGACCTTCACAACTAAGCAGCAGCAGCAGCAGAGAAAACCACACCAAGTTCTTTGCTCATTGTGGTGATGTGGCTCCCAGTGCCAGGGGAGCAGCTCTCATTTCCATCAGCAGAAAACGCGGTCCTGTGCTCTTAGCCAGAGGACAGCTCCAGGATTGTGTGTTCAGTGGAGTAAATAATTCCAACACTACTTCTGGTTCATTCTGGACTGAGAAGGACTCGATCGTTTTAGACTATTTCTTTGCTGTGCAGAACTCTAGGCTGTGCACCCTCAATCTGGTTCCTAGGGCTGCACCAGGAATAGAATCAAACTGTTAAAATTCTTATTTCTCAGTGAAGGATCTAGAGTTTTCAGGGGAAAAAAAAAAGCAACAACTGATTTCTCAGTTTTCGGGGGAAAACAAAAGAGGATCTGGGATCTTAGAACCATTGCCCAAAAGGTGTTGAAAAATTTAATATTATAATAATTTAATATTTAATAAAGGAGTTTCATAATTTAAAATTTAATAATTTAATAATTCTAAGCCATTCTGGCAGGAGACATCTTCCCAAATCCACTATTCACCTGGATCCCTGAGGCAAAGGTGCATTTCTGTTTACTGTATAATAGCAGGTAATTAGTAATGTCCCTTTTCACTCATTAGGCTCACTGTGTTTTGAAATAAATTAAAATGGAACTCTGAGAATCTATCAGTCTTAGAAACAAGTTTTTTCCTGTTTCAATGATAGGTACATGAAAAGTGCATTTATCCTGGGAAAACTTTTACCACTCTCATTTAATCTTAGCACTCTCTCAATATACTTTTTTTTTTCCTTAAGATATGATCCAAACCCTACTGAACTTAATAGAAGAGGTTTTCATTGACCTCAGCAAGCTTTGAATCAGACCTGTAAATTAGAGTCTGACCTCTTTCACAGAATTTATGATCTTTAGAGCCTATCCCTGCAAAATTAGGGCATTGTGGACTCTGTGCTTTATGCATCTTAAAATAACTGCCAACCGACAGCGCAAACGATGCTGTTCATTTCAGCATACCCTTGAACCCTGGTTATTTGTCTAATTTTACTCCAGCTGGCCCCTTGACCCTGACCAAGTTTCCTTCATCACAGCAGTTCTAGGCCACCTGTCTTTCTGTCAGGTTAGGAAGTTAAGGCATGAGAGAAAAGGAGGAATTGCTTGGCCTTCTAATCTCGTATTAACAATTTAAAGTAGAGTTTTAGCAAGTTTTTCTTATACTGTATGGAAGGAAGCAGAAGATGAATGGTTAGCAGCAGTCATCTTTGACTATTATAATATGGAGCATGTAGTTAATATTAAATAATATACACATTTATATACAGAGAGGAAAAACATGTTTAAAGTGGAACTGATGCTCCCCAGGACAGGGGACATCCCAGTACCCTCACATGACAGTGACAGCCCTTTAGGGAAACAAGCTACCAAACCCAAATGAACCCCCCTGTGAATCACCTAGCTCAGCCTTTTCCACTCTGCAGCTTCCTCTGGCAATAAGCAAATTCCTCTTCCACCTGCACTTCCCAGCATCCAGTGCCAAGAGAAAAGGTGAGTGACTGAAGAAACATCATGTCCTGTTTACAGGCAGTCAGTGCCAGGTGTCTGACTCCAGACAAGGAGAGAGGATGTTAAACCAAATTCCAGTAACTCACAGGCAGTTCTACAACTCAACATCCTTACTGAATAAGAGGATTACAGCCCATTGCCACACCTGCAAAGACATTCAGAAAGAGGTGTTCTGATTTAGCAGCACTTTGGAGACTCTCTTTGGAGGCCTAAGTGAATCCACAAACAGCAAGGCAGTGAGAAGTCAGGGGTAGCAAAGTCCTATAAGCATTTCTGCAGTTGCAGGGGCTGGGAGTCTTGATGTCACCCATATATCCTCAGACAGGTTTGTAGCACTCTCATTCAACCAAACCTTTCACCATTAATATCATGTCATTCTTGGTGAAAATGTAGACAGAACCAAAAAAACTTTTCAAAAGTCACAGCTACTGGAAGAGACAAAGAATAGTTAAGTGTTTCTTATTTGAGAAGCTATTTGAGTGCTATATTTAATCAATCTATGGGATAAACGTCTATCTGGAACATAAAATGCTTCACTGGACCCCAGTTGACACAATGGGAGAATTAAGGTCTTATTTGTAGCTACTTTCAAATTACTGACCAGTCAGGGTGACTTTGTTGTTCTTTGATACCCTGCTTTTCCACAGCTGCAGAGATTTTCACTGTTCTGAGCTTCAACGTTTCCAGAGGGTTGCAGTGAGTTTCTCTATTGGAGGCTCCCTTTTGGTGCCTCTAGGTTTTCCACAATGTTTCCTAACAAATAGATCTGATTTTAATCAAGGGAGGTAAAGAAACAGCCCAGATGCTCTGTAGCCACACAGGTCCGTGGTCAAATCTTGTGTCAGAGGAAACCCAGTGGCAATAAAACCCGTACGCATTTGAGCTCATGTTGAGCAGCACCAAACCAGAGTTATCCAGAGTGAATGAAACACTCTGGGTTCACAGGGGTTTGTGCTGCAGTTTGGCTCTTCTGCAGCTCCTTCAGGTAAAAAAATACACATTTGCTAAAAACTCCAGAGATACCCCGGGTGAATCTTCTTTCAAACATGATTTATTATGGCTACTCTTTTGTAAGGCTCTAGTTAAGACAGTCAAAAGTGACCTAGAAGCTGATGCACCTGCTTAGCACCTGAATAACTTGTGGTTAATTACAAATATCTATGACTAACACAAGCACCGTGATAAACTGATGTACTGTTGGAATTCACACAGAAGTAATTACTTAGAGCTTTCCTAGAAGTAGAACAAGAGCAGAATGATCACATTCAAAATAAATGTAGCCAAGTTTTCTAGGCAGTCCTGACAGCTGTCTACTAGTGGGGATTTACTGCAGTGTATGCATGGAATTAATCCATAATTTAACATTTATGCTAGTTTACATCTGTTTACAAGTCCTACTTCCTATTTGATTGAGTAGCACGACCCTTTCCTCACATCAGCCAGGGATATTATTATTAACTGATAACAACCTCAATTTGCAAATTACTTAAATCTAATGGGGCTTTATTTCATTACCATACCAGCTGTAATTCCAAGTCAACATTCATTACTGACATAGTTCCATTTTAATGCAGACAGCTATGCATTGCCGAGAAGTTATTTACAGTATCCTAAATATTTTACTATGAAAGAAATGTGCCCTTTTTTGCCAAGGATAAAGGTAAGTAAAAAACCAACACCATTCTGTATTATGGAAAGAAATGAAAAGCTGAATTCAGGATTTCCTTGCCTACAATCATGTAGAGCATACAATTAAAGATCTATGTGTCCAGACAAAGTTCTATACAGCAAGGAGGTATTATTTCATTTACATATCTGCTTCTTCACCATATCAAGAGCATGCTTAGCCAAAACCTGTTCTTTTCTTCCCACTTTCAAGCCCTAAAGAGCCAATTACTGCAGCATGTTGTTCATTCATTTCCAGCCTGTGCCACACAAACATCTGAGTCAGAATTCATTTTTTCCACAGTGCCTTGGAATGACCAGGCTACAGGAGCACAGCACATCCTCCCACGGATCTGTCATAAATCCAGTGCTTCTCCATGTCCAAGTGACACAATATCCTGTGTAAGGAGCAGAAAGACATATAAATTGTTCTTGCATCTGTAAGGACAGCAGAAAATCCACCCACAATAAACCCAAACTGAACAGCTCTGTGAAGTTCACTATTATTTGCAACTCCACTGCATTTACAGACTGGATGTCCAGCCAGTCTGGACAGCTGCCTTCAGGACTAACTTCCACATTTCTCTCAGGGATTAAAGTTTGTGCCTTAACCCAGACTCTGACATGTGTCCAGCTCTTTTCCAAATTGGATTTTTGTCTGTCAGCCTGACTCCAGTCCTAGAACAGATCAACATTATAGTTCATTGCTTCCATTTTTTCCTTCTTCCCTTGTACGGACAGCTCCTGTTTTCTACCTTTAATTGCATCTTTGTGGATTAATGCTCTCCAGCTCAGATCCTGGTTCCTCTCTCCCAACAGCAGAAGATCAAACCTTGGTGGGAAGTCTCTCCCACCTAAAAGAGTTATCTGATAGCAAGAAGGCAGCAAATATAAATACAATGTGCATAATCCAGCAGACCCTTTTCCAAAAATTCTTTTAGATAAGTAAAGCAAGTGAAGTGGCAGAAGTTTTTCTTCCATGGGTCTCTCACTGCCCTTGAACTATTAGAAAGTAACCCTTGCAATTTACTTTGAAAGAGCCTTGGCAAACACTCAGGAACACTCAAAAATCTCATGGAATGCCAGAGGCTCTTTTCCATTTCCTGTATTTGGTACATTTCACACCTTCCAGAGGATGCTTATTTGAGCATAACACGCCACCTCAAAGTGCTTTATCAGGAGCCAACCACTCAGAGACTGAGACTTTAGTCCCAGAATTCTGCTACCAACAAAGTATAAGCCCGGAATTCTGAACTCAATAATTCACTCAGTAACAGTGTTAACTTCAGCAAATGCACAAACCCACCAGAATCCAGAGGGGAATTGTTTGCAACTCACCATGGTAACAGTGCACCAAAGCCAGCTATCAAAATTCACCCCTCTCCACTAAATGATTTCTCCTGCAGGAATAAACAGAGTTTCAACAACCCCTTCCCCAGCCCCCTTTTGGTACTAATACAGATGTCATTATCACGCTTTGGAAGTGATATGTAAGGTGATTTGTGGTATTTCGTTGTTGGGTTTTTATTCGGGTTTTTTTTGGGGGGGTGGGAGGATTTTTGTTTGGTCGATTTTGTTTTTGTGGGTTTTTTTGTTTGTTGCTTTGGGTTTTTTAATTTTTTTTTTTCCAATTTTATATTTTTATTTCTGTACCTAACCAAAAGACTGAAGAGCTCTTTGTGCAGCCCCTCTACAGATCAGGAACAGGCCAAGCCTGCTCCCATTAATGCCAATAGAAGCCTCACAACTGGCTTCCAGGGGGCAAGAGCAGTTTGTTGTTAAGTACAGTAATATTTGTTTCACCTTCACCCATCTTGACCTCTTAAAAGGTTTATATTTATGGGCAGCAGCGCCTGCTCCTCTCACAGGGGTTTTTGCAAATGCATGGCATTAACCTGTCATTTGATTTTCCACTTGAGCTGGTGTACACAGAGGCAAAGAGCAGCACTAAGGTGTGCTGGTAATGACACCCCCAGATAAATCCATATGTATTTTTCGTTGCAGTGTGACCCTTACAGCTTAGGCTCTTATTTTCCCACAAAAGGTGATTTGCATGTAGTTGGCCTCCTTCCAGGTGGGTGACCAGGAAGTGCCTGGGGAGGCTCACACAGGACACCCTCAGCATTCCAATGGCCTCACTGTGGCTTTGGGGTTTGTGGCCAAAGCCTCCCATTAGCACACAGCTCTCCTGTAATACAAGTGTAAGTGTAATTATGTGAGACAAGGGCCATCCTTCAGCAAGGACAGCTGCACAGCATTAGCACTTTATTCTTACCTGCTTCAATGTATGATTTTTAGTTCATTTTGCTGGAAATAGGGAGCAAGGAAAACATCTGTGTTCCATCACAGTATGCACTACACATCTGCTGTGCATTTTTCTGAGTCTTCCTGCTCTGAATCCTCATGTTATCTCCCAGCTTTACCTTATACTTTCGATGTAGTCATTTATTACAAAAGCATTTCTACACTATCCCATTTCTTTCTAATGTATCACAGATAAAAGCAATAAACAGGCTCAAGAATTGAATCTTTTTCTGCATCTATACAGAGATTGCTGGAAGCTGCATGTTCAAAATGAATTGCAGTGATGCAAACATGCTTAAAGTAACAATCTCTTCATTCTTGTGCATGGGGGTTTGGTAGGTAAGTCAAGTAAAACAACTTCTCAGTTTTGCTGGGGAAATGGCTGAGAAACATTTGATTTTTTTCCTGCCTATAATCCAGGCCTTCTGATGGCACTGAAGTGAGCAACTCCTGTCTCCCTGTGCTCCCTCTCAGGTGGGCTGTGCTGCTGCTTTACCCTTCCACCACTTCAGCAGGTATTGCACACTGATTTCTGCTGTGTGTGCTCTCACACCCTGCACCTGTGCACTCCCACAGGTCCCAGGAATTTGATCCCAAACTTCTGACAATGCAGGTTTTAGCTTGTGCAACTGCTCCACTTATAAATGGGCTCTTCCCTTGTGGCTGCTCATCGGTTCCTTGTGTCCAGGTGATGCCTTAGGTTTTAGTTTTCATGTATTTCACATTCTGTGCTGCCCAGGGGTGCAGTTTTGAGCCTCACATTCAGTGCCAGTAAGCTCTCTTCACAGAGTAGGGAGACAAAACAAATCCTTTTCCTGCTGAAGACCAAGGACAACTTTCAGGCCCAAAAGCACAAACAATGGTGGGCTGAAGGGAGGAACAAGAAGAATGGGACCTCACAACCTGGAGCTGTAATTGGACAATTAAACCCCAATATGCAAATGGACAAAAGCTTATAAAAGTGTGAGACCTTGTGACCTGTTGTCTATTTTGTGACCATTCTTAGTCCACCTCAGGTGCAGCCCTAGTCAAGCCCTGTCCTGCCCAAGGTGTACCCTGGAGGCCTTTCAATAAATCCCTACTTTATTCTCTAGCTCTGTCCAGTCTCTGTTTCAGGTCAGCCTTCCCAAGGCATCACTGGGTACCTCTAGCTCCTTTATTCCCTGCTGGTGCCCACCAATGGATCTGACTCACCCAATAGGTTTGTGATTTAATAGTTTCCTCTTGCAAATGCATCACTGCCCAGAAGTACCTACCCTGTGTACATATATTTCACATTAAGATGGCCCCTCTGGGCCACTTCCCTGCTCGCCAGTGACAGCAGTTATCCCCTCACTCTGCCATCAGTCACATTTTGGGTTCCCTCCCTACATCTGACAATTCTTTAAGACAGGAGTTTCCCAATCCTCACATTCCAGATACCCCTTCCAACAGCATTTACTGTCACTTAATTACACAGAAATCAATTATACCTCATCTGCCACACAGGTTCTTCCTACTCATTTTGTCCTGTGTCCTCAGCCTGGAAACCTGTCAATGTTTATTGTTTTTGGTGAACAAGTCACTAAAGTCCCCAACACCTCACACCTCAAGAATTAACTCTGTACAGACCATTAACAAATTAATAGGACTTCAACAATCACAAAAACTCTGTTTTAACTGATGAGCCATTCTTATCAATTATGTAATGGTCACAGTCCTTAATGTTCAAACATCACAACAGAAGCAGATTTCAAAAGTAAATAATATTCAAGTAGCTCAAAGCCTTCACATTTGCATAACAATCTTTGCTTTCTAAGTCACCACGGAAAGGTATTTGAAAGGGTAGGAGTGCTCTGATTTTATTGAAAAATAAGTGTTAGAATTATTAAATTTTTTAACATCTTTTGGGCAACGGTTTTAAGATCACAGATGCTCTTTTTTTTCTTTTTCTTTTTTCTTTTTTTTTTCTTTTTCTTTTCTTTTTTTTTTTCCCTTAAAACTCTAGATCCTTCACTGAGAAATAAGAATTTTAACAGTTTGATTCTATTCCTGGTGCAGTCCTAGGAACCAGATTCAGGGTGTACAGCCTAGAGTCCTGCATAGCAAAGAAACAGTCTAAAATGATCGAGTTTCCAAAGCAAGATTTTAAATGCATTGTGTAGGGTTGAAGCACAACATTGATTTTCTGCTTGTGTGATTGTAGCAGAGACATTTCCTGGAAGAATAGGGGTGTAAATGATGGGAGGGTACTGCCTTGGTCACCCTGGAGCCCTAAACTGTGTAGTATTTGTTAAATTAAAACAGGGAACACCACCCATTCTATCCATACATACACACACCGCAGCTGAAATACACTCATAGCCTGTAATGTACACCTCTAGTATAAGAGATAAAAACCCCTTCAGACATCCCACAGAAATAAAGAACAAATACATTTAGCAGCACAGTAGGTCTCACACTGCCAGGGAGCCACAGTGAGGCAGTTGAACTAAGCCCAGGAAGTGAACTTTACTCCATAAAATAGAAGAGCACGGAAAAATAAAGATCCCAACAGCTTCTGCCAGTGTAAACAAGGCTGAGAGGGTGGGAGAGAAGAGAATTCCTTACTCCCCTCAAATCTGGCAACTGCACACCAGATGGCATTGCCAAGCATGGCTGGAAAACATAAACAGGATCATTGAGATTTCTCATAGGAGTAACAGTATGACATGTTCAGACTCTCATCTTTAGTTCCTAGCAAAGAAACAAACAAACAAACAAACTCAACAAATGTAATGATGAAAAAAAAAAAAGAAGAATGCATAGTGGAAAGACAGGGAAAAATATTATTCAATCCTTCAGGTAATTAGTGGCAATCCTCAAACTAAGATAATTGATTAAAACTAAAAGTCTAACAACTCTTCCTAATCCACTTAAATATTCAAGAACCACCTAGGGAGTCATGTAACTCCTTCCTTGAATTTGTCAAGATCTGTTTTCACGTCCTGTGCTCTTTAGCCTTTTGCTCTACTTCAACCTCTACTTCCTAACTCCAGTTGTCCTGTTTACAAATTCAGTTGCAGTGGTGAACTAGCCACAAAAACACTGGACAGAGCACAGAATCCCAGCTCTGTCGTCCTTACTAATGGCTTGGTTTAAGGACATTCAATAGCAGAGAATAGTGGAAATCTATAAACTTTATTATCATCGTTTTTCAAATTAACAAGAGGCATTTCATTGCGATCAGCATTGCACACATGGCTTCCAAACACAAGGTGACAGGACTAAAAATGTTATCTGGAAAAATACTCTAAAAAGGCACCTGAGGGAGCACAGAATGTTATACAGGAAAGATATGTAAGAGTGAAACAAAAGTCCCCCCTTCCTCCTCAAGAATCTCACTGGTTGCCTTTTTCAGACATCAGTCCAACCCAAATAACCCCAAACTTTCCCATCATTTCTTCCCTAGCAGGCCAGCCAGACACAGCAACCAGCCTGACTTCTTCCCCTGAAGAGGTCAGTTTTATCTTAGTTTTTCATCTCCATTGTTCTATGCTAGGTTTTACCCTCAGATGTAGTCTTGCTTCTCATTTCCTGTTCCCTAAATAAAGAGAAAATTAGGTTTTCAGTGCACATCCCAAGTCCTATCTTCTTTCTTTCCTGCCAAAAATAACTAATTTCAGTGAGCTCGCTGGAATCATCACACTGCTCGGATTTAGCACGGCTGTTTTTATAGCCTGTTTAAACAATATATTTGATGGTGTCCCATCTGCAGCTGGTCTGAACCAAACCAGAAATACTCACACTGCCTTTGTTAAGCTACTGTCTCCACAGTTAGAAACATAAACTCTGTAATACACATGGCATTTCCTTCAAAGCTCCTTCCTTGCTCATTTCAAATGCTTAACACGTCCTGTCTCACTCAGCTAAAGTTAGACAACAAGATTGGCAAAAGGCAAGATTTGCTATGAAGGCACAATGCAGTCTACAAAGTATTTGAAACTGATTTAAAAGAGCTAAGTTGAGTTTTTGGTTCCGCCACAGCATTTCTGGTTAGTTTGAAGGTGTATTTCACCTGCAGAGGAACAAATCAGAACATAATTCAATGCCACTAAACAGCACATTTCAGGACTGAACTAACAGAGAAACTATCTTCAGAAGCACTGAATGGCTAAAAACCACTACTTTGTATTCCTTATAAATATCAGGTGCCTTTTGTCAGGACCCTGCTAGTAAATCCTAACTCAGTATGTCAGCATTAAGGCAGAATTTCAGGTTATTCTGTTGCAAAAGGTATTGGGGATTCCCTCGAGCAATCTCTGAGCTAATGCCACCCACACCTTTCACCCCTGCACGTCACTCAGACAAGAGAAATCATAAACATGCTGCAGTCTTCTTACACCCATCCATTTTTTAGCAAGGGATCAGCATGTCACAGAGATTGTTACAGGCCTACATTGTGCCATGCATCTAAAACTCTGCAGCAACATCTCTCAAAACTGTGAGGGCAATTTTGAAGTGAGAGGCATCTGCTCACCCTGGGCAGTTACGTTGGGAGAAATTTCAGATACTGGATGGTTTGGGGAGTTTTTAGTCTTTCAAAAAATACACAGTTAAAGGCTTTAGGCTCGCAGCAGCTGTTAGTGCTTGTTTTTAAAACACAGTCAAGGTTTCTGTTTCTCAGTTGATTGTTCTTCCAATCTTACCTCAAATATTCTCCACAAAACCTGCTGCCTGCTAACTTTTGCTGCTGGCAGTGCCATCAATATACATCACTTGTACACATCTCTCTTTCTTCCCCTCGGAGACTGGAATTACAAAAGCTCTTCCTGCATGTGTAGCACAGGTCTGTGTCTTGCAGAGAAGTTTTCAGAGCCCACACCTCGTTTTGGTTTCAATAACTTTCAATAACATCTGACAACGTAAGCTTGCTGTTGATGATGGTGGAAACAGCACAGCCTTCCACACTCAGTGCAGGACACAAACACCCTTTCCTCTTCTGGCTGCTCCTGCTGCAAACACTCTGAGACAGTTCTGCTTTTCAGCTTCTACTCTTGCACAGGGCCTTCACAAAGAAACAAAGAGACAACTGCCCCCAGAGCACTGAAGTGCACAATCTTCTTTCAGCCTACTTACATGAAGTGTTAGGATGCTGTCAGGTGTTTCATCTCCATTTTGTTACCTGTGAGAAAATTCATTGCAAGCATCTTTCCCTGACAGGTATCTTTATAACCCTGGATTTCTGTAACAGCCCAGCCATTGCATCCAAATGTGCAGCTCCTGCTCCAAGCCAGCTGGGAGCCCTCCTGCAGCTCCTCACTGCAGAGCTCCCACAGAGGCCTGCATGCAAATGGAACAAAAGGATCTGCTCTTCCCCAGGGCTGTATGGAACAATAAACAACCTGTATGGATTGGGGGACAGTAACACTTCTCCCAGTTAAGTTTACATTTTAAAGACTGAAAGCCTCCTAAATTTCCAGTCCCATATTCCCATATATTCTGTTCACTCTTTCCATTCCTTGGGATTCCTGCAGACACTCCTGTCTTCACTCAGCCTTTCTCCTGGCTTCATTTTTATCTGCAAACTCCTTTACAACTTTTAATTTACCTTCCTTTTTATTCTAGGGCCTTTCAGCTTCTTCTCCAAACTTACTATAGTTCACAATCTGGTTTTTATTTTCACTTTCCCACATCTTCTCCAGCTATGCAGTGGAATGTATGCACCTACAATCTCTCACCTGTCAGGCGTGAGGAACTCTAAATAAATATTTAACATACAATTTTATATAAAATATATCGTTTGTAACCTTAAATGAGGTCTGTTTTCACAGCTCTGATATAGCAAGGCATGTGCCATAAAGAAGTTGGTCTGTTAGCAAGGCTTGGAGCTGCTGTATCAGGTAACAGCTCACATTTCCTGAAGAGCTCTACTGTAGCCCACAAACCTCTGTTTTGCTTAATTTGTTACAAATTATTCCTGAATAAGCATCCCAAAGATCTGAGGACTTACAAAGATAATTAACTTACATATTCTTCTACCTTAACAGCTGAGCATTTTACCTTAATACCACTGCTTTGGGGCCTAATTTAACTCTCTCCCATCTACAAATGGCAGAAATTACCAAATTTCTTCTTAGCAATACTGTGTAAAGTATAACATTTATTAATTTATTCTGCTACTTTCCAGGCAAGTCAATATACTAGACAGTGCTTGGGACTAAGTAATATCTATTGTAGTTACCACACGTACTACCACTTAAAAATTCATGTACAGCAAACAGAACAGACACTAATCTCAAACATGCCAATATAAAATCTTTGCAAACAATAGCTTGTGTTTTTTCTGGTATTTTTCAACTTTAAGTTTGTTCCACATCTGTTATAGCAGAGAGAGAAAGTGGAATCTGGCCCAAGGACTACTTATAATAAATCCTTTCCTTTATTAGTAGAAACAATGTAATTCACCATACACCATATGTTCCTCTAATTATGTTTTTGAGCAAAAGTATTAATGGCATTTTCACCATATGTCTAGTTATCCTTCTCAAAGTAAGTTTGGGGATTTTTGACACACTTACATTGTATAATGGTCAGAAACTTTAATTTAAGGTTTGGGATTTCAATATCACTTATTTGCAGTAAAAGAGAAGCCAAATGCAGACACATCCTATGAATTTGAGCAGTACTCAGCCACTCAAAATCATTGTTATGATTTTCCAGCACTCCAACATTGTGTATGCTTGTGAAGAATCTATTTTCCAATGGTGCACCTTTCTCAGGATATGAATGAATGGAAATTTAAATGTTCACCTCTGTCTATCCTTGTAATTCTGACATAAATCCTTAGAGCATGGAGAAGTAAACTGGGATGGGAATTTGAAACAGAACATTTCAGTGTTTTTTGAGGGAGAAGTAAATTTTGTAATCTGGTCATAGTCAACAGTGTCGCTGCAAATTCTCTCATGACTAAAGTGAGTTCATTGAAAAAGGAAATGCTCCTAATTATTTCTATGTTTCTCCTGAAAATTTCTAGTCAATCAATATGGCTTTCAAGAGTCAAGCAACTACCAAGATATTCTACGAAATAGAATATGGATCTAATATAAACTTGGATTAATATTATTCTAGCAATGAAAATAAATAGGGCATACTAAAACCAAGTACAAAGCAAAAATTCAGCATTTACTTAAACCATCTGAGATCTGTATTGTCTTCATTACCTGCTTTTCTTTTACATCCTCTGAATAACCAGAGGAAATAATGCTATCCCTCTTCTTTCTTTTAGTTCTTTGTATTTTTTCATGTTTGAAAAGTACTGACTTTCAAAAAAAACCCTATTTGTTTGTGGGTCAGGTAGACACAAATGCTTCTGGAATAAACACGTGGTAAAAGCTGCATCGTGGAAGTTTTGCAATTGTCTTACAGGTGCCACTGTAAAGGTTAGAAGCACCTCCTTCCCCTGTGTCTTTCAAGTGTGCTTCCAGCTAGCCCTGAAAAACACAGTAAAAGACAAACCCTTTTTAAATGCTTTCTGGAAAAAAAATTGACTTAAACACGAGCGTTAACACTTCTGGATTAAGTGATAGTGACTCACAAATAGGATCACTGCTGACTAAACCTGTGAGACACACTTATAGCCAGAATTCTCATCCACTAGGAAGAGGTGAAATTAATTTCATACAGCCTAGTAAAAAAATAGCTTCTGACTTTTAGCAGCGTGGGTCGGATTTGAATGTGATCAATAGGACATTTCATCACCAATAACCTCAACTATTTCATTCCCTTAAGCCATCTCTTAATTTTCTGCTACAGGCCAGCCCTTGAATTATCTTCCTCTTTAAAGCAGGATGCCTTTCAATTTTCTTTGAAAGCCAGACTTGTCCTGCTGCCAGGATGAGTGAGGGAGGAGGCTCCTGGAGAATATCACAGGCTTTGAATAGGGGGATAGGGGGTTAGACCCATGCTCTCTCTCTCTTTTTTCTAACCAGAGAGAGGGGGAATGATGGAGGTGTGCTGACCTGCAGCAGCCAAAACAACCCCCAGTGTTTGCAGCTGCCTTTCTGAAGCTCTCCCACACTGCTGCCCGTGTGTTGCAGTTCAGCCCTCACAACACCTCAGAATGATGTATGTTAGAGTGGAGGCACCAGGCTCTACAAATGAAGGTATCAGCTGCATTTCTTTTGTGTCCTTACGATCTGTGCTGGGTAGGGAGGAGAGAGCAGAATTCAGCAGTCATTCTCACCCAAGGACCTGACTTCATTCTCCCAATGTCATTTATATCCACGGCTTCCTTCCTTCAGCAATTTTAGAAAATGTGTTCAAAGCCACAATAGTAAACAATGCTGGTGGCAAGTTCATGTTTGGGAGGCTGTGATGTGAATTGCTGAGGATGAGGAGAACTGCACCAAAAAAAATCCCTAGGTACACTAAAGAACAAATTAAATACTCAGGTCATGCATTCTAGTTTGGTAAAATTTAAACATATGAATTTTGATAGCTCTGAACATTAAGTCCAACACCTTGAGCTGTTAGAAAGTTATACTTGCAGACTAAACCTGCCTTAATCCTGGAAGTGCAAACAAAGTGACCACCTGTCAGTAAAACCATATCTTAAGCATGGTGGATTTTGAGACATTGAAATAAAAGGTAAGAATTTTTTTGTGTGTGTGCTCAGCATAGAAACTTTCAAGAAAACAAAAATACAAGACTTTAAATATTTTCTTGTTAAAGTATTATTGCACACCAGCCAATATTTCCTTGAAATAATAACAGTTGCTACCCAGGATAGCAAAGTACATCTTCATCACTATAAGTATAAAAGAGGCATTTCTCCAGGCAGTCATGAAAAATGCTTTTCTGACTGGAAAATGAAAATGGTCCTGTTGGTAGAATATCTGAAGAAAGTTATAAAACAACCATATGAATTAGAAAGTATTATTCTTCAGCTCATAACTTATGCTGTAAAATCAAAATGGTAAAAAACAAACAAACAAACAAACAAAAAAAAAGCATCTATATTATTGGGAAGCTCAACTTCATCCAAAAAACACAGTGAGGATTCCTGTATTTCCAAGCTACTTATTCCCAATGGGTAAGACCAAATTGGTAGACCTGTTTTTAGAATCAGAAACAAACTTGACCTAGTTCCTTTAGAAGTTGATCAGTGCTGCCCTGAAATAAAATAAAGGTGTTGCCCAGAGTCAACTGAAGGTCAATTCAGTTAATTCAATTAATGCTTCTTAATGGTTCAAACAGCAGATCTTTCATCATTCCTGATTTATATGGAGAGGGAAAAAATTTATTTATAAGGAGAGGGAAAAATAGTAAAAACCCCATTAAAACTCCCATTTTAATGACCTTTCTTTTCTGCGGTTTCTATGTCCTTACCCTAAAATTCTGACTCAGCCATTGACCTCAGGGAGAGTAGGATAAAGCCTTGAATGAATAAAAACACTCTGTGGACATGGAGGGAAATACGAGTGAATCTGAAACTAAATTTCTGTAAGATACTTCTGCTTTGTTTCTGCTTAGTGCATTGAAACAATCAAATGTTGCTGCTGAAATCTCAGGAATGCAACTATAATATTAGCCAAAGTCACAATAATAATGGCATAGTTTCAACACAATTCATACTTTTCATTGTAAACACAGCAGCAAGTGAATGAAACCCATCCAGTCCCGTGCCTGATGCTGATCTCCAAGTTCAGGTAACACAAATGAGCACAGCTATCAGTTTCTTTCACATACTGGATAAAATGGAAATATTCAAATGTCCAGGGCCTCCTGACTGGCACAGGTGATGTTGTTCCCTGAAGTGATGCTGCCATCTTGTGAGGGAAAGGCTTAAGTCCATTTTTATTTCCATTCCCGAGATGTATCCACAGTGACTGGAGATCTGGGACAGACAGGTCAGGAATGGCCAGGAATGGGAGCTGGACATTTGCTGTCCCTCCCCAAATCCAGCTCTTTGGACACAGAGTGGAGGGGACAAGCAACACAGCCCAGGAATTAAGGGTTCTTCAAAGCAAGCTCACCCTCGGAGCAGCAGAACATTCACATTGCAGTGGGACATTTAAAACTAAGGGAATTTGCATTTCAGGTGTGTCCTGGCTTAGGGCAAATTTGGGAGAAAACAGGGTCCAGGTGTCCTAGTCTGTCAGGTGTTTATGTTTAAATTTTACCAAACTGGAATGCATTACCTGAGTATTTAATTTGTTCTTTAGTGTACCTAGGGGGTACACTTTATTGGTGCAGTTTCTCCTCATCCTCAGCAATTCACAGTACAGCCTCCCAAAAATGAACTTGCCACCAGTATGGCTTACTTTTGTGGCTTTGAACACATAGGTGTCCTAGTCACCCTAGGACATGGTGGAAATGAAAGGAAACAAACCACAGGCAGTTCATGCTAAAAGTTGGTGAACTCCACTTCCTTTCTTCTAAATTCCACTATGGAGCTGGTAACTTGTGCTGCTAGATTGGAAAACCCAAGCAGTTTAAAAAAAAAAAAATGCATTTTGCATGGCAAGATATTACATCCATCCATCAGTCCTTGACATTAGGGATCAAGGGGCAGAGTACAGCTAAAGAGAACAAAGTAATTCCTTGAGTTTTTCACCAATTAACAGACCATTGTTATTCTAATTCTAATATAAGACATTACATTTTCCAAAATCTCTATATTCCAATTCTCCATACTCTCATCCTAATGCACACATGCCAGATTTCAAGACAAGAACTAGGACCACCTACAGTTGGATTGAATTTAATAGCATTGGCTAAAGAAACACTGACTGCTATTAAATCCAGAGTGAAATTTTCCAACAATGCTTTTACAGCTGAAAATTCCACTTCAAGTGTTGCATGCGCTCAGCATGAATCTATTTTGAAAAAGAAATAAAGATCATTTTAATATGATCAAAATATTCCAACTTCATGTTTGGGAATGGAGTATTTAAATCTTCTATATCCACATTTATAATATGTAATGCAGAAAATACAAGTTTTATAATGTTTTGTTTCTTGAAAGCAACTGGCAAATGTATGATATTCTAGAGACCACACACCACAGAGTCTATGCACATTCAGTTTTCACATGGGAGTACTGGGCAAGGTCCTAATATTAATTTTATTGGCATGCCTGAAGGTTTCCTGTTGCTAGGAAAAAAAAAAAAATCACCTGCTCTTCCTGGCTGCAAAATCCATGTCTTCCTGCAAGCCCCTTACATCAGAAACATCTTCCTGCTGTTTGGGTTTAGAGTTGTAGCTGTAAGCACTGAACCTCTCTGCTCTCCCAATATGCAAATTTGTTATGTTACAAGAAGTTATTTTAATAATCCCTCACAGGTGTCACTGAAATGAATCTGTTACTTTGCAGTTGGAGCAGCTGGTGAGGAGACAGTGCCCACCATTGCTGTCAGATTTTATTCCTGCTCTGTCGCAGTCTGTTACAGCTCTGGCTCTTCATTTATTCCTTTGGAAAAGGAGTATAAACCACCATCGTGCCCTGTCTTTGAATAACACGGCTATTCACACAGAAGTGAAATGTTTTGGTATCTCTGAAAGAAAGGGCTACAGCCTCAATTGTCAGACATTTTGGCACTTACCAGTTGCAAACTATGTGTAATGTATTTATTAGCTTGCATCAGCACCCTGCATACATCGTGTGAGGCAAAACCGCGTTTTTCTCTTTCCCTGCCCCTTCAGAAGGGCTGGCAGAAGAGGGAAAATTCTGCCCTAGGCTTTCCAAAGAACAGTTCTTCACTGGGAAACTGTAAACCAGACAATCTGGCCCTATATAATTATAAAATGTTTTTGCTGTTTGAATTACCAGCAAGATCTGCTCTTTGTAATTACTTGGAAGTGCACTGAATCAAGAGATATATTCTACCCCCTCCTCTGCCAAACACATTGCCTTTTATTCACTACAACAACAGCCCTGAATTTTATTTTTAATTCAATATACTTAGAGAGTCTGGAGTCTCTAAACTCTATGTTCAGTTATTTAATCTGAAATCACAGCCTAAAATAAACTGTGTTTAAGCAGAGAATAGACTATGTTGTATTTCTCCTCCATCTGCAAAGCTGTTGTGGACTTGTGAGCAACAGGCTCTGAATCCTTTGATGCTCCACATGCCCATGTTAATTCCTGTAAATATGAGTGTTTCTGGCTTGAGAGAGGAGCAGGGAAGGGGAAAGGGTGATGTGACCCCCATTTACAGGCAAAACCTGCCCATTGTATTTCCTGGTACTGGTTTACCCAGCTGACAAGTTGAGCTTTTTAATTTGCTGGAGTCTGAGAACTCATCGAAAAATGGACTCAGGAGATGTACCTATTTCACTTGGGAAGCAACCTTACACTGCCAGCATTCAAGTGTAAGGGGCTTTGGTTTTAATGTGATTTATCTCTGTATCTCACCTCGGAATGTTAGTCTGCCCTCAGGTATTTCTCCTCTCCTACACACCTGAACTTACTTTGCTGTCTTGAACCTATTAAAAAAAACCCCAAAGAAACACATTAGAACTAAGGTATACAGAGGACATGTCTTCAGGGATGTGTGTACACACTGTTCTTCCTCCAAAACACGAAAAGCCATAAACCCCACCCATCTGACCAAGCAAGGACATCTCCCGAGTCAGCAAATGCCCCGTGGGGACTCAGTGACAGAGTCTGGGGGTCACCGTGTCCCCACAGCCCCTCTGCAGCCCTGGGTACCCAGGCAGCCACACCCAGCAGCCTCCTACAAGGGCCAGGAACAGCTCTGACAACCTGGACAACACAAATTCTGCTCCAAACGATTCCAGAAACTTGGGCACCAGAACAAGAACTAAGAGGTCTGAATCCCTGAGTTCCCCTGAGCTGATTTGAGCTTCCTAAAGAATTCTTAGGTCAGAAAACCCTTTTATTTGGCAAGCAGTGAACATTCACGACTCTATCTGAAGTGCAAAGGGGCTGAAAAGACTAAGCTAATTCCAGAGTTACAAAATTCTACTTCCATTTTTTTTCTTTTTCTTCAAAGCCTTTTTTTCCTTTCTTCTTTTGAAAGAGTGTCAGTCATGGCTACTTGTTCATGGGGAAGATCTACAAAAGTATCTCGAGCCAACATACCTGCAGGGAGATGATCATTATCAGTATCTGCAGCCATCATGAATATTCAGATTTTAACTGCCTGGGTCTTATTCTAACTGGACTTCTTTATGCAAAAGTTCTGTCAGCAAAATGAAAGATCACCTTCTCAAACTGGAGGAGTTCTTAAAAAAAAAAAAAAAAAGTTTAGAATGAGAATGTGTCTAACCAATTCTCAGTAATGCAATTCAGCAACTTAAAATATCCATATAAGTTAAGATATAGCTCCCTGCTCAGCCAAACCATGACTAAATAGGAGACATCTTGTTCCATCTGATTCATAAGTACATCTTGAGAATACCGTGGTAAAAACTTTCTGTGCATTTATTATCTGATGTATTATACATGATGAAACTGTTTTTAGCTGTTTATATGAGTATGGTAAGGGGTGCAGAATTCTAGAGAATTTCCAGGACAGCTTCTAGAAAAAAGATTATTTCCTGAAGCAACAGCTAAGGATTTGGACCTATTCAGGGTACACTTGGCCCTCCCTCAAAAAATTAAACTAAAATATGAAGTGCTTCACCTTGCAGGTATAGCTTAATGTATTGCAAACATCAGTGAAAGAATGACTACTTACCTAAACTGAGGTTTTAAAAGAGATATTTTCCTTTATAATGTCCACAATTGTCAATGCTACACACAACCAATATCACTACTTAAAAGAACATTATTGTCAAAAATGAGATTTAAGATAAACAACAGACATTACAGAAAATAAAATACAAAAAAAAGTTACCAAAAAAAGACATTTTTTAAACCACTAGGCTGCTCAAAAACATTAATTTCTAGAATAAATTACCTTCACCTGAACTATTCATCATACTTAAGCTTGTGCTAGATATTAAACTACTTTCTCTTTACTAATTTCTTCTTTGGTTACCATTCCTGGCTGCAATAATTATTTCTGCACAGCAGATAAACACACAGCAAATAGACACAGTGAAGTAATCACAGAGGAGCCAAAAATTAACAAAACCTTTCACCAGAGAAGTAAAGGGAAAAGGAATCCCAAATTTTGGGGAATGCAGGATACCTTTTGCAGAACTTCTCTGTAACAGCAAGAAACCTTCAAAAAGTGCAACCCACCCAGCAGAAGGTCTGGAGATCAAAGCAGTGGTGCTGAGGGCTTCTTGTGTTTTCTAGAACATCTGAATAACAAGTTCTTCAGTGAAAAATAAAGAACTTTGAGTATTTCACTAAGACCTAGAAAAGAGAGGGCAAAGTTTAGAGAAGAGCAGCCTACCACTGCTCTGTTGGAGCTATGCCTTAAATATTTAAGGAGGTTACATCTGAAGGTTTAAAAAAGAATATATGGGTGGTGCAGATTGCTAGATGAAGGAGAAGGATCATGTTCCCCGCACACAAATGCAATACTGAATTTTAAATCAATATAGGGCTTCCTAGAAAATATAAAAGCGGCACTAAAGAACTTTATTTAAATAACTACATTATTTAAATCAAAACTGAGAAGGAATTCTTTTGATGAAAAAGAAACTAATTTGCCATAAAAAGATTAAGAAGACAAGTAAAATATTTTCACAATACTTACATTATTTTTGGACTAGTGTTATTTTTTTATAAGCCAGAACACACAGCATTTCTTTGACATACTCTGAACTCCTTTCAATTTGATAGACCCAATTCCAACATTCAGTTCAACCTTCTGCCTCTTTTTTTCTCCTTTCCCAACACAACCAACTGCACAGAGATTTGCTAGGTGTTCCTTGAAAATAAATACATGTTCAAAACAGTCTAAATGTAACCTACAGGAAGTTATTGCAGGACTTCACAGATGCCCAGGATGGACACACGTCATGGTACCAAGGACAATTCCTACAGTATCAGAAAAGAACAGCACAAAGGTTTTTCTGTAATGCTGACAAAATCCTTCCCTGTTTAGCTGACCTTTCTTTCCAGTTACAGAACCTAACATTAACATTGGAACATGGCTGCTGAGCTTGAGTTATTCGGCTGGAACCTAATTAAACTATTCCCAGCTCAGAAATTAGAAAAAAAGTATATTCTTACAAGACATCCTGCCTGGCTGATGTTGTACAATGGAGCAGAGAGGTCTCTGGATGTTATTGTGCAGAAGGCTTGGGGAGAACACAGACCTCGGTAAGATAAATCAAGAATTCTTTATCTCTGCTAGAGGTGTAATAATTTCAACATAAGGGCACACTTCTTTACAATCCACTCTCTGCATTCTGCTACACTGGAATAAATCAGCCTGAAGAACTGCCAGTGAATCCATGTAAATACGTTCCTTGTAGTTTGCTCGGCAGTGGAACACAAAGATGTTTTAGTCTTATTAAATTCCTGGTGGGTTTGGTTTCTTTTCACCCTGTTTTCTGGCACTGGATTCATGTCCGGTGTTCTGGAAAACTCAGCATCTGAATCACCTTTGACTGTAAAGAAACAAGATTAATACAGCAGTATCTGATCATAACATTAAATATTTATTACTCGGTGAAATCACAATTTTCCCTTTCCTGTGAAAATACTGTACCCGCAGGAAGATGTTCAGTTGCTCCAGATATTTATGTATGCTTACAAAATACGTGAAAATGTCACCAGTAGCTTCTAGTGAGGAAAGCACTCATTATCATCCCTTCTAATTCTGCAAGGCAAACTGAGGTCTGCTGGCTGAGTCAGTCTCCAGGTATTTCCCTGCTTAAGGAGGAGGTGGCTGGGGCTGAAGAGCTGTGAATGGTCTCTGTTTGCATTGCTTATTCTCTCCTGCTGAGGAATTTCTCTTCCCCATCTCACTGTCAGGCTGCAGTGGGAAACCTGACACCCTTCACCACACCTTTCTCTGTTCAAAGAACCTTAAGAAAACTGTAAAAATTCCTCTACATCTGTGGGGAAGGGAGAGGTAAGGGCAGTGGGCAAGGCTTTCAGCTTCTATGTGTGTCTATTAAGGCTTGCTTTCCTGAGCAAGACTGGCCAAAACAGCTTCTGGGTTTAGCACGCTCTGGTCTCTGATCAAAACCAGCACACATTTCCCAGTTTCCAAGGGTCTGTGACAAGCTCCCTTATCCCACGGGCTTCCCTGGCTGAATGCACGGCCTGAGCTCCGAGTCCCCAGTTGCCAGCCCTGTCAGGCTGGGTGACAAAAGGGACACTGTGCTGCTGCACAGCTGTTTATTCCTGTGCCACCGGCGCCCAGTAAACAACCCACAGAGCCGGCCTGATGCAATTTCCTCTTCTCCGCACGCCTCGCTCCCATTCCACCCCCAAAACAGCTCCTGGCTGCAAGGTGTCTCACACCTAGAGCTGCCTCCCGGATCCCATACATCAGGCTCAGCTTGCTCAGCGACAAGACTGTTCTGGGATAGAAAGGACACGGAGATGGATTTTTTTTTTTTTATTTTTTTTTTTTTTTTTTTTTTTTTTTTTTTTT
>VXBN01007930.1:693483-704120 GCA_013397395.1 Sinosuthora webbiana | reverse complement strand
TCCCAGCATGTTTTTGGGCACAAAAACAAAACCAAAGCAAAAAAGCAGCTTGCTCTCTTGAAGATGCTTATTCTTTCCATGATCAGCATCATGGCTATCCATGCATTCTCACACCCAGAGCTGCCTCTCACATCCCATACATCAGGCTCAGCTTGCTCAGCGACAAGACTGTTCTGGGATAGAAAGGACACGGAGATTGTTTGGTTTTTTCACCTGATATTAATGTTTAAGTGTTTGTACAATAGTTTTCTTGTTGTTATTTTTTTAATCAAGCTTTCTCAATTGTCACTTGCAGTACCAGGAAGTAGCTTTATAGCTTTTGCCTTCTGTCCCATAAAAGCACCTTGGAGTAATGTTTTGGTTCTTCCCAGCATGTCTTTGGGCACAAAAACGAAACAAAAAAAGCAGCTGGACAGTGTCCTGCTTGTTCTTTTGAAGATGCTTATTCCTTCCGTGATCAGCATCATGGCAATCCATGCATTTTCCCGGGCACACAGATTTTTATTTGTAGAGATCACATTTCATTCTCTCTTGTTCTCCCTTTGTCCCTCCATTATTTTCCAAACCTTTTGGATTTCCCTTTCACCTTCCCCGTGTCCTTTTCTGGGAAGTTCTTTATCATCACGCTAACCTTCAAATTTACATAACTTAAGCAAGTTTAGTTCCTTCTTCCAGGTTTAACTGGGAGACCTTAGGAAAAAAGTCTTGAAATTACTGTGAAAAAAATCCAGTGCATACAGCAATTTGCAAATTTTGAAGTGTCACAAATTGCATCATGCATGGTAAAGACTAATGTTCACATGCATCTATGTCATGCTGTTCCCACTCTTCCCACACTTGAAATTTCCATATTCTTTTCACGTGTTTTCTGACTATACGATCACTGAGCACAAGGAAACTGAGCTAATATGCTGTTAGAGCATACGATTAAAAGAAAAATGGTCTCCCTGCAGAGAGACCCTAAGAGATGTGAATCTGTTCACATCAACCCTCTTAGCAGAAGATAGAGGAAGGTGTAATTGTGCTCTCAAGAAAACTTTAGGTTGCTGGTTTTTTTGAATGAAATTAAGGCATGTTATAAATTCAAAGAAAGAAGAACATGAAACTGCAGTTAACATTTCACAAATGGATTCTAATATCTAACTTCTTCTAATGTACAGATACATCCAGTTTACAGCAGAAGAGACTTGCCTGGATTACTCTCAGTTTTGAAAACCAGAAATTTCCTTCTCTGGGTTCAAAATAGCAGCACTCATCACTACTCTATTATCTCAGTATTTGTATGCTTGATAGAAAACTCTAAACTCAACTATTTCAGCTGTGACAGTGTGGACTTAGATGTTTGCTAAGTAGAAATAAATAATGCAAATAAGTAAAGGCACTTGCCTTTTAGAAATGTAAGAAAATGCAAAATTGCTAATGAAATGTAGGTGGATGGTTCCAAATCATAAACCTCAGCTATTTCCAAGATTCAAAGCTGCAGCAATACTCAGGCACACTGAACATCTCACGTACCTAAACAATAAATTACAGACTGCTGCGATGTACTGAAGCAAATAGTCAAGGGAACAACAGGACCAAACATAACCATGTATTCAAAACCAAACTTCTGACACGTCAAGGCTTTAGACAGATGAGGTGAGTACTGCAGAAGAAAGTGCCTTGGGTTTGTATTTCATGTCTGTCTATAGTTCTGCCTGTGAATGTCCCCCAGGTATTACAGTTTTAACCAGATTTCTTCACATTGCAAGTTAGTACCAAACTAACTCTGGTTGAAACAACACCTTACCTAACTACTGGTTTACAACACAACAGTGCTCAGAAAAAAGGTATTAAGCAATCCAGGTGCACTGAGTGGCACCATTCTCAGTCATATGATGGATTTTAAGTAGCCAGTGCAGCTCTCAGAAATCTCCATAAATAATCACTTTGGGGATTTTAAAAAATTGCACATCCATTTTAATTCTTCGTGCTTTCAGTTTTCCCCCTTCCTCAACTGAAAAAGAAAAAAAAAACAAAACCAGCTAAATACTTCATCCTGAGGTAGTGCCATGGTTTAAGCAGCCAAAGGACCAGAACCAGACTAGCAGTGAGGTTTTGAGAATCATTTCTTACGCCACAAATTTATTCCCAAAACTTAATCCACACAGACATCTTCAAAACACCTTTGCGTGAACATTATTCATTTCAACATAGGAATTCTTGGTTTCATTACCTGCTCACGAAAGGCTGCCCTTTCAGTTTTCAAGAGGCTCTATAGAAGTGCTGTTAAAACCAAGGAATGTACAAAAGGACTCCCCTAAAGATCCTGTTTGGCTGTATAGAAATGTGGAAGTGGAAGTGGATAAAAGTCCCTGTATGTGGCTGCAGGCAAGAGCCTTTATCCCGAGGCTGCCAAGAACACGGATGTTATCATGAGGCAGTCAGTTCAAGCTTCATTAACCTCTTCGTGCCTGAAACGTGTACTACATTAGTGCCGTCCTGGGTAAATTCAAATACATGAAAATAAATAGCACGGGGATACAAAAAGCAGATTAACGAAAGGCAAACTACAGTTTCAGCCTGTCTCTGAAGGAAGGGGCTGAGGGAGTAGACATAAAATAAGGAAGAACAGACTGAAGAATGGCCAGGGGATTAGCAGAAAATTTGCAGTTAGGATAATATGTTATCATCATGCTTCCTTTTTTTCTTAGAATTCAGAGGTCAGAAGACATAAAAACCCTAAAAGACAAATACAACTGCTTTGATTATCTTTGTTTATAACTTCTTAGGCAGTAGGCACAATAAGCCTCTGATGGTCTGAGGCTTGCATTTTCCCCATTTGAGAAACCCTCCTAAACTTAAAAAAGAGAAATCTGCCATAGAGCCCACAGATCTGGGATGCAGGGCAGGACGGGAGCTTTATGGTGTATGCAAGTTTTCTTGTAGGTAGAAACAAACCTAGAACATCAAAAAGTTTATGGATCACTCTTATCCTAGTGAAGAGTATTCCCATCAGCTAGTCTGGGATTTGGTTTCCTGTAAGTATTTGCCTTGCTGGTGGTATCAAAAGCACAGCTCTACGTGTCTCTAAGAATTTAAAATTGGTCTGGGCTGCTTAACATAAATCTTCTGTTCCCATAAGGAATACAAAGCCAGCACCTATACGAAGGCACATATTTCCAGCACAAGGAAGGGCACAGATTAATTCCAGGTGTAAAGCACTGTGGTAAATACTACAGTAGCCAGCCTATGATTATATCCCTGAGCCTGGCATTGAGACCCTGCTGATTCATGCACCCCTGCATTCCATGGATGCACACCACATTAGTAACCAGCCAACCCCAGAACCCCAAGGAGCCCTCTTCCTTCAACAACTGCCTACAAAAGAACAGCTCTGCTGAAGACTTAAGTGCCAGGAAAGGATTGGGATTCAGTCCAGATGATCTGGAACTTGTCCCTACCTATGTAGACACCTCTGGAAGGTGTGCTTACATCCAACAGAGCCCATTAAGAAGCCTGGTTTAAATCACAGGTGAGAGGTAAATGGGTATGCATCTAACTTAAAATGGCCGGCACAATTCATTGCAAAGAAGTAACAATATTGAAAGAAATCTACTCCCCATACTAGCAGCAAACACTGTTATTAATTACTGTTTTAAATTACTTAAATTATTGCTTAAATTACTGTTATAAATTCAAATTCTGCAGCCAAGCCTTCTAATCCAAATGTTGAAGTAACAACTCCTCTCCAGGCACATCTATTCACAAAGGCAATGACGACAAGCAAGGACAGTAGTTACAATTTTTTTTTTTATTATTTATCCCATGTTAATTCAGTTCAATCAACAGATAAATTACAAATATTTGAAAGAAAAAGGCCATTTAAAAGAATTCAAACTGAGATATATGTGACCAAAATTATTGCTTTTAGAAACTACATTCTCCCAACACTCTTACCACCCATGCTTTGCCCTACTCTTTCATCCAGAAGAGACTCCCAGCAACACAGGATTACTTTATTGTAAAGTAATTGTAAAAAGCTTACTTTATTGTAAAGTAAAGGATTTACACTTTTGTACAAAGTGTACACCCCACGCTCTGACTACTACTTACAGTCAGGGCTGAGTACAAACCACAACAGCCAGGAGCCAGCAGCATTTCCTTGTATATGACCCAAGCAACACAGATGCCAACTTGCTGGGAGATTTCAAAGGGCATTTCACCGACGTCAGGATACTCTGTACACAAGTCCCTGCCCTGACTGACTCACGCTGTGTCCACACTGACATTCCCTGCATTTGTCCTGTGACAACATTCCCCCTGCCAGAGCTCCAGTGCTGGCAGCTGCTCTGGACTGGCAGCTGACATTTTAAATGCTATGTAAGACCTCTGGCAGCCTCCTTTGCTGCAGCCAAAGGTAAAGCTACAATAATTAACGCAACAAAAAGCCCAGCAACCCCCACAGCAGAGTGGCCCTTAAAGCCCCAGAAGGCTGCAGATGTTCAGGAACACAGCACATTGCAAAACAAGGACAAGGTTGAGCTCGGAGAACCAGGGAGCCAGCAGCTCCCTGCCAAGAGCCTCCAAGCCTCCCACCAGCCCTGCACAGACTGCCTAAAAGCTGCTTTAGAAAGGTCTCAGCACAGCCTGCTCCAGACCCTGGCATGAGGAATGACGGCAGATGAAGAGCATCTCCCCTCCCCTCCCCTCAGCCGTCCTAAACCAGCTATAAAATAACCAGGTCCAGCCCAGGACTCCTCAAAATACAAAGCTCCTCCCATCACCAGCGGAGGAAGAGTATCCGAGAGCACAGAGCAAAGCAGAGAGCGGTGTCGGGCACCGAGAGTAAGCACCAATCCAGTAGAAATGGGGAGGTGGTGACAGTCCCCTCCTGCTTCCCAGCCCTGCCCAGTGCAGAGGCTGGCAGGTCTGCTCTGCTGGGCACTGCCCGGGCTGCAGGCAAACCACATCAGGATCCTGCTGCAGCCCCTGCCCTGGTACGCCATGCCACATGACTGGAGACATTCAAACCTGCCTTTTCTTCCCTCCTCTCAGGGAGCTGCGAACTACCTCTTTCCATAGATTATCATCTTCTTACAAAGAAAAGGTGAAGAAAACATGTTTCATCCATGGGGAGGCCACCTAGGAACCTAAATCAAGGAGGATGGAATGTTCTCTATGTGCTGAGGATGGGAAACCACTTCCTGCTCGCCCAAAGAGCTGCAAGCAGCGTAAGGAGCGCTCCCTCGGAATATTAAACGTCACCAGACGTAATCCGAAGGCTCACTGGGAACCCCTAGTGCAAACCTCAGCTATTAAATTCCCCAGGAGCCAAGGGCAGCTATAAATACCTTGGCTGTCCATACTGAGGGCATACTGAATGCAGGCTGCTCGGTTACTTTTGCACATGACAGCCTCTTGTTTACTGCTGCCTTTGTAGCCCCCGGGCTGACTTGATTGCGACAGCAATTCCTCACGTGCAGGAAGTGGTAATCCAGTTTTTTTTTAAAATATACTGGCTATGTCACTGCGAGCTCCTTTTGAACCTCTAAAGTAACTGAACCATGATGGGGATTTAATTTCTGTCATGGTATGAATTCAAGGCCAAGTCTCCTTCCTTCTTGCTCTCCCACAGCAAGCCTTTCCTGTGTTGCTGTGGACAGGTTCCTCGCCCCGCTGCCACCTCCCAGCCTTGGAGGGCTGGATAACATGGGAGCCCACATTCCAGAGAGGATGCATGCACTCCACCAGGCTGCACATTTTAAAAGACAGCAGATTTCCAAGCTGCTGCACACGTTTTAGATCCAGCAGCGCCAGCCTGGCCCCGTGACCAAGCCAGCAAGCTCCATGTGAGATCCACTTGGAACTCACAAACTCCACCTGATACCAGCCCACATCTCCTTCCAAACTCTCACCACGCAAAGTGTAACTTGGCCTGCTACCACACACATTTTATTCCAAGTGACACCAGGAAGGCTTTGACAAGTGCATCAAGAGGTCAAACACCCTGGAACTGTGTTTTGTTTCGGCTACTAATGCCAGAAACTGCTCTGTAGTCACAAGCACACAATGCTGACAATTTTAAGCCAAGCTGGTAAAAGAATTCACTGTTAATAAAGGAATACACGGTCCTGCAAAACTCTCTGCAGTATTTCTACTTCTCTTTACAACTGTAATTTGAGCTCCAAACTCTTTTGGGAGTTTCATACATAGGATTAATGCTATCATGGAAAAGGAAACTAATTTCCTAAGCTAGTATCTGAACATGTGGTATCTTGAAACCAGAGTAATAAGATAATCTTTAACAAAAATGTTAATGAAACTTGGCTGCTGATTTGTAATTAATTAAAATAATCCCCGACTGGTTTTGATCAAAAAGATCTTGGCATGAAACACCATGTCAGAGGAGAGAAAAGCACTTGCCTGTTCATAAAGATTATGGCAGGAAACACTGCTCAAGAACTGCAGAACACAATGTTTAGCACTGAACATCAGCAATTTTGTCCTTAATCTCATGAAGTTTAACTTCAGAGAGCTGCTTACCTACTTACTGCAACCACAAGACCTGCAACACTGGTCCCTCTAAAGCAAAATATACTTTTTCCATAGTATATCTCCCATTTAATGTTTTAATTTTCCACACCATTCTCAACTCTTTGAAATTAATTCTTTACTTTCTAAAATTCTACTTCAAAATATACAGCTTCAGACACAAAAGGTCTATATGGGGGTCTTAAAATACACATCATAAAAAATCATTTTAATTTTTTAAAATCTTGATTCCAGTGCTTAACACATTGAAGAAACAGGCTAAAATACTGAAATTTAAAAGCCTCTTAACAGATTTAGAAGAATTAAGAATAATCATTGGTCTTTTTTCAAAGACTCAGTTTGCTCTTTAGCTTTTTATTGATCTGTTTCATACTTAAGGAGCTAAGATCAAAGAGATTATGATCTAGTAAAAAGGGCATTTAAGGATGCAGAATTCTATCATTTTCGGGTTTTTTTACTTCTACTAATTCTATTTGTTCTTTCTATTAGTTCTCCATCCACGTAAGGGCTGAATTTACTGATTTTTCTTTTTTAATTAACTTTTCTAATTGAAAGGACTGGATGGTGTAAGCAGATTTTCAGAGAAATACTCCAAAATTTGCTGTGCAATTGGGGAAAAGTTACTTGAGGCTCCAAACAGCGAAACAACCAGCAGTGCAATGACCTGCTGGACTGTGATATCCTGAACTTTCACACACCTCCCCTTCTATCAGTAGATGTGCAATTGCCAGAGATTGAAAAGGGAAGAGGCCTTGAGCTGTGTTTTCTGAGAGTGCTGACAGTGCAGAGGAGCACTGCATCAGCGCTGGCTCCATTGCCACTGCTGGCAAACACACACTGGCTGGGACAGTTTGGTCATTTGTCAGCAACTTTGCCAAGGACTGCAAACTTCAGGTTTAGGGCTTTTTGAGGGTTTGGGGATTTTTTGGGTTTTCTTAGTAGGTTGGTGGGAGGAGGAGTTTGTTGTTGTTGGGGTTTTTGTTGTTTGTTTGTTTGTTGGTGGTTGTTTGGTTTTGTTGGTTTGGGTGTTTTTAACGGGACAATACAGAAAAAAAACAAGCACTGCAATGTTGGCTCTACCTCTGAAACAGGACAGGGATCTCCCATGGACAGCCTATTCAAAAAATCAAAACCAGGTGTTTCAGAGAAGACATCCCAACTCCATGGCAGTAATCTACACAACCCTCTTTCCATTTCAAACAGGATAACATTTCTTTGGGAAAGACATCAGTTCACAGCATCTAACTGCACATATGAAAGAGCTAGATGGCAGCACTCCATTTCATTCTTACAGCACTTTTCAGAACTTTATTAATTATTTGTCAAATCTTGGGACAAGATTCAGTGACTCCTTACAGAGGAAGAGGAATGATTAGAGCACAATTTTAAAAGAGGTATCCTGTTCCTACAGACTAATTTACACGTTCAGCATCCTTTAAAATTTGCTATTTACTTTATGCACTGACAGTGCATAACTATAATTCCATTAATCCAGTGCATACATTAGCATGACAAGCTGACTGAAAACTGACACACTGCAGCACTTGTGACTCTCATTAATGTACCTCTGAGCAAGTCTGACAATCAACAGCCCAACAAATTTACATGTACCTGCAAATCCAGCATCAGCTGTTTTTCTCCTTCACACTAATAACAAGTTAAACCTGTGCTATATTAAATCAGCCTCTATGTAAGGCCAGGATTCCCTTCATGAAACTCCAATACTGATTATTCCTCTTTAAGAAGTCTCAAATAAAGAGATTAAATACTGTAGCACCCAGAAATTACAAAAGCTCCTGGAGATTTAATTATTAACTAGAGATTATTACTCCATTAAAGATGTTTTATGCACACATGCTACACGGGATGTTTGCACAGTTTTAAAGGTTGGCAGGAGGATGTAACAAAGTATTTCTTTAAAAAACAAACTACTGATTCTTATCTAGGGGGCACGTATTTGCAGTAGCTGCCTCTTTATTCCAACAGAACAGTATATTTCAAATAAAGTCATTGAGTTCTGCAGCTTTTTCCCTTGTTATGCACATGGAAAAAGGCAAAAAATAACCTGTAAGGACATAAAATTTTAGGGAGTCAGAAGAACTTTCCAAAGTAACATCTCTGAAAGTTTCTTGTCCCTGAATTCTGGACTCCTTACCAGCCAGAGGAAGAATCCTCCCAAGTTTGAGAGGTTCTGTGGGGTGTGTCCCCAGAGTGGGGAAGTTACAGCAGACCAGTCATTCACACACAACTCTGCTCTGATGCTTGGATCCCTCGTCCTGGAAGCCTGGCTCTGTTCTGGCTCTTCAACTCAAGCACCTCCTCGCTAATCTCGTGGACCTTTGGACACCACTGGACAACTGGAGGTCACCAGGCAGCTGTGCTCCTTCAAGTATCTACAGATGTTGACATAATTTTTCACTTCTTCTGCAGTTAAACCTTTTCTCACACCTAGATGCTTACCAAGTCCCCCTCCAAAAAAAACCCCCAAAAAAACCCCAACCCAACTAAATCCCAAACCTTTTAATGCATGATACAGCTGATGAATAAAACACCTCTTTTCAGAAAGACACAAGTTTATTAATTTCATACTGCCTTTCCTAATAAAAACCCCACTATTTTAGGTATTTTTCTTCTTGTTGTAGAGGGATAGCTCTACAAAACCCTGTGCTTAATATAAAGCAGCAATAACAGCAAGGGACTCGCAGGTTCCTGTCTCAGTACTTGATTTTATAATATCAGAGCTCAAAGATCTCAGATAAGGGGCTTTCAGGCACAACTTATTTCAAGCCCATGGGGCAAGAGCTCTTGTGCCAAAGAACCCTCTGACCTTTACAAGATAAATAACTTGAACCCATTAAGTTATATAATGCAAAACAGGTTAGACATATACTTAAAAACTGCTTTAAGTTCTACCATGAGAGGATTTCTGTGCTTAATTCAAGGATGAAAAAATTAAAAAACAAACCCACAAAAAACTAAATAAACCACAACAAAGCCAGAAACATAGCATTTCCACAACATACTTGAAAGATGGAAATAAAACCACTGTGTTATTTACAGAAATGTCCATTTTGAAACCTTTTTTAAAAAGTATTAATATCCTATACTAACAGAAACACTAATAACATATCCTAATTCCAAAAGCTGTCGCTTATCTCTGCAAAAGCAGAAAGGAACCTGAGAAGTTACATACTTTGAACAGGAAAAGGGAGAAGAGATCATTCAATTTTACCAAACCTTCAGCAGCCTCCAGTACAATGGGTTTCAAGAACTACCCCAAAACTTCACGGACACAAAAGCAAAAACTATCCTCAGTACTGCATTTTTCCACAAGAGGACACTAAAATAGTAAGAAAAACAGTTGTGCAGAAATGTACAGCTACCTTATAGCATCGTTCATTAGCCAAGCAGAATGCTTTTCACATCGTGAAGTAGACATCAACTACTTTTCCCTTAATGTGCGTTTTAGTCATTCTAAAGCATTCTACGGATTTGGCTTTTAGTGTACCTCAGGTGGCACAAAAACCAGATATAGTTCAGTTTGTTATGGACAAAAAACAGCTGAGCAATGCCACAGAAATAACCCTGCACTCCGTTTGAGAACGAGCTATTAAGCCCGGATTCATAGCGAGCACACGCCGAACTTCATCACACGGCTTGAAGGAACAGCTTGTGGGCACCAGAAAGGGCTCACATGGCAGTGCCCTTGCGCGTCCAACACTGTAAAGGAGCGACCGAATCGCACCGAAACAGCCTCCCGGGGCTGCGGGAAGGGCGGCTGGGAAGAGCTGCGAGGGGACACGGAGCCCGTGTGGCGGGGCCGGGCGCTCCGAGCCCCGCTCCGAGCGCACCGCGGCCGGGCCGGCTCCGAGCCGCCCCCGGGGCACTGACCCGGGCGCGCTCCCTCCCCGCTCGCCTCCTGCTGCTCCATTTGCACGGACTCAACCAGCTTAGAAAACACCCCTGAGATCATCCAGCCCGCCCCATGACCGAACACCACCGTGGCACGTCCGGCCTTTCCCCGAACACGTCCGCAGACGGTGCCCGTTCCCTTTATTGACCCGCTGCTGCCCCGCAGGCCGGCCGCCCCACGCCGCTGCCCA
>VXBN01007930.1:680553-692737 GCA_013397395.1 Sinosuthora webbiana | reverse complement strand
GGGCAGAGCGGGCAGCCGGGCCCGGCGTGTCTCGGCCGGCGGGCAGGGGCCGGGTGCGGGGCGGCTCCGCGCCTCCCGGAGCGCCGCAGAGCGGGCGGCAGTGCCCGCGGTGCGCGCCGGAGGGAATGGGTTGAGCAGCGGCTTGTTTCCTTTATTCTGGGCCCCTCGTCTCTCCACTGCTGCAGGGAGAAGGGGAAAGGCTTGTTGTTGGCTACAGGCTAGAGATAAGAGCCCGAGTGAAAGAGGAAGGCGAAGTCTCTGTCCTGTAGCGATAGGCGAATGACACGTGTCAAGTTGGAGCGATACTGTGCAGGGGAAGGAGTTCGAGCGATGGCATGAAATGTTTGGAAACTGCTGCTGGTAGAGTAGTATCAGCAGAAACTTTGTTTCCCGAGCAGGTACACTTTTTACGCATTTTGCCAACTTTACTGACGGTTTCGCAGTTCTGATAAATTACTCAGACGCGTCCCGTTGTTTTTGGTCAAATGTCAGCGTTGGTTGCGTTTACCTGTTCCGTCATGTGTTCTTACAGGAAGCTTGGCCAGGCAAGGGCTTCGTTTCTGCGGAGCTTAGCAAAATGAGGTGCTGGTCCTTAAATGGTATTCCTGAGTAGATCTGGGAAGCAAATAACAGCACTGAATATTAGAAACAATTTTTTTTGTGCAGGCAGTTGTGCGTGTAAACGTGTGCAGGATATATGTAGGGGGAAAGTAACTTCACCTCGTTTCCATTCTTAAAATGCTATGGTTTAAAGGACTACATTTTGTCTTTTTACAGGAAAGTGAACTCTCCAGAAACTTTTAAAAAGAGATGGAGTGTAGTAGCTAATATGCTCAAATAATAGCTTTTAACAAAAATCTTCAAAAATACAAAACCAGGGACAGAAGGTAGAGTAGCTGATATACTTTAAAGATTTCATTTTAAAAACCAAAGAAGCAGCGTACAGATAAGGGATAGTGGCAGGAGAAACATTGTGGCAGTAGCTGTAGTTAAGTGGAATAGACAAGGTATTAATAAAAGCAGCTAGCCAAGGCTGTGTCTTTAGTTATATGTATTAATAGTATCCCCCTTGGCTTTAGAGTTGTATTCAGAATATACTTATGATTCAGATGTGTATTTTTAACTGGCTCGTTGGACGAGGCTTTTGAATGCACTTTTATTTATGTAGGGGGGGAATTATGGGGAAAGGAAGATGAATACATGTGATTATAGATATAGGTATCTTAAACAAACAGTGTGAAATCTATAAACTTTGTACATTGATAATGCTAGTGGAAGTTGCTTTTTCTCAGCAAGTTTTTCAAGTTCTATATTGTGTCTGTGTGTTTTTAAAGTAAATGAAATTAGAATACTAACGAAATCAAATTGAGAAGGAAAATAGATGAACTGTTTGAGTTAAGCCCATCTGGTTATATCTGTATATATGTTGTAATAGAAGTTTGTCTATAACTTTCCTGGTGGTTTTCAGTACATCCTAAATTTTTTTTAGCGATACGGAGTTTTGACGCATGTTCCACCGCAGCATTCCCATTAAGTCCTTGTGAGATTCACTAATAGTCCCATTGCAGAGAACACTGAGTTATGGGTAAACAGAATTCTCCAAGTCTCTGAGTTCCCAACAGCCTGCTCCTAAATATTCCTGTTACGCCCCTCAGAGCAGTTGGAGGCACAGCAGCTCGTTTGGAGTTTCAGCTGTGCCCTTCAGGGATGGATAAAGGATCCCAGCTCCTGGCTTTGTCCCTTCCCAGTGGGCTGGGTGGTATCATTTGCACAGCTCACTGTCTGCTGCTGCTTCAGAGGTTTCAGCTGGGCTCTCAACCAGCGTCTGCTGAAGGCGAGCACACAACCAGATTTTCCTTGGCGTTCCAGTGTGAAAGAGCAAGAAGAAATGTAATGATGTTTGCTTTAGGCTGGTTTAGGGAATGACTAATCATCCAAAGGAGTGGATGGGAAAAGGGTTTTGGTTCTTGTCTACAAGTTACGTGATGCCTTGGTAGATAAGTGGTAGGAGGTGTCTCTAACACTACCAGCCTGTGTGTGGTGGAGTGGAAGGATGGGTATTAAGCTGATTATGAGTCTGCAGTTTGTGTTTGTATCCATATTTTTGTATATGTTAACAGGAGCACAGATCGCTGTTTGCAAAGTAGGATTGCTTGGATTTTTTTCACTAGCTTCTGTAAGGAGTAATACCATGTTTTCATGGATACAAAGAGGATACAAAGTTTCACCACTGCACTTCAATTATCTTTTATTAGTCTCTTATGAAAAGTTTTTTGGACATTGCTTAGTTTCAGCTGCATCTCTGAAGTCCAGGTAATCAGGGCCTCCTTATTTTCTCCTGCTCACAACTTCGGGACAAAGTTCTTTTTCCTTTGGAAGAGATGTGTTAAAGCAGTTTCTAATAAACCAGTGTTGGGATTTCTTTTTGCATAAAGGTTTTTGCCTGGGCTGTGCAATAAGTTCATTCTTGCATCCCTGGTGCTGCCTAATGCTTTCCCAGCTGTTCCTGTAATGGTGTGACCAGTAATTCCTTATAGTGAGAATCCCTGTTCACTGGATCTGGGGTTCAAACTGGTTCCTTTTCCTTCCAGTCCTCAATTACTTTGCTTTCTTCATCTAAAAGATGAAAAGATTCAAATATTTTTTCTTTTATATCCTATAAACAGAAGGCACTGAGTAAAATACAGTTCACTGCTGCACCCTGGTAGCAAAATTTGAGCATATTCTATAAAAATTGCTGTATTATTAGGTGTGGATTTTCCCCCAGTAACCCTGGAAGAGAGAGTAAATAGTTTGAGTAAGATAATTATGGAAAAAAGAAGAAAATTATGCTATCAGAAGGGAAAACATTTCTATGGTTTTCAATGTTTCTTACAGGAAAAATTGACTTGAAACTTATTTTGGGAAAATCTGCCTCAAATAGAAAATAATAAAATAATCTTATCAACACAGTTGGTGAGAACCATGCCTATGTGTGTTTACTGGCAATATAAGTGAACTCTGCAAAGACTTATCTTGAACATCAAGATGTGTGAGAACTTAGTGAGTGTTGGTCAGAATATGAGAAGTGTGTTCTGCTATGAGGTTTTTGGAGTGTTTGTGCTACTGATTAAGTAAATGCTGTGCAGATGCTTTTTCAACATGTTCCAGCATGAACTATCCAAAATACACCTGTCAGAATAAATATAAATATATACTTGGTGCCATTAAAAAGAGCAAGGTGGTGTGAGTTGTCTCTCAGCTCACTAATGTGAGTCTTTTCATCCCTGCACTAATGAATCCATTTTAATCTGCTGCACTGAACAAATCAAGTGTGTCTCTTGATGGATATCATTCTGACTTCCTCATTAGAAGAGCAGGGATCTGATTAAGATATTTTGCAATTCTCTTAAGTAAAGGGATGCTGTTCTTTTCAATGCTGATGACATCCTTGTTTTTTCATTCCCATGTATTAAAAGATTCTACAAGTGGTTACAGCTTGCATAATTTATCAGTTTTTCCTGCTTTCCTTCTGGTGTGCTCCATTAGAAACATAAAGGTATGATTGTGACAACTAGAGAAACTGACTAATTTATTGACTGAGAAGGTGTTTTGGAAATCAAATTTCCAAAAAACAAACAGAAAATCCTCGTGGAATTCCACCAAATCATTTGTTCCTTGCAAACAGACGCCTTATGAATGATGCTCATGCAGTTACTGAGTTTGGTGAATAAAGCTTAGGAGTAGAATTCCAGAGTTTTCCCTGCTTTTTTCCAGCCATTGCGTTTCCCAGTTACCATTTACGTTCCCTTGCTGTCATCTGGGTATTTAATCTGCAGAAGAGAGAGATGATCAGTGAATGAAGTATCAGCACCTCCAGATCATCTGATGAGATGTTTTTGCCTGAGAGGTACCAGCTGCCTGACGGGCAGCACTTGGTGCTGGAGCCTCAGGCTGGAAATGCCGCTGGCGGAAGTTTCTGCTCAGGACAATAATCTGACACATCAATACTTCTCTTTTTTTTCCTGCAGTGATACATTCTGAACATCACCACAAACAATAAATACTGTGTTCTCTGCTGTTCCGTGCCTCACTGATGATTAAAATTTCGGAATCAAAGGCATCAGTAGTAAAAGTATAAACCTTAATTATTTTGTGCAGCTACACACTTTTTCTCAGACTAGTAATGAACTTTTTCCTAAACAGAGAATACTTCAGAGATTTGTTGGTGTTACATTCTGCTCTCTTTTGAGCTCAGACTATCAGTATGCAACAAAAAAGTTTCCAGTGCTTTGTTTGTTGCCATTATGAAATAAAGTCCCCAAATGCCACCTTCTGTTCTTTTTAAAACCTTTGGATGTAATCAGTGCACCCTTGCATCATGGTTTTAAAATGTTAGTTGTACAAACATGCACATACTGATGAAAATTATTATTGTGCTGTCTCTTTTTCTGATAGACTGTATTGATATCAATATAACATTAAAACTGTGGTGATTTACTGAAATAAACCAGTACCGTGAATTTGTGCTGCCTTTGAATTACATGTTTTAGTCTTGTCAGAATTAAATGGGAGTGGGGCAGAGTTTTAGTCTAAACCTTCCCCCCCCAGTACATTACAATTGGTACTGTAATGCACTGTGTTATGTACAGATGTTCATATATCCAGTCACAGCTTCACTCTTTCTGCAGTGTTTGAGAATATGTTGGGTTTTATCAAAGATAGTAAGGGTTAAAGTTATGTCTGTAGAAAATGGAGTGATTGAGTTGCATGTGCATACTCAGGCTTTTGATTCAGTTTGAAAAAGTTTTTAATTTCTTTGTGAGCATTCAAAGCTGCTGTTTTACACTTTGCCCTTTAAGATTTAATGTGGTGTGCCTTTGGGTGAGCTGCCATTTAGCATTTTGTTATTTTTCTTGTCTTGAATGAAATATTCTCAAAACAATTCCACTAAGTGCTACAGAACTGATAATTGTGAATAGCAGTTAGTCACAGAATTATTTTGTGGAGTTCTGATAAAACAACAATGAACTTGACCACAGTTTCAGGCACTGTGAAATGCCAGGTTTTTTATTTTCTTTGGTTTTTGCAATGCTTGGCATGTAGTCAGCCTGCACTGGGCAAATGCTCTTGCACAGCATTGGCAGATGAAATAATTTCTAAAAAGGATGTTGTGCATGTTCTAAAAATACTAAGGGGTGAAATTGGTACAGATCACTTGATTCAGTATAATTGTTGAGATTGTGATCACAAGGATGCTTTAGGTGCTTCTGAAAAATGGCAACAGATTATTTTTAGATTGGCATGTCTGTGAATAGCTTAGAGCGGGTTATCGTGCTGCAGTTCAGGTGTAGCTTCTCAATAAGCACATGTGACAAAAGCTGCCTCAGTAACATGAGAAAGTGTGCCTGAATTCCTGAGGATTGATGAATGCTCTGGTTTTGGAGCTTCATGAGAAATGTATTTGATATAGTGTGAAAGTTTACCCAGTGAATACTGTCTGAACACGTAAATGGCGTTTTCTGGACAAGTTTAGTGGCGTACTACAAGAGCTAAAGGAATGGAAGGAAGCCGTGCTCACTGATTTGTGTAGGTATTGGGTTGAAATCAGTAACAGTGAAGGAAAAGAAAAAAGTAGCAGATACAAAAACTCTTACGTAGTTTTTTGTTTGTTGTAAATAAAACACTTTTATCAGTTTATATATGGAAAAATGGTCTGGGTCCCTTCTCACATATACATTGTCATCCCTGCTCCTTCTGTGGGGACGTTGCTCCAGAGTTCTGTGTTCTCCTTGGAGCCCCTCCTGGCAGTGGCAGCAGGCAGAGTTTGTGTCCAGGTGTTTCCATTCTGAGCTGGACCCTTCATTCTCTGCAGAATTCCCAGAGAGCTGCACAAAGAATCCCTGCTAGCACACCTTGCTGTTCAGCTTCTCTTTTTTCCTTCTCCAGCAGCAGCTGCACAGCTTAAAGTTAGAGAGTTGTTAAAGAATTAACAGCTATGCCTGTAGTCATGTTTTAATGTCTGAACTGTACGGGATTTTAATTTTTTAGCATGCGTGTCTGTTGGTGATTTTGTAGGGAAGTAAACCTTCATTTCAAAATTGTCCATGAAGAGAAAACCCTTCTGAGTACTGGTTTTGCTCAGACTCTTTAATTTGTTTTTATGCTGATGTTGTATTTATAATTCAATCCAGCAGAAAGTTCTTCAGAATAGGAGCAGCAAAGGAGAATGTTTCCATAAAATTCATACTTGAAGAAATGAAGAGCAAATCCATCCACTACTTCTGTGGCTCTCCCCAGGAGACAAATGTAAAAAGTATTGAGTGATACACAGAAGTGTAGTTAGTGTCTTGTGGTGTTCTCATAGCCCCTTTTTTAGCTTTTATGTTTTGGGGTTTTTTGTTAAGGAAAACCAAAGAGCCCATTAGGAAGGTGGAGAGAAGTTACAAGCAAAGGAGGCTGTATAAAGATGAGGCTGTTTCAGATGTGAATGTAAAGGTTATACTGTAATGAATGTAGGGAGTCTGGCAGATCGTTTGTGAATGTAGAGAACTTCATTGACATTTAATTCTCACAATTATTTTACTGTGGTTACAAAACCCTTTGCAAGTTCAACAGTTTTGGGTCAGAGGAGGAAAGAAAATAGGATCAGCTGAAATTAAAACATTTTAGAATAAGAGTGAAATACTTACAATGTCCAGTGGTTAAGAGATAACTATAGATACTTAAACTTTTCTTTGTTACCCGTGAAGGAAACTTGGTTAGTTCTTGTGTGATCTGGAGGCATGAGCAGGAAATATTTGCACTCTTTTGTTATTGACAGCTGCTTTGTTTGACTTTTTTTAAAGGGAAGTAATTAATCTTGAATCACCTTAATGTACCGAATTTAAAAGGCCATAAGGAGATAAGTGTAAGAAGACTGGTTCTTCGGGATGTCCTTAGTAAGACATATTTGCAGTCTTCTAAAATATGAAAAAGACCTTCTGTAAAACTGAAAAGTGGATATTTTGGTCTCTAGTTCAGCTCTCCCCAGACATGTGTCCCCTCACACTATATCTTTTTTCTGTAGTCTTTGGAACAACCTCCAGGCTTGTACTTATTTCTGGCCCCATCCCAATTTTTTTTGTCATTCCTATTCTTTTGTTAGTGTTTTTTACAAATGACCCGGTAATACACAGCAGTAGGAGCAAACTCTCAAAAGGAAACACCAGCCTCATAACACACTCTTTATTTCTGAGGCATAGGGTTATTTTTGGACATGTTTGGAAAGTTGGAAGTAGTGGACTTTGAAGTGTGTATGTATTATAAAAATAATTTGTCCCTGTGCATTTTCCAGGAGTGACAGTTGACAGCTGGCATGCAGCTGGTTCAGTGAGGTGGCACTTCCAATTCTTTTTAACTAAAATTTTGTTAACTAAGGAAGCATTTCTGAGGAGGTGCCTTTGAAAACAATAATAATCTACGCAAGGCAGAGAAGAGAGTAAAACATACACCCCATTTTCCAAAGGGAACAAGATCGCAGAGGCTCTGCTGCAGAGCTGATTTTGTACCTCCTCCCTAAATCGGGTCATCCCCCAAAGGAGAGCATTTGTAGGGTTCACTTGGCATGGGTGTCAGTGTGGCCCGTGTCCCCTCTGGGCAGGGCCATGGGTGTCAGTGTAGCCCAAGTCTCCTCTGGGCTCTTTGCCACAGCAGTGACACTTTTTGCTCTTCTAGGCCTTTCCAAAGAGAAGGAGGAGCTACTCCTCCTGTCCTGTACAGAGCAGCACTGCCATTTACAGACTCATAGCCTGCCTGAGGATGGAGGGTCTCATCTCAGTCCCTTAGGATACCACAGAAAGTTGCAGTTGTGTCCAGGTGGCGTTGGTATTTAGTGATGTAAGCACTACTGCATATAATGCATGCATTTAAAATACTGCTACTCCTCCTCTGCTGGTACTGTTAACTCCCCTGAAAACCCCCCAACAAACCAGGGGGTGGGCAAAGGTTCAATAATTAGGAAAATGGTCAGAGTCAGGATGTATATTCTTGAATTTTGATGGTATTTTAGGCTCGTTGTGGAGCAAATTTTTCCCCTTACTTGTAAAGGGACAGAAAATCTCTGTTCATAGTTTCACTAGCTTCAAAATGTTGGATTTTGTCTGAAGTTTCCCCACGTACAATGAAGAATTCAAAGGTGAGGATAAAATATGTTATTGAAGTACTCACAAACCTGATACTTATAAAGTCAGTCAGATGCAAAATTAAATTATTGTGTCTAAAGGTTTGGTTTTGTGGTTTTTTTAGGGGGGGTTGGGGTTTTTTTGTGTTTTGGGTAGGTTTTTTGGGGTTTTTTTTTGCTTCAGGAAATGTTCCAACCCAAGATATATCAGGTTAACAGCTCAAAATTACTCTGTTTAAGACCTCCTGGGATCTGTGTTTTAAAAAGTGTATTCAGTTTGCCACAAGTGTGCTGTAAAATACATCTTTGTAAGTGTTCTGGTTCAGGCATTTGTAACGGGATTCTGAGTGCACTGTTCTCTCATTAACTCAGACTGGCTGCAGCAAAGCACCTGTGCTGAGTAACACCTCAGTGCTCTGACAGGATTAGTTTAGTAACCTGTATTTCAAAAAGAAGGTGCTGCTTTCCTCTAAAATAAAGCCAGATGTGAGTCTGAGACCACCTGCTCAATGCTTCCCTCATTGTGAGGACCTTTATCACCCTGCTCACCTGGCTGTACCAGGGAAATTGGCCTCTAAAAAGAGCTTCCTTGGGCTTGGAAAAAAACATGGAGCCTGAGTAGCTCTGCTGGGGGTAAAAGGGGGTCGTGGGTTGTAAGGCCTCTCTGGAGTGGATGGTTCAAAGGCACGGGGTAGAAAGAGGGGAGATGGTGCCCCAGTGCTCACTGCCTGTTCTCCTCTGATTTGCTGTCTATTGGAAAGATCTCTGGTCTTAGAATTTCCTGCAGAAAGCAGTGCTATCAGCAGGTACCCAGTGTGGCATTTAATGGGTTGGACTTCTTGAAATAGGTGAAAAAGTTCTTAAATTATGGTTGTGGGTTCTCAAGGCACTGATTCCATAGTAGTTTGTCTTGCTGAGAGAGAAAGAAACATTCAGACGCTAGCTGTGGTTCAACTGAACAGAAGCTTGTTTCAACTGTGTGATTGTACTTGAGAAATAAAAGGTACAGATGCAGACTACTCATGTGTCACTGAAGCTCCCAGATTTCACTTATCCTTGTAATGGCTGGAAACATGCAGTCAGTCACTGGCACAGCCCCGGAATGTGCACCCCAGAGTTTGCCCAGCAGTGACGTGACAGGCAGCAGTCACTCGTGTGCACTTCATATGGGAGTCGGAAGTTACTGAAGCTACATTAGGTTTGAGAATTGCTGTCTTAGGCTTAATCATCCAAGTAATTCTGGGAATATAAGCTTGATGTCTGCTGCTTGCTACTGATCTCTTTGTCTTTCCTCTGTACTGCAGTGATTTGTGAGAATTATTTGCAGGGTGTGGACACATAGAATCTTCTCTAGTGGTGATCTTTTTAAGTCTCAACAGGCCATTAACTTTACTTGGCAGTAAAATTTCACACATCTGTTGGTTCAACTCTTGACCTGGAATATGGAAATACTGGGTAGAATCTGTATGAAGTTTGACCTTAGCTTTAGGTTTTGCTTTCAGTCTCTGAAAATAATTTTATAAAAATGAAGCAGGAGTTAAAATAGTGACATGCTGCTATGGAATTTTAATTAACTCAGTGATTCAAGGCTGAAAAATATCAAGCCACGTCTAAATACAGTGTTAAAACCACTGCAGTTCTACATTTGAATATTGTTGTGACAGCTCTAGTAACACTTTATTTTTATTGTTCCTTTATTTTCAACAAATACAGAACCTATATGGTCAAAGCAAATGTCTGTCTTGCAGATGGCACTAATAACAATGCTGCCTTTGTATATACAGAAATACAGCTTGACTGGCTTCAGTGCAATGACATGCTTTATGCTCTGCTACTTGCAGGTGCAGATCTTTCATGGAAGAAAGATGAAATGTTTTTTAGAAAGGTATATGGGGTGTAAATTCTTGTGTAGCATGGCCCTCTAGAATGCCCACACAGGTCAGACCCGTGTGTTGATTGCATGTCTGTATTGTAAAGAGCCTTTTCTAAGTCTGGTCTAATAGTCAGAAATCTTTTACATGCAGGTTTATCATCATCACCTTTCTAGAAATGGAACAATGTAAAGGGCCATAGAATGGGTTGGGTTGGAAGGGACATTTAGTATCATTTAGTTCCACCCCCCTGCCGTGCGCCGGGACACCATCCACTAGACCTGATCACTCAGAGCCTCATCCAGCCTGGCTGGGAACACTTCCAGGGATGGGGCATTCCACAACTTCTCTGGGTAACCTGTGACAGTGCCTTGCCACCCTCATGTAAAGATTTTCATCCATGTATCTAGTTTAAATTTCCCCTTTCAGTGTGAACTCACTGCTCCTTGTATTGCCACTACAGTTCCTGATGAGCAGTTGCTCTCTGGCTTCCTCGTGGGCCCTTCAGATCCTGCTGCTGTGGGGTCTCTGTGCAACTTTCTCTAATCCAGGCTGAGCAGCCCCGTAGGGGAAGTACCCCAGTCCCCTAAGCACCTTCATGTCCCTGCTCTGGACTGGCTCCAATGCTTCCATGTTCTCCTTATGCTGTGGGCACCAGAAGTGTACCTGGCACTTGGGGTGGGGGCTCACGAGGGCAGAGTGGAGGAGCAGAATCCCTCCCCCGACCTGCTGGTCATGCTCCATTTGATGCAGCCCAGGATACATTTGGCTTTCTGGGCTGCCGGCTCACACTGCTGGCTCACGGTAAGGTTTTCATCAGCCATCAACCCCAAGTCCTTCTCCTCAGGGCTGCTCTCAGTCACTTCTCTGCACAGCCTGTAGGTGTGTTTGGCGTTGTCCCAGCTCAGGTTTGTGGTACTTCCTCAGGGTCACACAGCCCCACCTCTCAAGCTGTCAGTGTCCCTCGGGATGGTGTCTCCTCTGTCCAGCATGTTGGCAGCACCACACAGCTTATTGTCATCAGCAGACTTGCTGAGGGTGCTCTCCATCCCACGGGATTCCCACCTTCGGCAAGATGGAGGGACTTGAGATGAAAGTGTCAGTGTTTCAATTTTTTTTTTTAAATTACAGTTAAGAGCTGAAATTGCGATTTCAAATATCTGTTGACCAAAATATTAGCCTGAGAAGACTGCTGTGCTAAAATAATTGTAAGACAATTTTGTGACTTGTAGCCCTAATTAGCAGTATGCATTTGCCTTTCAGGTGCTTATGCAATTGAGTGTCTGCAGCTTGTTTTCCTAAGCCACTGGTGCACACCTTGGCAAAGTAGCAGCATGGACCTTTGAGGACTTCTCCCAAGCACTGGGATAGATGTGCTTGCTACCTGAGTAGTTGCTCTTATTTCTTATGAGAAAAAGGCAGTAAGGTGTTTCTGCATGTGCCTGTGAACAGTGTGCATTTTAATTTGAAAGCCTTGAATGTAGTTAATAGTTAATGTTAGAATAGAATAGTTAATGTGCCTATTGATTTTGTGAGGTGTAATTCATAACTGGCTTGGTGCATGCCAGAGTAACTTTTATCAGGGCAAAACGAAGCAACTTTATAGAAGACCTTTGGTCTCTTAATTGTACCTTCAGTATGTTTCCATGCTGAGAGGAGCTTTTTTGTAAAATGTGGAGTTGCACTAGTGGTTATTAGAAAGCGTGTTCTCAGTGTTTGAGTGAATGCTTTAATTGAAAAGTAGAGAATCCATGGACACATCCACAGATGCTGTGTCCTGCACTTGGGTCACAACAACCCCATGCTTTGCTACAGGCTGTGGGGAGAGTGGCTGGAATGGAGCTCAGTGGAAAAGGACCTGGGGGTGCTGAACATGAGCCAGGCTGTGCCCAGCGGGGCAGTGACACTCTGGCCTGTGTCAGCAATGGTGTGGCCAGCAGGAGCAGGGCAGGGACTGTCCCCCTGTCCTGGGCACTGCTGAGGCCACGCCTCGAGCGCTGTGTCCAGTTCTGGGCCCCACTTCAGGAGGGACATGGAGGGGCTGGAGCGAGTCCAGAGAAGGGAAATGGAGCTGGGAGGGTCTGGAGAGTCCTTTGAGGAGTGACTGAAGGGGCTGGGGGTGCTCAGCCTGGAGAAAAGGAGGCTCAGGGCAGACCTCATCACTCTCTAGAAC
>VXBN01007930.1:623087-680532 GCA_013397395.1 Sinosuthora webbiana | reverse complement strand
GGAGGAATTTCTTCACAGAAAGGATTGTTAAGCATTGGAAGGGACTGCCCAGGGAGGTGGTGGAGTCCCTATCCCTGGAGGTGTTCACAAAACAACTGGATGTGGCACTTGGTGCCATGGTCTAGTTGACATGGTAATGGTCACTAAAGGTTGGATTCAATGATCTTGGAAGTCTTTTCCAACCTAAATGGTTTTGTGATTCTGTGACTTGTGATTTGTCTTGTCAGAGAAGCTCTCAGTTATTTCTAAAATTTCTGAACATCATGTAAAGAGTATAATTTGTAAATCTGATTTGTTTGATCTGGAATCAAACATGAATTTCATGGAATTTGTTTAGTGAAGTAGCACTTGAAAATCTTCCAGCAGGCCTTAACTAGAAAAACAAGAGCTGAGAAGCCAGCACAGGAATATTTTTATAAAAGAAGCAACCTGTAGATAGTTCTGTGCAGGTGATACCTGGAACCTGTCCTCCCCTTGCACCCCCCACTGTGTGCACCAAATCAAACATCTCTCTACAAAATTACACATGCCCCTGTGTGTGCCTGACTTGGCTTGCCTGTCTCTGGAGAGGCTGAAGTCAGGGTTCTTTAGAGTCCCTGATTAGGAGGAAAATTGGAAGTCTTAATTAAGTCTTTGACACAGGGCAATGTATTTGATAGCAATGATAATATTACAAATCAGCAGTTTCAGATTTGTGGGTCTGGGACTCTATTAACCTTTGGGTCATTTTAACAAAATGTCCATGACTTTCGATTAAGAGCAGGTAAAACCAGTAAGCAGCAAAATATTTAAATTGTGTGATTGAAATCTGAAATCCTTCAAAACTGAAATTACAGACTGGTGTGTAAAGGAAACTGCTAGGCACAGTCTTGTCATATTAGAACTTCCAAACTGGATCTTGAGTTCTTGTACCTGAAGAAAAAAATCTTGCCTTACGTGTCATCCTGCTGAGAAATTAAAAGCAATAGTCTAATTTGGGCTGTTTTTGTAGGTCATTGGTGGGACAAATAGGGCACGTCAGTAAAGATCGTGTCAGTGGTTTTTGTTTTAATAATTTTTACTGAGGGCACAGTTGAAGGAATTTGGAGAAGAGCAGTGACGTTTTTCCTTTTTGGAAAAATACGACGTGCACCACTTGAGATTCAGAAACTGGTTAATTTGATGTTTAGTCAGGAAACAGTTTTGTGCAGTTAATGTTTGTTGTTGAATTTTTGATGACATATCAGAGATACCAAGGCAGGCTTTCTTTAAGAGTGGTAGGAATAAAGTCAGTAACTTCATCTCTTTACCACCGCCAGCTGCATACTTCAAAATGGGCTCATATTAATAAAACTTCCCTACAGAAAATAATTCAGGCGTGAAAGAACCAGTTTCATATGAAACTGGACAGCTTCATAAATTATAAATACAATAGTAAACTGAATTACCGGGTTATATGCCAGTCCTACCCTTGAACCATTTGAGGTAAAATATTTACCTGTGTCTGTGGCATGTTATAATCAAGGAAAGTGTTAGTATGAATTTATATCTTGAATTCTTATTTGTGTTTTCTTATCCATTCACTTCTTACTTTAGGAAATGTAGTACAACTTAACTGACGTTGTCTGTATCACTGCTCTTATGATAATTTAAATATTAAAATAGGCTATTTCTTCTTGAGTTATTCTGTGAATGATGTTTCCAAACTCAGTAATGATTTTTTAAATACTATTAAAGTGACTTTATATAAAATAAAAGTCAGTTTACAACTTTCAATTATTATGACTTGTTAATTTTGTTTTCATATGCTATAGGATGTGTTTTGGAGTTGCAGACAGAGTATCTTTGCTGAAATGAAGAAGAAATTTTCACAGGTAGACAGATGAAATCAACTTTATAAAATGATAACCAAGAAACATAATAGCAGCATGATGCTGTTGCTTCTGTTTATTTTAACATGAGCATGAGCTATTGACATTAAAGTCTCTGTGCATGTTCTTGAATCCAAAGATGATGTACATGTTAAATTCAGTCTCAATGGTAGCTTCAAACTGAGTATGTGTTTATATGCTTTTACACTGGTGGCTGTGGCTCTCTCTGTCTCTGTATTGAAAAAGGAACTGTTTTACTCTCATAATATATCCCATTATGTAACGGTTAAAATTAATTTCTGTGTTTCTCTTGTGGGCTAGGTTTGATAACAGCCTGTCAGAATAGCTGAGGGATCCATCACTGGCCAGTCTTGCTTTTCACACTGTTTCTGTAGTAAAGTAGCCCCAGACAAGGTGTTGTGTTGTCTCCTAGTTGAGCTGGTGTGTGTGAATGCTCTCCATGAGCAGAGTTGGGCTGAGCTTATTTTTGCTTTGTCTGTTTACTGCTAACAACTTGAGGTGGAGGCAGTGTGAATGAATGACGGCTTAGTACCCTTTGCTATACTGGCCCTGAGTTAAACCAGTTCAGTCTGTCAGAATTACATCTGTGAGCAAGGGAGGGAGGCCTTGTGTGACTTGCAGCATCCAGCAACCCAACCAGCAAGTCTTCTGTAGTCGTCTGTCATTTGTTCCATAATGTTATTTCCAGCCCTCAGATACCCCGTGCCTCATTATTTTCAGTAGCAACTCCAGTGCAAGGCACAACTGCTTCACCGTGCAGGGCAGCAGGGTGAATGGGAGGAGTTGCCTTTCCAGGGAGCTCCTGCAGGGAGGAGGGGAGTCACTGTTGGTTATGTAAGGGCAGTAGCACCAGGAATTGAGTCTCCAGTGGAGAACTGCTCATGACATGATCATACACAGTAGCCCATCAAGTTACAGCATCAATGCAGAATCAGTGTGGGGATAATTAAATCGCAATTAACTTCTGTTTTCCAAGGTGAACCTGTATGAATAGTGGCAAATGCCCCTTAACCTCCCTGCAGTGTTCTGTAGAGGAGGGTGGGCTCCCACCCACAGCAAGTCTCTGCCATTGCTGAGGCACCTGCATGTAAATACCGGTTGATCTTACAAGTTTGTTGGGTCTTAGATGCTGCTCACCTTCTCAGAAAACCCCCAAAAACCTCAAGAAAGAAGACCACTGAACAAGTTTTACTTTCTTTTTCCTAACCACACAGTGAAAGAGAGAACTTGCTTCTTCAGCAAAAAAGGAAAAAAAATCAAACAAAAAAAAAAAAAGATGCTGTGCTGGGAAATTTTAAGGAAAGACCCCAGGAGAAGTAATCACTGGTGTAATTTAATTTTAGTCTACTTAAGTACAGCCCTGTTTGTCTCTGTGGGTGCTGTAGATAAAAGTGAGGATATAATATGTCAAAATTACTTTGACTTCCAAATTGTGTTTTCTTCTTAATGTGTGGTTAATGTTTCAGGAATAGTTTCTTCTTGGAAACTAGTTCATAAATGTAAAATTCTCCTGTAAAGATGAAATGTATGAAATGTTACAGATTCGCTGTAAACGGTGCTTTGAATCTTTTTGAGCATGCAGTTAATGAAGGCTTCCACACAGGATATTTCATTTGATAAACCTAAAGAATTTGGCTTCCAAAGTCTTAAAAACAATTCCAGTCAAAAGCAAACTAACGTCATACAGATTGGGTCGAGGGTGATTTCCTTTGCCTTCCTCTAACAGCGTTTTTGTGATGCTGATAGGAATAGATGCTGCAGTCAGCTAACATTTTATTCTATCCTTGTGTGAACACTGCCAGCAGATTTTGCAATCCCCTGTAATGAAGGCATGCAGCATCAGCTGGAATGTCCGTGTTCCTTTTCCAAGGGTTTGGTGATGTAAGAGCTCTCAAAAGGGGCTGTACCATTTTGGTGGTGCTCATCTGTGTTGTGAGGCTGGTTGTGTAGAAAAACAGGGGATTCTGAAGGTGTTCAGATTTTCTTTGTAATTCTATATTCTCTAGAAGCTGCTTGTGATGTGGCTGAGAGTTTGAGCATGAACATAATTGCCATTTGTTGTTCTTATCCACTGAGAATCATGATAGCACTGCATGTGTTTTTTGCCTTTTTGGGTGCTGTGGCCTTTGGCCATGGACTGAGCTTTGGGCACTCTGACAATGCATTACTAATGCTTCTGTGTGTTACAGCTTGAAAAGGCTGAGTCCCTGAAGGACTAATTCCTTTTTACTTACCTGATCCTTTCCTATGAGATGTGTATTTAAATATCAGTTATTCCTTCTTATTCTACAGTTTTGGATAATTAAGAGTGTTAATTGATTGTGCTTAGATCTTTGACTTCCTGAGTTTTCAGTGTTGGAAAAATGCCATTTTTCTTGACTTACCTGGGTCCAGAAACTTTTATTATTATTATTATTATTCCATTGCCACTTTCATTCAAGATCATTACTGTTCTGATTTCAGATACACTGAAATTTCTATTTAAACTCTCTTTACTTTGTCCAGTAGCCATTTGTCAATGCTAGTTTTCTTACTTCGTTCAGGCAGAAGACTTCCACTCCTGCAACTCAGACAGCAGTGGAGTTAGTAGGAAGTTGGTGGCTTGATTATGAAACTTTTTGTTTAGTGGTGAGCTTCCAAGGTTGCTTGGAAGCTTGTAATTTTTCTGGGTTGCATTCCTGAAAGTCACAAAAGGTATATTCTGCCTCAGCAGGATTTATGATTGTGTCAAAGGAAAATATGAGCTGGAAGTGATGACTTGGAAGTCTGTTCCAGATTTTGAAGGAGTCTTCTATCTGCTTGCTGGCTGAAATTCTGTGCAGAACTTGAGCGGTTTCTCTGTCCCCACACCCATACAAATTCCTTCTTGTTCTATAAAAATGGAGCTCGTTTTTGTAGATTTTCCAAAACTGGAAGGTTCCTTATTTTCTCATGCTTACTCTGGAAAATAAAGTCCAGTTTTAGGAACCTTAAGTTTTAAAAGTATACTACATTTTATCAGTGAAGTCTCATTTTGATTTTTCAGTTTAACTCCTCCGTGTCCCTGCTTTGGCTCCTGACTTGCTGTGTGGTGTCATTGCAGGCAGAGTGTGCTGCTGAGGAGCCCCGGGTGCTGTGTATCATCCAGGACACCACCAACTCCAAGACGGTGAACGAGCGCGTCACGCTGAACCTGCCGGCTTCCACCCCGCTCCGACGGCTCTTTGAGGACGTGGCTGCCAAAGTGGGCTACGCCAGCGGCTCCTTTGATTTGGTGTGGGGCAACGGAGACACTGTCACTGACACGGTATGGCAGCAGTGACACTGTTTCCTCTGCCTGCAGAACCTCCTGCTGAGCTGCACAGAGCTCACTTCATTCCTCTAACATCTTGTGGTGCTGGGTGTGTCACAGCAGCCCGATGCCACTGTGTGTTGGTTTGGCTGAGTTTTAGTCTCAAAGTGTGCTCTTTAATGATACAGCTGTTTAATCATTAAACAAAAACTAATATGGTCTTTCAGATGCAATATTAGTTTTTGTTATCAGCGTGTATGTTTAATAATAATACCCATGATAAATAGTCTCAGTTTCCTGTGGTCTTGTTTGAGAAATGTTTTCTTCTCAGCAGCAGCATGTCGTGTAGTGAGTCCTGATGTTTCTTAGACCCATTTTAATGTATTATATTGAAAAAATCATTAATATCACTCCTATGTTTTATTGTAAATCAGTGTTGATTTTAGTTAATATTATTTCTGTAGATGCACATAGAAAACTTCCTACGATTTATTAAGAAATGGACATTAGTTCATTTCAGGTCATGTTTATGCCTGCTGAAAGTAATTTTTTTTTTCTTTGAAAGAAAACAAGTGTCTGCATGCTATAGAGGACACTGGATAATGTGATATTCACAAGAAATTTACAGACCAGTGTCTGACTCCTGAATAGATTAACCAACTGTTAGGATTAGCTAACTGCATTAGGTTGTAATGGTTCTTAAACTGTTCCCAAGTTATTTCAGTACTGGTGATGTGTGTTTTGTTTGCTGGATAATTATTTATTTTCATGCAGTCCTACTGTGTCAACAACCCCATCAAGCAACTTACTTGGATGGAATCTGTTAATTGCATATAGATCTGTTTCTAAAAAGTGCTCTTTTTGTTGTTTTACTCCTTTTCAGCAGACTCCAATAGATCAGAACAGTGACAAAACCATTCTTGATGCTGGTTTTGAGCCAGGGAAGAAGAACTTTCTGCATTTGACAGACAAGGATGGTGAACAACCTCATGTAATGCAGGTGAGTAAAATCTTCACTCAGCTACATAAGCCAGTGCTGGGGAGAGGTGTGTGCTCTTTGTCGTGCATGTGTAAGATCAGAACATGGAATAAAACTGGACTGAGTATTTTATCCTGAGTTTCTTTGGGAACCTTCTCAAGAGACTTTGACTATATTTACATCTATATTCACATTTCTCCTGAGTGGGACCAATTCCATTAGTAATGATCTGCTGTCATTCTGTTCATGCTCGTCAAATATTTATATGATGTTTGCTGCAAGGAATTTTCTAAGGTTATATAACTAATTAATCTTCAACACGTTCAGAGATGAGTCTTAACAATACATATTTAATCATATATCCAATCCCTGTCCTCTGGGTGTTTGAAAGCAATATTAGGCCTTTCTGGCAGAATTCTCAGAAATGACAGCCCTGGACTGACAGCAGTCAGCTGCTTCCACATTTATTTACCTTTATGGAAAAATAAAGAAACAAATACATATACGTATATACATAAACATATATACATACATATATATATATATATGAAGAGTTGGCAGTGTTGCTAGAGGCCACTGTTTGCCATAACAAATATTTTGAAATTTTCTGTTTCTCAAATGCGTGATACACGCAGCTGCAGTATATTCAAATCAAGGATTGGATAGACTAGTGATATATTAAGATTTATTACTTAGCTCTTGTACCAGTATAATGCTGGCTTACTTAGCTTTTGTTGTGGAATTTAATTACCTGGCAAAGGGAAAAAGCCCTCACATATGAATGTCTGTGCTTGAGATCACAATTTAAGAATGATTCTGAATGAGTAATGGAGTGAAATTTATATGTCTGGAAAAAGTCTTACTCTGTATTTCAGTGCAGAAAACTCGAGGCACAGGAGATGCTAAATTGCCAACTTGCTTGTTGTGTGCATTGTCATACTGTATTTGGTTGTGGAGTGTTCCAAAGGACCTTTCCCTCTGCCAGTGCTAAGAACAACGTGTCAAGAGCTTGAGAATTTGGAGGGCAGAACTAAAGTTACACTGTGTATCTGCAATTTGGAAAAAATTGTGTGATGTGCCTAGCAAAATTGGTTTCTTAGCCATGAGAGAAGAGTAAATGTCATAGGTACTTCAGTAAAAATGTGATGTCTTAACTTGTGCATGTGATGGGTGTGTTTGTGTTCCCAGGAGGAGTCAGGTACCACAGAGGACGGTGCACAAGAGAGATTTATAGGCCCTCTTCCAAGAGAAGGCTCCATTGGATGTACTAATGACTATGTCAGTCAAAGCTATTCCTATTCTTCAGTCCTGAGCAAATCAGAGACAGGTATTGTGTTCCCTCTTATTAAAGGCAATGCTAGTCTGTAATTATTTTAGCACATTTTCAAATAGCAGCACCTCAGGATTTTTTTTTTTTTTAATAAACTGCAATTTATTTTAAAAATGCCCACATCACTGCTACATTTTTTTATTCATATTTTTTATGATATTCTCCCATCACTTTAGAAATGGAAGAACTGTATTCCATCCTTTCCTTACTTGGGACGGGTAATTCAGACTCTGTCAGGGTTCTGCTTTGCAGTGTTTGTGTGCTGCTTGTCCCTGGTCAGGGTTGGATAGCAGGGTGCCCAGCTCAGGCTGTGTTCACTCCCAGCTGAAGGAGGGCTGGATACCCTGTTCTGGAGGGGCTCCTGCCACATCTCTGCTCGGCCTGGGAATTCCTGCCAGGGGCTGCACTCTCTCTGCCTCCAGGAGCATTCCCCAGGAGGCTCCTCCTGCATCCCCCAGCCAGCAGGGCCTCCCTGGGGAAGGGAGTGCCGGGTTCAGGGAGGCTGCTCAGCAGGACAGGAGGAGACAGCAAATCACAGCTGCCAGGAGAGAAACTCCTCAGAGCAAAGTGACTGAGCAGCCACAAAGCTGGCACTCATCTTGCACCACTGCCCACGTGCTTAAGGCCTTATTTCACAAATAAGAAAGTTTATCTGCCTTTTGTTTTCATTTAACAAAACTGAAAAGATGATTTATATAGTGTAGAGTAATAAATAAAGTGCAAATGTTCAGACTCAGTCTCTTCACAGAAAACACCCATGTGTGGAATAGCTGCCTTTTCATTACTAGCGTGGTACTGAGATTATTTTTTTTTCAATAATTTTTGGATTATAAAAAGGCATTTTTAATGTCTTTATTATACTGTGCTTCAGTATATGCTCCTTGCTTATCAGTTGTTGCCAATATTGCATATTTTGGAGAAAATCTTTAAATTACAGCTTAGATTAATATAAGTAAATCATTTCATTTTCAGCTAGTAAAAATGACAGCAGAGGTGCAGTAGTTCAATTAGGTTTTTTAATTCGCTATTTAAGGGGGAAGTGTTTAGGATAGAAGTGTTGTGTGGGTACTTGAGATATTTTTTTTTATTATTTCTGACTTGAAAACAATAATAAATCCAGTGTAGATACAAATTATATTAACAGTTATTACTGGCATATTTCTAGCAGATATCAAGCAATAAGTAAGCTGATACACAATTGTTTCTTAGAAAATTTTAGTTTATTCTGTAAAATACTTAAATCTGCTATTAAAGTATATATAGTTATCTATATCCCCATTGGTGTGGTATTCAGCATTAAATATTACTTTTTATTGTGACCAAAAAAACAGCTTCATGTCATTCAGGAGAATTATTTTTGTTTTATAAACTGTTAGTCTCTATTGTTTACAGAAATTACAACCTTCCCTCCATTTATAGTGTGAATAACGATAAATAATAACAGACAAATGCAGTTCTTAAACACTGTCACAGAATTGCTTTCTTGTCAAGTGTTTTAACTCTTGAAGTGATTTGCCATCTTTCTGCATTATTTCCATCTCATTATTCTCATGTTTTTAGGTTATGTGGGGCTGGTAAATCAAGCAATGACTTGCTACTTGAACAGCCTTCTGCAAACACTTTTCATGACTCCTGAATTTAGAAATGCATTGTATAAGTGAGTATATAGAATCAAAAACTTCTTGAATTTGTGCTGGTTGATATTGGTAGGAGACCCTTTGGAATTTCACTTGTCAAAATTTCCTTGTTTGGATACTGGAAATCGTAATGGAAGGCAAGCTGGATAGACTTCTAGATTATATCTGCTCAAAAGCTTCAACTTTTCAGTAAAATATAAGTTACTGGTTGTGGCATGGAAGAGCTTTTTAAAGAATCTTGAAAACATGAAACTTAAAGTTAAATTTGATGCTAAGTGTAGTTCATGTCTGTACAGTGAATGGCTTCAAAATTTTCATTTGTTTTTATGTTTATACATTTGAGGAGTATCATTGCCATTTACTGCAGCAATGGAAAGCAACTGCATTTGGCTTCTCCCAAGAAACAGAGCTGCAGTTAACCTGTGACATGGCAGACCTGAAATGTAGGAAATGTTGATTTAATGCCTTTTCGAGTAATGTTTTCAAAGTGGTTTTATTTGTCAAATGTCTTGTATTGCAAATAGGTGGGAATTTGAGGAATCTGAAGAGGATCCTGAGAGGAGTATCCCCTACCAGCTTCAAAGACTGTTTGTTTTACTGCAGACCAGCAAAAAAAGGGCAATTGAAACAACAGACGTTACACGGAGTTTTGGATGGGACAGTAGTGAAGGTAATGCACAGCTATTAAACTGCTGTGGTTTGCTTCAGCTGCTGCCTGCTAGGGGCTAAACTGCTCCTCATGGGGGAAAAGACCAGAATAATTAAGAGTAGTTAATAGAATTGACTTTTTCAATGGAAACAAATTAGCCTGTATGGATACTTTGTTGAGGGGTGTGTCTGACTGTTAAAGAAATGGCATCTGTGAGTTACAGAAAAATTTTTGTAATTCAGCTGTCTTTATACGTGTTAATTGTTTCTAAGAAAGTAATTCTTTGTAGGAAACTTGATTCTGTTTTGAATCACAAAAGTCAAACGCCCATGTTGCTTTTATGGAATTACCCATATTAATGTCTACTTCAAATCAAGCACTATGTGTGTCTGTTTTACACTCATGTGGTGTAATTTTGCTCCATAACCTGTTGCTTTTTCTGTTATCACATGGTGATAAGGAGTTGGAATTTGGGTTTTGGAGAATCAGTACGAAGTGGGTCAGAAATCAGAAGCAGCTTGTTTTATAGCAGTGTACATTAGCAGTTCTGTATTCTTCACATAGTCTTGCTTGTGTACACAGTTCCTGTTTATGCATAAACATTGTGAGCAATGTGGGCTGCTTATTTTCTGAATTACACTGAGAGGCAGCTGCCTGTGGGATTGAACACTGGCCCAGTAGTGAATAATGTAGGTACACACCTAAACTAATGATTAGTTTTTTCGGAACCATTCTCAGGGTACAGTCAGTTTTGGGACTCGTAACATCTCCTGTTTTAACTAATACCAGTTTCAATTTCTAACAGCGTGGCAGCAGCATGATGTGCAGGAGCTGTGTAGAGTCATGTTTGATGCTTTGGAGCAGAAATGGAAGCAAACGGAGCAGGTAAGCTTGTAAGCACTGTCTTCATTCAGTGGTGTAGTATTGTGGGGGTTTGTTGGTTTTTCTACTGATTGTAAAAATCATTTGCTAAATTTTAAATACCAGCTTATTGAAAATCTGTGGTAGTTTTCTTGTTCGATGCAACTGTTAAGCTACTGTTGTGTGACTTTCAAGAGTGTGTTGCATCTGTTTTCCACCCCCACTTAAAAGTGGAATATTCTGCACTCTGGATGCTCAGTCTTTATTTGAAGCACAGAAAGTGATTGTGTAACTCTCATAATAACTTCCTTGCTGTCAGTATTTATTAGGCTTTGTTGTGGCCTCTTGAAGCTCAAGCTCTCCCTTCTTAATGCAGGAGAAAGTTAGGAATATATTCATGGCACAGGATACATTTGGCTAAATGACCACCTTCTTGCAGGCCAGTTTTGGTAAATGGGGGTAACTGGTAAATTTTCTCTGGAGACACAGGAGAGGACTACAGGGTCAGTCTGTTAACAATGTTTGCAAGATCAGGCTCGTTTTAGAACTTCAGTTTGGTGCTTTTATGGTCACTTAAGACATGACTGTAAAGGACACTGAAGCTTACGTAATGTGATTTGAGAAGCTCGTTTGATGCATGTTTTGGGCAGAGGAAAATAAGAAATCAGGAGATGGATGTTCTGCTGAGGAATGTTATTTTAAATGGTATTTTAAATGTGTAGCCATGCAATTAAGACTTAATTGACAAAAAGGTGTTTTCTTGCAAAACTTAATCTTTTTAAAATCCGCGTCGCTGCATCTGTTTGTTCCAGGCTGATCTTATAAACCAACTGTACCAAGGCAAACTGAAGGACTATGTGAGGTGCCTAGAGTGTGGCTATGAAGGCTGGAGAATCGACACGTACCTGGATATCCCTCTGGTCATCCGGCCCTATGGCTCCAGCCAGGCGTTTGCTAGCGTGGTGTGTACTATTATGGTCCTAATAGTGCATCCATACACACATAGAATACATAATGCCCCAGTGGTAGAATTGGTTCCCTGGTAAGTATCATCCTAGATACTCCATCTTGGGGTGTTCGTCTTTGTGCAGTGAACCAGCTAGCAAGTTCTAGAAGATTTTTCTTTTTTTTTTGGCTTTTTGGTTTATTTTTTGTTTTGGTTTATTTTTTTTTCTTTTGCCCTTCAATGAGTCCTACTGGTGCATGTATAAGGGGAGGGGAAATGCAACTTTATTGCCTTAGGGCTGCAGTAATCAATTATTTTCTTCAGCATTTACTTGAGAGATTTTTATGAGATCACAAAAGTTTTATTTGGGTTGGTCTTTTTATTGGCACATCTGCTAAATTTTCATAGCGTTATTGAAAGTCTTAGTGAAAGAACAGAGCATTGACATAAAATTTTTACTTTAATTGCCATGTTGTTGCTGTGCTTTTTAAAGATGACTTCTTAAATACCATATCCTTTTAATAAGCACTTTGATGATGATTCAGAAATCCTGTTCTGCATCAATGTTCGTGGTCTCTTTTGCTCCAGCTTTACTGATGCTGGTGAGCATAACTATTGCTTAGTAAATCTGTGGAAGTTCTTTTGTTTGAGTTTTTCCACCCCCCTGAAAAAAAAAGATTACAAACTCTGAAATTCACTGTGGATGGAGTTGTATGAAAGAATAAGAATAAATCAAACAAGTCTTTCAGTAAAGGTTGTTTTAAACAAACACTTGTGTAATTGGCTTGTTTATTATATATTAAGTATTTTTCCTTCTGTATTTAGTGTACTGGCAATATTTTTAAAGCAGTAATAGTCCAGAATTCTTAACAGTAATTCTGTTAAGAATTATTACAATTAATTTAAACTGCAGTATAGCTTCAAAGTACTTCATACTTTGAAACTTTAAATACCAATCTTGAGAAGTAGTAAAAGGTGAGGCACATTGATCTTGGAAAAAGGATTCAAGTTAGTAACGTCTTTTGAATTCCTTTTAAGATTGCATTAAAATTTTCTGGAACTATCCAGCTAATTGAAGCTGTCTTAATACAGATTGATATTTTATACAGGTGGCTTCCCTTTGCATCTTTTAACCTTAATTTCTAGCAGTATTCCCTGAACCAAATTTTATTTGTTGTAATTTTTATTCAATAATTAAAATTTTATGGTCTATTAAAAGTAATGAAAACTATTCAGTTCATGTAGTTTAATTCTGCATTTAACAATGCATTGTTTTGTGCCACAAATGGAAAATTTTTTTCATTAGTGGACAAGTCTATAGTGCAATGCTAAAAAAAGACTTTGTCTATTCGTAAAAACAGAAAATTTGAATGAATAAGGATTAAAATATCAGATCACTTTCAATAGTATTTGATATTTTTCCTTTCAGTCAGCATTTACTGGGTTTACTACATGGAGGAAAATAGTTTTAAGATTTTGTTACACAAACTTACATGGTTGCAATTTGTATGGATGCTTCAATTTTTGAGCTTGTAATCAGAGCAATTCCTACTCTGATTACATTCAGTTGATTCTCCTCCCTGCATATGTATGATCGATAGCAGATGTAATTTTTTAGTTCTGTAGTCTTCAGCAGTGGGGAGATATGGAGGATACTTGCTTTTGGAGAAGGGAAAAATCGCCTGTTTCTAAATGGAATTCTCTGAAGGTAGTATCCTCCATTGATCCATAGATGATGTGATTTAGTAGGTGTAGGCAAAAGGGTCTGAGAGATCAAAAACTTCACACATGCGCTAATAGGGCTTATGGAAGGGACTGTAAAACTTTTTACACCTTGCTAGTCAGCTCCTGAGGGAACTTGCAGCAGGCGACACAACCCAAGATAGGGGATCTAAGGAGGATACTACCTTCAAAGAACTCTAGTTAGAGGTAAGTGATTTTCCATTACTTTCGAATAAGAGAGAATGGATGGATGGACCTTAAGTAAGGTTAATCTGTAGAATGCCATTTAAAGAGCATTATCCCACTGTTTGACATTGTGTACTGCCAAAGAAACGTGCATACTTGAAATGTTGCATTAACTGCTGTGTATATTCTGAGTACATGGGGATGTTGAAAAACTGGGAAGGATAACGTCATGCTTTCTTTATTTCCTGCTATGAACTAATTCTGAAATTCTTCAGTGTGGTCTTAAGATTTGCATTTGAAGTTTTTCTGATTCCCCACCCTATCCCCCAACTTCATGTAGCATAGCTGCAAACTCACTAGGGCAGCTCTGGGGCACTGAGATGTTGTCAGTGTACTGATAAGTACCTAAGTACTTGTTCAGAAACTCAAGATGGTTTCTGAACAAGTATTTATGTAATCTGCATTGTTCAAAGGTATGGTATCAAAAACCCCCTGAATCAGGATTTTCTTGAGGTCAGTAGAAATCCAGGCATAAAAACATTTGGCTTATTTCTGGGAGGTAAACAGGAGCAGCAGTTCACGTTCTGATTTTCCTAGGTACTAGTGTCTTTTGTATAGATGCCTGAATTTAACAGCACTAGGCATAAGCTGAAATGTTTTGCAGTAAAAAACATATTTTGCAGGATGAACAGCAGAGAGAAAGGAAGATGTAACTAGGAAATAGCAGTGATGCTGAAATTATGTTACTAGAATACATTGAGAGTTGATTTGTAACAACAGAAAACTAATAATGATCCAAGTATTCTGGAGGTGTAGCAATTACAGTTGCGTTGTTAGTTTTCAAGATCTTTTGTAGCATAGCTTTTCTTTTGAGAGTGTAAGTATGTATACAAGTAGTCCTTCTTAGGGGAGAAATTAATTTGAACTTCATGTGAACTTACTTTGTGGTGTCCTTGCCAAACTGTTGACGGCAGAATATGGATGATGTGGTAATTCCCTTTTGTTTTTAAAGCTAGATCAGTAACAAGGTCTTGTATTTTTTACTGAACGTACTCTTTGAATGCAGGAAAACTGATGAGCTCTGAAAAGCTGAGATGGCAGTTAGTTTCTAGCTTTTTCCAAGAGCAGTTTTGCCTAAATGCCATTTGATGTGTAAGTTTTCATAAAGGTCCTACTGCTCCTATTCAGAAGTTTTACAAATTTACACGTTTAGGAATGCTTGCAGTATGGCACCTGTCAAACTCTTGGCTAGATCATAATGCGTTTTTATGGAGAGAAGGTTTTCTGCAGTGCCTCTCTTGAGCCAGACAATAATTAGGTTGAATTGTTACAGCATTTTAGTGTGCTAAGTGATAGAAATCTCAGAATATTGAAAACTGGATACACTCAGAACTTGGCTGGACAAGGCTCTGAGCAATATGCTTAAAGTTGGACCTGATTCGAGCAAGGGCTTAGGATCAGATGATCTCCAGAAATTGCTTTCAGCCCGTATTGTTCTTTTGATTGTTGGAACTAGAAAGAAGTTAAAATAGCTTTTGTCATCCTAGTATGTCCCTTGATCACTTATGCTTTATTTTGAAGTGTGTGTGTAGGGGATTTTGGAAATGCTCAGTAGCTCCAGGGGTAGGTAACAGCTGCCACTTTGGAGGTAACTCCTGAGGTAACACTGGCTTCTGGTGGCGCTGCAGGGCAAGGGGGTGTGTGCTGTGATGGGCTGTGCAGCTTGGCAGCTTTGTCCCTGCTTTTGCTGAGCAAACTGTCAGAGCAGAGAGCAGTGAACTGCACTAGAATAGGAATTGTGTTAAGAAACCTCCTCATCAGCAGAACTAACCTTGGTGTAAAGAGTGTGTAGGAGGCAAAAAAGTCAGCCAGGGGAACAGCAATGGTCATTATCCAAGGATTGAAAAATACATGGCTTGGAAATGGGGGTCCCAGGAGCTTCAATCAGGCCTTTCAAAGCACAGCTCACTATGTGTGGCAAGCAGTGAAACCTCAAGAGTGATGTAATAATGGTTCATTGCCTTCTCAGGGGTCTAAAGCATCATCACTTCTTGCCTTACATAAAAAACTGTGGGGTGTTTCCTTGTTAAATTGCACATCACATGAATCTACATAAGCATTACACAATCATTTATGTCCCATCCTTCATATATTCCCATTTATATTCGTGTTGATACATGAGCTGCAACTTTTTTCTTACGCTTGAAATACATTTTTCTTGCCTTAACTGGCATTTGGCTCACAAGAGAGAGTTCTGTCACTGTGATTATGATGTCATTATGTGATGTTTTCTGATTCATGTTTTCTGTGTTGGCCATTAACTTTTTTGCTTTCAGTGAAATAGCTCTGAATAATGGTCAAAATACAGCAATGCATTTCTTCTGTTTTCTTTTTATGCAGTTCTAGCTTGTTTGGTCTTCTTTCTTACATTTTAGAATGAGTTTCCTTACATTTCAGTACATAATCTTACTAAACATCAGCTGTCTGTGGTCCTAGAGTAAAAAGCAATTCAGCCTCTGTAGCTTAGGAAGTAAAGACATAGACAGCAGTTCAGTTCAGACTCTTAAAGGTTTTCACATGTCTGGAGAGTCTCAGCCCGAGAGCTGTGATTTCAGGGCTGTTCAAAGGCCTTTCTGGCTGGCTCAAAAAATGGAAAATTGAGATGACTGCCTTTACTCTACAGTTGTTCTATGGAGTTTGGCAGGTCTTTCATTTGTGAATAGTTGTTACCTGGAATAGAGTCCTTTCTTAAAAGTCCTGTCTTCAGAACAGCAGCAGAGCTTTTGTAAAATAATTGCTCTGTTGTTCTTGTTGCTTGCCTCTGTTTTTGGAAAGAAAGGAGAAGGGAAGAATTGGGGGCTTTTGTGAAGAACTTGGCATATCCTTGATTTGTTCCCAAAGTGGGATTTGCCAAACAACATGAATAGATAGCAGTCTTACGTTCTTTGCCAGCCATGTTGACTGCTGAGTTGACTTTACCCAGTTAAGCCCCTTCTTACTTAATCAGACTTCAAGGGAACAGTCACAGCCCTTCATTAACAGATTATGATTTTGAAAACTTGGTTGTAGCAAGTTGTATTGTTTTCACCTCCATTGGTGAACTGAGAATTTCTGGCTTCTACTTGAGTTCAAAAACCCAGAGCCTACTGGCTTGCAAGCTGACTGGGTTATAGGTTTTAACTTTGAAAATCTCTGGGTAAAATTCTTTAGTGAACTTGTCTCAATATGCTTATTGAATTCTGTTTGAACTAGTTTGTTCTCAAGTATTTACACCTTAATGTGCAGTGTCACTGCTGCAAATTGTGTTAGAGAGAGGAATAATGATCAGTTTGGTTGTATTTTGAATATTGTTTGCTGTAGTGTGGAGCAGAGTAGAAATCATTGAAGTCCTGGGTGTAAGCATTAGTGACAGAACTTTTGGGGTTTTTTGAACTACCCCAAACTAGGCAGCTGTCAGAAAACAAAATTCCAGTTATTGCTTAGTTGCCTGGTAAGTTTTATCTAGGAAACTACTTCTGTCTTTATAGAGATGGCCATATCTGATTCTCACTCCTTTGGGAGCAAAACTCAAATACTCTTCCCTCTGTCCTTTCCCCAGCTTGCATTTAAAAATAGGATCTACAAATGTAGTTTCCTAAGACCCTGGGTGGAACAGGACTAAGGCAATCTTCACGCAGAGCATTCAGAAACTGAGTAACATTTTTTTTCTGCCACTTCCTCTTTCCCCCTCTAAATATTGGATTGGATCTCTTCAGAAAAACTCCTTTAGAAACACAGAAGAGCCATCTCAAAATTCTGTGAGAACAAGGACAAGGCAGGGTTTAAAAATAAGCTCATTTTCACAGCAGATGACTCCACAGATATGACTAAATGTGATGTGCAAGGTAACAGGAATAAATGTAACTATTAAACCAAAGACAATTGGAATTCATCAAATACTGAACGAGATACAGTTAATTGTGGTTTTACTGTTTACCTCGGGCTGGGTAGAAAGGTTGATTTCTGGCCATGTTTACCTGAATATTGTGTCTGTACCAAAGTTTGTCAATCAAATTTTGGTAGATTTAAATGAAGTATTTGTATCTGTTTGCAATCTCATTGTAAATCTATACCTACATGGTAAACACTCTTTAAAAATGGGGTAACATGTTTTTATTCTTAGGAAGAAGCGCTGCATGCTTTCATTCAGCCTGAGATCCTTGATGGCCCAAATCAGTACTTTTGTGAGCGATGTAAGAAGAAATGTGATGCAAGGAAGGTAAAGACTGGTCAAACGATTTGCAAAAGTTACTTTTAATAAATACCAATCCTGATAACAGGGGCATAATCTTATCCTTGTTTCATTTAGGGTCTGCGGTTCTTGCACTTTCCATACCTGCTGACGTTACAGCTGAAGAGATTTGACTTTGATTACACCACAATGCACAGAATTAAACTCAATGATCGCATGACTTTTCCAGAGGAGTTGGACATGAGTGTCTTTATTGATGTTGAAGATGAGGTAAAGTATATGGTTTCAGAGAAAAGCATTTAAGTTCCTTCAAGTTTCTTATTAAGAAAATCAAAATTCCAGTCTTATAAACCCAATTTAACAATATCATTTGTATACATAAAATGCTCTTTACCCATACTAATGCTATAACTTGAAGATTTTAAATCTGTCCACATGGATTTATATTTTTTTTTAACGTTGCAAACAAAACATGTTCTCTGTGGTTGGGGTTCCTACTTCCATAAAGAACTGTTGCAGATTTCTTACATCTTCACTCAGCAGATTTAAAGACATGAATCTCAGGGCTTCTACATATATACTGCAATTCCAGAATGGAAGATTTATCTGGAACTTGTGTCTAAATCATGTTGGTCATAAGAGGTGATGTAAAGTTTCAAAACTCTGAATGCTGGAGTTAGTCCAGAAATCATTACTAATGAATTCCTTCCTTCTGAATCACCATGTAGTGTATACTGTAGAAATAAGATTTTAAAAATTTTATTTTCCCATCCATCTTCTGGCTTTTTACTTTTTGGGTTTTGACCAAAATTCACATTGTGCGGTTACATTCGCCAAGAAGTATTTACTGTGCGTTTTGCACTGAAGACCAAAGTAACTCCTCTAATTCCATTCCTGAAAACATTCGTTGGCTTGCACTGGTATAAGAGAAATACTGCCTGGATCTGCATATGGGGAGGCTTTTCTGGCTCTCTACAAACTCTTGTCTTAGGAAGGATGCCGTGTAGCCAATTTGATACCTCTCAAAGTGTCACTGGGCAGGGGGCATAAATGACAATGAAGATTGATCTGGGAGAATAGAACTCAGATAAAATTAACAGCTATCAGAAAATCAAAACAATTATCCAGAGGTGAGAGGATCAGGTAAGAGGTGAATATTCTGAGTGAGCTGCATTCACCGTGTTGGTGACGCCTTGCTGTTAAGGTAACAGAACCCTGATCAGTCTTACTGTAATTGAAATGGCAAACAAAGTCTTTGTGATTGAAAATATTTTCAGTCAGTTCTGATTAACAGGGCCGTGGTACAACAGATCTGTTGTTTGGTATCAGACTTCCAGGTACTGAATTGGGATAACTAGTGCATGGAATAGGTTGGCAACAAATATAACCTTGCCAAGTCTGAAAGCTGCTGATTACCCTTGAGTTGCACACAGAGCCCAGGAATACTGAAGAAGTGGACTGAAGACACCAACAGAAACAAGTCAGCTCTTGGTGCTGAATTACGGAGTTTTTTGAGGAATTTAATTGTTTCATAGAGTGGATTTTTTCGTTTCACAGACACTGTTATTTCTTGTCCCATGTAACTTTTAATGTTGTATAATGTTAGTGTGTATGTCTTATTTTTAAGAAGTCTCCTCAGACTGAGAGTTGCACTGATAGTGGAGCTGAAAATGAAGGCAGTTGTCACAGTGATCAGATGAGCAATGATTTTTCTAATGATGATGGAGTTGATGAAGGAATCTGCCTTGAGAGCAATAGTGCAGCAGAGAGGATCTCCAAAGCTGGCAGTGAAAAGGTATGATAACACTGGGGTGTTAGAAGGGTGGGCAGGAGGATGGAAGGAGGGGCACAGCTGGCAAGGCTGACCTGGATTCACCACCAGGATATTCCATGCCAGATTGCCTGCTGTGCACCATCATGCTCAGCAGGAAAAACTGGGGGCCTTCCAAAGTTGCTGTTGCTCAGAGACTGGCTGGCCATCGGTCTGCTGAGAGGGGGTGCTGAGTTATGCCTTTGCATCACTGCACTATTAATTTTGTGTGTGTGTGTTTCCTTTATTTATCAAACTGTTATTGTCACTTTTGCTCCTCTGGTCTTCTTCACCATCCCACTTGAGGGGAGTAGTGACTGACAGGCTGGAGGGGTGCTTTGTTCTTGGCCAGGGTCAACCCACCACAAATGTAAATGATAAAAATATAATTAATTCTGACACTGGAGGTGAGGTAAGAGGTTGGGAGTGTGTGAGTTTATTTAAATTTCCAAAAATTGACGTTAAAACAGAGGAAGAATTCAACTGATTTGGAGGTCACCTGAGAGTAATGGTCTTCCCAGCTTGTCAGACTGAGAATTTCCAGTAACTTGTTTTGGCAGCAGAACCTCAAACTGAAGACCTGTTTTGCCTTGTGAGCAGTGTTTTTACTTGTGGCCAGCTGTCAAAGGCCTACCAAATTTAGTTGCAAAAGCATCTTGCAGATTAGTAGGGGAATATTGGGAAGATTTGATCAGTGCTATAGATGAAGCCAAGAGTTAAGTATTCCTTCAGTCATCTTAATATAAAGGAATTAAATAGCAAGTCGGTCCAGGATAGCAGCCATCCTACTGTGGGACATCAAGGTTGGTAGGGATCACTGATAAAACTTGGCTGAGTTTTCATCAAAAATCTTGAACTTTATGGTAATGTCTACAATGTGTACTTCATGTATTGTAGTTCAGTGAACTCACCTGAAATGAGGCCAGTAGCTTTCATTCAGCCTTGTTAGGAAGCTGTTTGGCTTCAGCTGGTGCTTTTGTAAAGTAACAGCTTCAGAGGTTTACTTGCATATTAATCTCCACATCTGGCCCTGTTTGTACTTATCTTGAACCATTTTAGAGGGTTTTTTTGGTATATGTTATGAAAACTGTCAGTCTTAGTTGGGCTTGATGAGAAAATTAATTCCAGTCACTTGACTGGAGCAAGACCAGCGTGTTTTACTGTGTCTGTAATGCAAGTGGGACGTCCAAGTATTGACAGTAGCTTTGGCCAGTTATTTCATCCTACTTATTCTCAAGGCAAGCAAGCTGTCAAGCCAAGATTTTTGGTTTGGATATCTTAATAATGGATGTGGGATATGCTGAGAACATACAGTGTTTCTTCTACGTAATCTAAAAATATCCTTGTAACACCTGTGAGTCAGTATGGTTCAGTTTTATTTTTTAATTTATATGCAGCACTGAAGGCAGTGCCCTGTATTTCCATCCATTTATCCATGAAAATAAAAGTGTATGACAGCAAGTGTGCAGAAGGGTGATAGCAAATAGACCTAAGCTTTGTAGCTACATACTCCTGTGTAAAGTTTTGCATAGCAGAGCTCTGGTTTTCTTCATAGCCTCTTGCATTAATTAATTTCTATTACACAAATCCACTCTTTGCATCCAACTATTTACATACCTGGGTTTGTGTCTTTGTTTTAAAAATTAACATTTGCTTAGCTTTTCTTCACTGGGTACGTATAACACCTTTTTCTTTTCTCCACAGAGTTCTTTACTTTATGAGCTCTTTTCTGTCATGGTTCATTCTGGAAGTGCTGCTGGTGGCCATTATTATGCCTGTATAAAATCTTTTAGTGATGATCAGTGGTACAGCTTTAATGATCAGCATGTCAGCAAGGTAAAAATAGCATTTTTAGTTACGTTTTCTACTTATAAATGGGCCAATTAGTCTCTGTTTTGTGGTTTTCCACTTAGCTGCCCATAAAACAAACTTCATTATATGTATTGCAAGTATTTCCTTGATTTCATCCTCTCGTGCTTGTGTCCTGCCATATGCATATGTTTCACTCATTAGCTTAACTCATATCTAGGGGTTTGGAGTTTCTTTCTTTATTTATTTATCTATGTATTTTTGTGTGGTGGGGAAAGGAGTATTTCTCCTCGGCAGTGATGGTAGGATGGTTCCTAAAGAAGCCTTTATTCATGTACAGACCAGGCTGGATTTAGAATTTTGCCTTCTGTACATGTGAAGACCATTTCTTGCTTAGAGAAGTGTTTGTAGATCTGTTACAGCCCAGACTGTGCTATTAAACCTGTCCAGCTGATGGAGGTGTCCCAGCTATCATCCATAGGTACTGTTGCAATCAGGAACCTGTATCTTTTTCTCTAGGAAGTTCCTACTTTAAAAACCAAAAATGTAAGTTTGCATTCATTGGAAAATGGAGAAGCAAATCACTTTGAAATTGTTTTTGGAAGTCAGCAAATAAGCAGAAATATTTTTTAAATTGGAATTATTAATACAGTGTGTTGTGTAACGCCATGTTTCCTGGTGAGAATAAATGCATGTCGATTAGTACACGTTTCTCAAATAATCATTACATTGGTTTTCTGTTAGATAACTCAGGAAGATATTAAGAAAACATATGGAGGATCTTCTGGAAGCAGAGGCTATTATTCCAGTGCTTTTGCTAGGTTAGTAGTACTGTAATGTTACTTTTCTTTCTGGTGGTGTTTTAGTGTAATCAAATGAATGGCCAAGGTGCCGTGTTCCTAAGATGTTACCTTAAAATTAATAGCAGATGCTTCGTGTAGTTGTAAGAAGTGCTCTGACTGCTGTTTCGGATCATTCAAGTAATGTGGTACTTATTTTTGAAAATCCTTCTTGGTTAGTGTATTATTTAGATATGACATAGCTCCTTACTGAAAGATAAAGAAGCCAGAGCAGCTTCTGAAGCCAGTATTGTCTCCTGAGTGATAAATTCAGCTGTCTCTTCTCTTCCCCCAGCTCCACAAATGCTTACATGCTGATATACAGACTGAAAGATCCAACAAGAAATGCAAGTAAGTTGGACAGCTGTATTTGCAAAAGTTTGGGTTTTTTTAAACTTAAGTGTTGCATGTTGTGGTTTTATTTCTTGTAATGAAACAATGTCAACATACACTAATCTGCATGAAGTGCAATATTTATTTTATCACAATATAGATGATATCTTGAGACTTTTATTGTCAACTAATTCACTTTCTAAAAGAGTATTTGCATTTATTGTAAAAACAGGATCAAGTGCAGCCATCAGCGTTAGTGTATTTCTTCAGTACACAAAGCTTTGCATACTGGTACTGAAATCTTTTGCTACTGTCACTGTCTTCTGTTGCTGATAACATAAGGGGAACAAGAGGCTGACTTCAGTTTAATTTAAACAGTGAAAAAGAGAGCAGGGCATGGTATAGTGGGAAATTTGTGTGGAAAAAAGGGGTGAAAAGGCAAGAAAGATAACTCAAATATACCTGTAATGCCTAAAGGGTTGCCTGTTGTGGAAAAACTGTATTTTTTTAAGTATTGCTTTGTTTTTACTGGCAGAGTTTCTTGAGGCACATGAATATCCAGAGCACATCAAACAATTGGTACAGAAAGAGAGAGAATTAGAAGAACAAGAAAAGCGGCAACGTGAAATTGAACGCAACACGTGCAAGGTTAGACTTTCTACTGGACTGAGTAACAATGCATTGCTAGTGGGAAATGTTTCTACAGTAAACAGTGGTTTTTTACTACAATATAAGGACTCCTTTGTGCTAAATGTTTGCACTAACAATTCTTTTAAATGAATTGCACACCTGTCAGAAACCTGTACGTAGTGCAGGCATCTGATAGAGGTATTCACCAGACATTTTTGTTGAATTCACGTGTTGCATGTGGGTTTGAATTGGTATTAAAACCAAACCAAAGCTAGTTAAGCTGGCATCAGTTATTTTCAGCAAAATTACTTCTAAAGATTGTGTAATGCTGCACTTGGTGTTTTGTACTGTTAAATCTTTTCATATTGCGACCCTTGACTTTATGCAATGGTGTTTTTTAAATAGTTACTTGGCAGAAAGAGCAGATTTTTTTCCAACCCTAGATTCAATAGTAACAAACAAAATAGGACCTCAGTGCCTTACAAGCATGGCAGTCAGCTGCTCTATCTGTGAATCAAATGATTGTTTGATGAGGAAGTTCTCTCATTGCAAAATGTGTAGCTCTCTATGTGAAAAAGGAATTTCACATTCATTGTTGATATGTGCATTTTGCTTTGGAGCATTTGCTCACTGCCTGTGGCTACAAGATGTTCTGNTTTTAAATGAATTGCACACCTGTCAGAAACCTGTACGTAGTGCAGGCATCTGATAGAGGTATTCACCAGACATTTTTGTTGAATTCACGTGTTGCATGTGGGTTTGAATTGGTATTAAAACCAAACCAAAGCTAGTTAAGCTGGCATCAGTTATTTTCAGCAAAATTACTTCTAAAGATTGTGTAATGCTGCACTTGGTGTTTTGTACTGTTAAATCTTTTCATATTGCGACCCTTGACTTTATGCAATGGTGTTTTTTAAATAGTTACTTGGCAGAAAGAGCAGATTTTTTTCCAACCCTAGATTCAATAGTAACAAACAAAATAGGACCTCAGTGCCTTACAAGCATGGCAGTCAGCTGCTCTATCTGTGAATCAAATGATTGTTTGATGAGGAAGTTCTCTCATTGCAAAATGTGTAGCTCTCTATGTGAAAAAGGAATTTCACATTCATTGTTGATATGTGCATTTTGCTTTGGAGCATTTGCTCACTGCCTGTGAGCAAATAACAAGATATTCTGGTTATAGAAGAGGTGCCCTAGCTGGGAGGAAGATTCAGATACACACATATGCCTTGTGTGCCTTTGACATTTTCGGTCTGCAGTTGTGTAACCAGCTGAAAGGAAACCCACAGCTGAAGCAGAGCTAAAGGTGTATTTCATATCAGATTGCTTGAATCTGCTTTTCAACTTAAATGGAAAGATGTTTGAAAATAACTCCACGATCATTTTTCTTCCTTTTGTATTTCATAGATTAAATTATTCTGCATGCATCCTACAAAGCAAATAATGATGGAGAACAAATTGGAAGTTCATAAGGACAGAACACTGAAGGAAGCTGTGGAAATAGCTTACAAGGTATGCCATGCATAACAGGAGAGTTAAATTGTTTGATGTAGTGTTTTCTGCTGTGTGTCTTCAGATTTTAGATTTGTAATACCATGGGGGAGTGTTTGAGAGGGCTTGGCTGTGGGGTTTTTTGTGGGGGTTGGTTTTGGGGGCTGGTTCTTGGGAAGTTCTGTACAATGGGGTTTTTTGTTCTGGGTTTTTTTTTAAGGTGTTCTAGTTTGCCATTATTGACCGAGTTTCCTGCCAGTAGCCATCAGCTGATTGCTGATTGGAGTGCTGCAGCCTGCCCTTGTAAAAGGCAGTATGATCTGGTATACCCTTATTTTAAAATCAGACCATGAGAGCTGCTGTTAGACTCACCATGGCCTCAGCAAATTGAAAGAATTCTGAACACTTTCATTTGTGTTGCGGTAAAAACCTTGCATTAGATATGTAGTAACAGAGTTCTTGAGAATCTTCCTGGGTAACTAAGTCAGTAACAGGAGTGAATATCAAGGCATCTGTTGATCTCTGCCTTCCACAAACAGGTGGGAGCTGAAGACATCAATCAATTCTTGCTCACCTACTTGTACTCTTTGGTTCTTGCCGTATATCTTATTGGCTGGGAGAGCACCAGCAAGGTACTTCCAGATTTGGGATGTGCTAACATCTCCTTGAGATGCACAGAGAGTAATTAGTGGATGTGACTCCCCCAGGTCTCTAAGGTGCCAGCTGGTATAAGTGATAGGCAGTGTATTCCTCTGAAAATACTTCTGGGACCTGTCTTCAAGTGCCTGTGTACGTTTCAAAGTTCCCTCTTTTCTGCATTTTCATGCAGGCTTCTATTTGAATTTGGAAACATGTATATATATTGCATGTTCATAAAATATCCATGATGTGTTTTCTAAAACCAAATTGACTGTTGTGAATTCAAGGGATTCCTGTACTCACAGTGAGGTATTTCTAGCTTGCAAGTTAAGCTCACAACTAAGCTGTTGCTAATGTTTGGGGGGTTCTGTGTGGGCACGTTGCAGCTGATGGATTTAGAGGAGGCTGTTCCCTTGGACTGCTGTCGCCTTGTCAAATATGATGAGTTCCACGACTACTTGGAGCGCTCGTACGAAGGAGAAGAGGATACCCCCATGGGCTTGTTACTTGGAGGGGTCAAGTCAACCTACATGTTTGACTTACTGCTGGAAACAAGGAGGCCTGACCAAATTTTCCAGTGCTATAAGCCTGGTGGTAAGACATGTGATTACATACATGCTTTTAGTTTTTCCTTGTCTGTATTGTGTGATGGCACAAGCACAGAGCTTGTTAAACAAGCCTCAATATGAGAGGTTGAAAGAAGAAAACCTGAATTTTACAGTCAGTATTCAGAACTACATAATGTGCTGTGCTGCTGACTTGCTTCTAGTTGAAGCAGGTCTAAGGTATACTACAATTTGTCAAACTGGAAGGTTTTTTCTTTTTTGGCATTAAATTTGATTGGAAAATGTAATTGTGAAATTGGATTGCTTTTTAAGTTCTTACTGTTTGTATTTAATGCAACCCCTTAATTACTACATCAGACAAGCATACATGTGTTTTCTTTGCCGGTTGAATTTTCTCTGTGTATATATGTGACTGTTTTCTTTTTTCTCCTCCCTGCAGAGGTTATGGTAAAGGTTCACGTAGTTGACCTGAAGACTGAATCGGTTGCTCCTCCAATAAGTGTGCGAGCTTATTTGAATCAAACAGTTTCAGAGTTTAAACAGCTAATTTCAAAGGTATTTACAGTCCTTAAGGACTTGTGTTAAAGAGTTTTCATTCACTGTGACTGTGAAATGTGTCATAATTTACATGCCTAAAATGAGAGCCTGCAGCTTTTGCAGATCATGCTGTGAGTCCTGCCCAGCAGGGTTCAGTTAGACTCTACAGTTGAGTTTGTCCACCTGCTCACTCCTGCAGAAAGCAGCAGGCTGCTTCTTGCTTCCCTACAGACTTAGCATCTTTAACAGCCTCACTGAGAGTCCAGCTGGTGACAGAACTAGTGAACTGCTACCATACAACTGAACCAAAGTGTAACTTCCCCCCCAGCTTTAGTATTTGAAACCTAACATCCAAAGCTGTCCATATTCTTTGTACAATCTCTCCTTTTCATCCCAGCAGCCACTTGTTACTAAGATGCAAATTGATTTTTACATGGTTTTAAACCAAGGGACGTTACTGCTTTTACTGCATTGGAAGACAGAGATTGCATTTGCTCATTTCTGTGTAAAATAATTTAGTGGTTGGTGTAAATTCATGGCATTTGTTACAAAATATGATTCTAGCGATTTGAGTTCAGTCTAACTCATAATTAAGTGAACAGTGTGCAAAACCTGTTGTTGGAGATTATTTTTAATTTTCAGTTGGTTCATACATTGAAGATAAGACCATTGTCATAAATGATTTTCCAGTTCTCTGCAACCAGGCCATTTTATGCATCTGACTTTTTGGCAAAAATGACACTTGCTGCGTATTAAAGGGAGGAAAGGCACTGGGGCTGAACAGGTTTGAGTGGTTTCCCCCCGTGCTCTCTTCGCCAATTTCAAAGTTGGTAGACAGACCTGCTCCTTTCCCTGTGAATAATCCCAGAAATGAAGCACTTTTTCCAGTGTTGAAGGTGTGTGATGAGATGTTATCTCCCTGTCCCTGTCCTGCTTTAGGCCACGCACCTGCCCGCTGAAACCATGCGGGTGGTGTTGGAGCGGTGCTACAACGACCTGCGTCTGCTCAACGTGTCCAGCAAAACACTGAAAGCTGAAGGCTTCTTTAGAAGCAACAAGGTACATGCTCTGGTTTTTAAATTGTTCATTTCTTGTGTTTGTGTTTACCTGTTGTGTTGTAAAAGGCATGGAAGTATGTATGGAATTGATAATGGATAACTGTCACGTATTTTGCTCTGCAGTGTGTGGGGTTTCTGTGCCCAGCACAGTGGTGCTGATGAACACTCTAGGTTGTGTATGAAACCAAGTGTACATAGGAGAGAGTGGATTGAGAGTCAGACATCTGGCTCTTACTCTGGTTGAAATGATGCTGAACTTAATAGCCTGATGATGAATGGTTACAGTTCAAGCATTTTTAGGGAGCAGTGATTGATTTATTGCTGTGAAGCCTCCTGGATGTGTTTGCTAAACCACCTGCTCTCAGTATTAACTTATTAAAAAACAAATATCAAAACTAAAAGCAAGTTTTTGGTGGGTTTCTCTCTTAAATTCAATAGTTTTCACTGTGAAGATTCCCCCTGGACAGTTTACATTATTTTTTTCGAAAAAGACTTCTAATAAGTATTTCCAATAATAATTATGTAATACATTCAGAAAAATAATAACTTAGTACTCAAATAACTTTAACGTTTTAAATGCATACTTTGCCCTTTTTTACTACAGTAGAAAGAGCACATCTTTTAGCACATTTTGCACATCCTCTGCCTCTGAAGTTAAAGCTCAGTGTTAAATCTTCTTGATGGAGAGAGATTAAGGAAGGCTTTGATGGCTCACAGCTGAGCAAAACAATGGCCCTGAGTTGTTTTTCGGTTACTTAGAGGCCTTTCACAATCAGTGTTGCTACAACACTGAGCCCTTTGACAAAGGGAAGAGGAACGTTTAATTTGCACTACTGCTTGCACATGTGTACATTTAAAACTTCCTTATGACACTGTACTAGAAAATAAAGACACAGTCTGCTGCAGTGATGGGGCTCAGTGCTACCATAAGAGTGCTTTGCACAGGTGAAGGGTGTGCACAGAGTGATTTATGAATCCACTTCTGAATGTGTTTACTGCAGATGGTCAGTTTGCTTACATTTCACTTCAGCCTTAACATGGAAAACAAGGGAAAGTGAAATCATTATTATACTGCAGACTCCTCAGTCTATCTTTTTTCCAAGCATGTATTTTAACATTTAGATAGAAGGTGATGTTTCTTGATGGCATTATTTCCAATCTGTGCTAAACCCTGTGCTTGCTGTTGCATTTATTTAAAATAACACTGGGTGATGCCACACTTGTTTTGTGTTCAGGTGTTCATTGAAAGCTCGGAGTCTCTGGACCGCCACGTGACGTACACAGACTCGCAGCTGTGGAAGCTTTTGGATCGCCACGCAAACACCATCCGACTGTACGTGTCATTGCCAGAGCAAGCTCCTGGATCCCAGCTCAGACGGGCACTTTATCAGAAGTCTAGTGGGGGTGCAGGCAACTTGGAGGAGCCTTGTGAAAGAGTAAAAGGACCTGTAGGTAATATGAAATCTGTAGAGGCGATTTTGGAAGAAAGCACTGAAAAACTTAAAAGCTTGTCCCTGCAGCAACAGCAGCAGCAGGAGGGAGATAATGGAGACAGCAGCAAAAGCACAGAAGCCAGTGATTTTGAAAACATTGAATCACCTTTAAATGAAATAGACTCTTCAGCATCAGCAGAAAACAGAGAACTTGACAACCAAATTCAGATTTCTGATCCAGAGAATCTGCAGTCCGAGGAGCGGTCGGACTCAGATGTCAATAACGACAGGAGCACGAGTTCAGTGGACAGTGACATCCTCAGCTCCAGCCACAGCAGTGACACTTTGTGCAACGTGGACAATGCCCCCCTGCCCCTGGCTAATGGACTGGATTCTCACAGCATCACCAGTAGCAGGCGATCAAAAGCCAATCAGGGCAAGAAGGAAACCTGGGACACAGCAGAGGAGGATTCTGGAACAGACAGTGAATATGATGAAAGTGGCAAGAGCAGAGGAGAAGCACAGTATATGTACTTTAAATCAGAACCCTACACTGCAGAGGAGGGTTCAGGAGAAGGGCAAAAATGTATGTATTCTTTCTTAAGTGCCTTAAAATAATTCTGTGGGCTTTACTACTTAATTCATATGCCGTGTTAAAAAAATCTAATGGCAGCATTGAAAAACTTGATTATAATGTCAAATTAAAGCTAATGAAAGTGCAGACAGGATGTGGTGTTCAGCAAAAATCTAGCCTAATTTTGATCTTGTAATAAGTGATTACGTATTTGAAAAGTGTTTTGCTCTTTTGTTTCTAAGAAAATGAACATCTACTTACGTGTATTGATAGTGTTCCCTGGAGAACAAGCTGAGTTGTCTTCCTGTGAAAGGATCATAGTTGCATCTGCTGCTGCTGATTCACCTGTTTCAGAATGCACTTATTTAATGTGGTTAAAACAGCATATTTCTGTTACCATTTAGACTAACAACCTGAAAAGTCCTAGTCATTTGACTAGGAAAGGAGAATTCAAGTCTACTTAATACTGACAGTTTAATTCACTAACTGAAATACAGTGGGTACAGTGAGGCATATGGCTGACATGAAAGTGTCCAAACAAGTTCAGCAAAAGAACCTAAGTGGTATATAGTTGTCATAAAAGTAAATGATTTCTCCAGTGCTCTGTATCTGCATGTGCTTTATAACTAACAGAATAATAATTACAGAATAGGAGGATGTAAGATAAATATTTTAAAAGGCAAAGGCTTTCGTGTCAATCCAGAAGCTCTAATTGTAATACTAATAGATAAAGAAGAATTTTGCAGAGAGAAATTGATTTGGATCTACTAAAACTTTGATAAAATTACTCCTTTAGCTTGCAATGGTCTTTCTTTGGGGCTAATTCTGAACTGCTTTCATTTTTCCTTGTTTTGTTTTGGTAGGTCTAGTTGGATTCAGGAATTACTTGTTTGCAGTAATTTTGATGTTAATAATCAACTGCGTAAATGATTATTGTGAGGGGAGAGCTTTTATTTCTTTTTAGTATAATTTATTTGTTCACTTCAGTATTCTGAATAGTTTATTCTAGAGTGTCATGATAGTGTATAATCACAACGTTGTTTGTAGTGTAGTACAAATTGCATGTATTAAGAAACACAATTTCTAAAGATAAACTATTCCCTTTACTTTCCAGAATTTCATGTTACTGCAGTTTCTCCTTAATTACAACATTATTCCATGAAAAAGTCCCTTATTCTGGATTTGAGCTTGTCTTGTGATACCCTGTGACCTTCCAGAACATGGAATGAACTTTTTTAATGCTGAAAGCCAGGAAGGAAAACAGAAGGGGTTGGGTGGCCTGTCCCTGGCCAGTCCCAGCACCAGAGCACTTCCCTCTCCCTTGAGGCAGGGAAAGCTGTAGGAGCATTATCTGCAATTGCTCCTTGGAATTCTGTTTGTTTTCTTTCTGAACAGACAAGGTACTGCTTTGCTGTACTACATCACTGAATGCAAACCAGGGCAGTTTGGAACTGCTGTGTCCCCCAGAAATATCTGCCCATAAACACTTTAAATCCAGCAGAGGTTTTAAAGGTTATGGTAACGTCATTAGATAAAATGTAAATGTAATCATTAACCATAACTCAGGCTTTTCAGTACTGTTTTGCTGCAAGTGCTAACTCTGAATATATGGAAATTGTATGTGAGGGTGCTTCTTTTTATTTTATTAGCATGGTATTTCATACCATTTTTATCTTTATTTTTGCCTAGGGCTGATGGTTCATGTCGATAAAAGAATTACACTGTCTGCCTTCAAGCAACACTTGGAGCCTTTTGTTGGAGTTCCATCTTCTCACTTCAAAGTCTTTAGAGTCTATGCCAGCAATCAAGAGTTTGAGAGTGTTCGGCTGAATGAGACCCTTTCGTCATTCTCTGACGACAATAAGGTTATTTAGAAGTTATTTTGAACCATTGGAAGTATCTTGGTACAATATAGATAAAGTTAATTTTCAACAGGTGAAAGAATTATTTTGGTCTTGGCAGCACGTTAGAAAATACAATTCTGATTTTGATACCAGTTTTTCCTTTTGCATTCTAGATAACTATTAGACTTGGAAGAGCCCTTAAGAAGGGTGAATACAGAGTTAAAGTCTATCAACTCTTGGTAAATGAGCCTGAGGTAAGGCATTGAATGTTTCTATACTGAATCATGAAAATATTAAAATGTGCCTTGACCAAGGTTTTGCTTTGAAATCTTGGGAAAAAAATGAAACTTCTTTTCTTCACATTTCCCTGCAAGTTTTTCTGGATTTAGAAAGGGAGTTTGAGATGATTTCTGTTCCAAGTATGCAACTGGAATGCGATTTACACTATCTCTCAAGTGTTTTTATTTCTGTAACATAAATGGAGGACAAGTGAATTGTTTCTTTGTTTGCCTTTAATGCATGACAGTCACCTCGCATTCTCTCCAAAGAAGAAACTGTGTTTCCTCGTGGCTGTGGTTTTCAGTGATGCTGAACTGATCTAATTCATCCCACTCATGTGCTGCAGATAATGCTTGTCAGGGGGGTTATCTGGGTAATGGTCGTCCCCTCTGCAAAAGGCAAGCCTGAAACAAAAGTGCCTCTCTTGCACTAAAGGAGCTCATAAGCTTGTTACATCTGCTGGGATATGATAGATACAGAAGTGGTTTTATAGACTGTAGCCTTGCAGTCTTTAGAAGTTGACTTTGTATGCACTTTAATTTCATTTTTTGGACAAAACTGCAGAATATGTATTAATAATGGATAGAAGACTAAGCTAAACTGCTACAGCAGGGAATAAGATAAATTTAAAGTCAACTTCCATGGAGTCATGGAGTTGTGTCTGATCCATGAAAGCCGAGAAAGTGGCATTTTTATGATGATGTGGCTCACTTAATTTGAAAGCTGCCATTGTGTGGAATGTGAATGTAATGGTAGCGGTTAGCAGCACAGCACAGGCAGTATTTCTGCCCAGGCAGTCAGAGTGCTCTGCCAAAGGGCTGCTGCTACATAAATGAGTTACTCCCCATTTTAATGAATTCACTGCCTGCCTTGCTAATGAGAAACCTTCCACTGATCTATTTGCCAGGTGGATGGGACTGGTCACATCATAATGCATAAACAGAGGTAGATAGTGTTCAAAAGAATCCTGTCTTTAGTCTCTTTCTATTTATGTTCACAGCCATGCAAGTTTCTTCTAGATGCAGTTTTTGCTAAAGGAATGACTGTCCGACAGTCCAAAGAGGAGCTGCTTCCTCAGCTTCGAGAACAATGTGGCCTAGACTTGACAATTGACAGGTAAACCTGATTAAACACCATTTTAAAATGTGTTTGGGGATTTCTTTCCTCTTGTGGAGAAAGAAAGTAATGAAAGAAGCAGAAGTAAATTGCTGTGGTCTTTGAATCAGTTTGTGAATACAAACACTAATTCAGCAATTCTTGGCTTTCATCTCACACAGAGTGAATTCTGGAGGGGATAATACTTACATAGAATTGCCTCTGTGCAACATGTCTGCAGCTTTAGATCTCTCTAATGATGATTTCCTTCAAAAAGGGGAGCATTCGGTAAATCAATTCTTTAAAAAGCCACCTGCTCTCTACATACAAGCCCAGCACAGATCACTGCAGCACACTGCTTGTGCAGGATCATGATGTGTGTGTGTGTGTACAGCACTGATCTGGGCTGTCTGCCCTTTACCATAATTGGGTAATCCCTAATTAGGAAATGGTTTTCTTCCTTTACATCCCTACGTATTTCCTGCACGGAACAAGTGGAAAACAGACTTGTTTCCCTTGTGTTTATGAATGATTCAGCACTAAGCCAGCACTGACACCCAGCTGTCAGGACTGTTTCAGAACATTAAACTTGTTCCTGTTAAACTTCACCAAACCTTGAGTCAATGAGTTGTAGTGTTTCAGTTTTGTCAGAAAATACTCACTCTTGATCTCTGGCAGTGCTCAGTGTTCATGAGCAGGTAGAAGCTCACTGGAGTTTTTTGTGATGTATTTATAGGTTTCGCCTACGAAAGAAAACCTGGAAGAATCCAGGCACTGTGTTTCTGGATTATCATATCTATGAAGAAGATATCAATATTTCCAGCAACTGGGAGGTCTTCTTAGAAATACTTGATGGTAATGATTTATTTTTGAATTAGCATTGGTGATGACTAGGTAGCTGAAATACGTGCATGCAGCTACATAATACATTTGTGTAATTTTAAGTCGGCACAGCAGTTCAGTCATTTAGCAGTTTTCAGACAGGATTGAAAAAACAAATTCCTTCTGTCACAAAGGAATTTGGAACAGAAACTTTTGTTCGTCAAGACAATTTTGGAGTCAAATATTAGAGAGCAGAATGTTTCTGAAATTCTGTTTAAGTATCATTTAAATTATGCCATTTCTTGAGCATTCCTTAGGCATAAACACTTAAAATCTTGATTCTGAATTCAAAAGCATAATTTAAGGGTAAGAAAAGTAGGCCCATAAAAAATTCCTTTAAAGGAGCTGATAACAGAATACTTAAACTAAATCATAGTCCTCTCCTCTTCCCCTTTTTTACATGTGAACTGCTTACAGCACACTCAGTTACTTAATTTGTGCATGTATCTCTGGGGCAGTCTTCCATATCAGAGTATCTTTAAGCTATGGACAAACCCTAATTTAAAATAGGCTATTTCGTGATGTTAATACAAAAAAAATCTCTTTTTCTGCTAGGAGTAGAAAAGATGAAATCCATGTCACAACTTGCTGTTTTATCGAGACGATGGAGGCCATCAGAGATGAAATTAGATTCTTTCCAGGAAGTAGTACTAGAAAGCAGCAGTGTGGAAGAATTAAAAGAGAAGGTAAAATGTGTAACATGATGCCTGCTTCTTGTGATGACCAACAGCCTTATTGATGTTCTCTGGTGGGAAGCACAAGGATGTCATAACTCCAAAAATCTTGTTGCATGGTGGTTTTTTTACCCCAGGAACTGATAATCTACCCCATCCCATTACCAAACCACATGAATTACCAGCTTTACTTCTTAGTTTCACATAATGGTCTGGTCTGAAGGTATTCAGGTGAATACATGCAAAGAAAAAGTCACATCTTGAAGTTTAAGCAGCTTAATAATGTGTCCCTTATCCTCAAAAAAACACACATGAAAGAAAAGCTAAGTTATTGCCTCTTGGTGTTTTTTCTAACGAAGCTAATGTTTTATTATTCCAAAATACCAAACCTTTCAGCCTCCTCATATTTGAATTTGAGAGCTGTTGCTGAATCAAGTAGGTTGAACTATGTTTTGGTTGGAAAGAAGTATGGCTGTGGGTATGGTTTGGTTTTCCTTAAGGCCAGGATGCTTCAACAGGTAAGCAGAGCTGTATCATCCCAGCAGAAATCTGTCAGGAGTGTCTCCTGTTGAGACTGTTCTGTTAATCCAGTGTATCACAGGGTCCACTCTTGGAGAAATGTTTATTTCTACGTGCCAATACCCAGTTGTTAGGAGGCCACCTTGGATGTTGAGGCCAGTAGGAATGCTGGTGTCAGTGACCTTGAGCATTGATAAGTCAGGGGTGTTAGTTCACAGGCTGGGTTTGTGTTTTACACAGGTTAAGCTGTGGGCTGCTTTCTTGCATTCCTCAGGTAGAAATGAAGTTGTGACTACAGGTTCTTGCATGCAGTCAATTCCTCCTCACTTGTATCTGAAGAAAGAGCTGGCTACCCTTGTTTTCTTGCCTTAAGAATTGATGTGCAGGGAGCAGTTTTATTTTTTTAAGTTCTGGTAGGAGGTGCAGGTGTGTGGAGGTGGGTCTTAGTCATGCATATTCTCCAGCTGTGCCCTCTCCCAGGTGGACTGGATAACACCTTCCATGTCACATGGGGTTTAACATGAGGCACTTGGTCTCTTTGTATCTTGGAACTTGGATGTTATTAATTAATTGTTTCTATGACCTTTTTTTGTCTCCCCTTCAGTATTAAGAGAAGTGTGATGAAATGCTGTCACAGCAAGCGTCACTTGTGACACACACTGGTAACTTCAGAAATGTTCAGAATGTGTTCTTGTCGCTGTAATTTTGTACATTGGAGGACTTGCAGATAATTCAACTTCTAGATTTGGCAACTATTGATTTTACATACACTGTGCAATGTTGCTTTGGAATAGTATTAAATCCACCATTTCTCTTCACAGCTAAGTGAAATAAGTGGAATACCCTTAGAAAACATCGAATTTGCAAAGGTAAGTAAGAATTTGTGTATTTTAGTGGCACAGATGTGTGATTATGAGTATTATTGTTACTCACTAAGTAATTGCTTTTTTTCAGGGTAGAGGAACCTTTCCCTGTGACATTTCCATACTAGAGATTCATCAAGACTTGGACTGGAATCCAAAAGTATCTACATTGAATGTGTGGCCCCTGTACATTTGTGATGATGGTGCAGTAATATTTTATAGGTATGTATTTCATTACAGTATAATAAACCACACAGAAAAAAGAGCTGTGGTTAACATTTGTGGGGTGATGTAATGGACAGGAACATAAAGTACTCTTTGTTACCTTAAAGAAAAGGTTTAAAACATTCAGCTGGAATATTTGTGCTCCTCAGCTTCCTAAAAGCCTGAATATTAATTAAGTTTAAGAGACTGCACCTTTTTACTCAATGCTCCCTCCCAAACCACTGAAATTAAAGCTAGTTGCCATGCTTGAGTGTGTATCTGGATTCTATTTCTTAAAATAGAACCATATCCCACGTGGAGTTAGTGAGAGTCTTGCTGTAGGTTTTGGAGAGCAAGGATTTGATTGTCTGAGTTTATTCCTTTGAGAAATTAATATGGATTCTTTCTAAAAAGCCTGTTATGCTAAAATTCTGTTAATGTGAAAAATGTTCATCAGCTGGTGGCAGTAGCCCGAGGTAGGAGTTGAGAACTGAGAGCTTGAATATTGTCATTTCTCCTAAACTTGGTGGGTGGGGCAACCTCATGGACACATTGCTGTGGCATTTTGCATAATTGCATGTGAGCTGGGGAAAAACAGCTGGTTAATAATGTGCTGGTCCTGATGAAAATGACTTGGGAGACCATCTGGTATGGACTGGCTGACACACTGCTTCCAGCTGTTGGCACTGAGACCAAAAGCAGAGCAGACCTGTGGTTGTCTATAAAGAACAGGAGTAAGAGAGATGGAGGAGTATGGGCTTGTTCCTTGGCCTGGTCTGGAGTCAGCCAGAAGAACACTGAAAGTTTCTGCTGGAAAAGCAGGTTTAGACACATTGCCTGTTCCTGCAGAATAAAGCAATCCCTGAGAAGTATTATGCTTAGTTGTGGTTTTTACTAAGATGCTCCAAGCAAAAGAAAAAAAAAAAAAAGCAGAAGTCTACTTGTGCTTACTGTATTGATCTGAATTTGAACGTGTCTTTACATTTTAGGGATAAAACTGAAGAATTAATGGAATTAACAGATGAGCAAAGAAATGAACTGATGAAAAAAGAAAGCAGCAGACTCCAGAAAACCGGACACCGGGTAACCTACTCTCCCCGCAAAGAAAAAGCACTAAAAATTTATCTGGATGGAGCACCAAATAAAGATTTGACTCAAGACTGATACTTGCTATAGCATTTTCCCTGGGGAATTTTTTTTGTTTCCAATCAAAAGGTTCACTACTACTGTGTAGTGCCATTACGGCAGGACATTCATTAGGTGTAAAGCGCTGACACCAGCAGAGCCGGGCGTGCCGGCCGCAGGCAGGGCCCCGCTGGGCACTGTGGGACTTGGAATCATGTTGTGCACTATAGTCAAATGTACTGTAAAGCTAAAAGGGATGTGCAAATAAAAGATTAGAACTCAAAAAAAGCGGGCGGGGAGGGAAACGAGTGGAAGTTGTTGAGGACAGTGTGCACATAGTAGCTAGTGAAACTAGCCTCCAACAGGATACTCATAGCTTAATAATAAAAGCTGTGCAAAGGCCATGAAAGAATCCTTTTCTCTTGTTTGTTTCACTGATACACGCATTACCTCATCAGAGAGTCTGGAGTAAACGTTAACACATTGGTTCTAGGAAAGCAGCGGGGAAGGGCCGGGCGTGGGAGTGCTGCAAGTGTCAGGTTTTAGAATATTCTTCCATAAAACAGGGGCTCTGAGAGGTGTCTGCAGGAAGCTGCCAGCAGGCGTTGTTTGTTTGCAGAAGTGCTGTTGTAAGGTAAAGTGGTTTTTAATAGGTTACCAATGAGCAGCTCTAGTGTATTGCGTTCGATGTGTAAATAAAATCTGCCCTATCCATTTACCAGAACTGCAGTTCAGCTATTTACCATGCTATTTCTTTACACATATCAACATTCATTGTGTACATTTGGAAGTAGAGTTGCCTATTTAAATTTGTATTCATTTTATGTTTGACGATGCTGGGTACTTTAGGGTTGTACTTCCCCTTGTTAATGAAGTTTTTGTTCTGTTCCGCTACTTTTTGTACATTTTGTTTTTAAGGCTATTACAAGTTTGCATCTTCACCTGCTGAAAGTCAGTTTGTTTTTCCCAGAGCTGATTCCATAGCTATATGTAGTCAAATATTGGGGCAACCTCTTAACACCTCAACGTACGAACTTGGTAGCTCAGGCTGTGGTGCAAAGACTGATGCAGTCAACATGATTTCATTGCAAAGCCTAGGAACAGCAATTTTTTGCTTTGGTCCATAAAGATCAATAGAGAACAATTCTCCGTAGTTTTTGGAAAAACCACCTAATTTATAACAATCAAAAGATTTTGGTAAACTTTTTCATGCCAGATGCTGTTTACAACAATGAACATGCCAATAAAACATTTGTTCATTCTGTTGTGTTATTTTAATCATTAAATGCTGTGTTTTTTATTTAAAAAATTATGGAATTGTTTCATGGAAATACAGAATTCCCCAAGGCTGGAATTGCAAGGCTGTGTGTTTGTGTGTATGTGCACACCCCCTCCATGTACAGAGTGTTACAGGAGCTGGTTTATAGCCTGCCTGGCTGCTGCTGCTCTTCACATTCACACCAATTTTTTCTTCAATTGTGAATTTCCTTTTCTAGAACTGAATTTTTCACCAGTGAAACCTCCAAGTATGATTGGCACCAGAGGGAAAGGGGTGTTCAATAACAGAACCTTCAGTTCTTCCTTGCATGCTGGCCCACAGTAACCTAAAAATGCTGAAGGAGTCTTGCAGCTTGAGAATCAGGCATTGCACAGAGGCATTCCCTCTGTATTCCTCTTCTGACTGTCCTGTGCTGCCTTTTGGCCAACATATGTGAGGTTGGGGGCAAAGGGAGCAGGGAGGGAAATACATTCCCTAGGTAGGGTACTCCATTAAACTACCATTTTCCATAGAAACAGACTGCTAAAGCATCCTTAGAGTTTTTGGAAGAGAGAAAAAATTACCTATCAAATGGATCGTGAATTTTCTTCAAACTTGGATATTTGGAAAGGCAAAAGTGTAGATATTAAATCCGGGGATGGCAGCACCAAAAAGTTGAAAGGAGAATACTGTCCCTAAGAGGGCAATATTCACAGACAGTTACTGCTCTCACGGATATGTTTTTAAACAGGAAAATTGCAGTGGCACTTAATTCCTTCCCCTTGTATAGATGGGGCTGTCTCTAAAGCACAATAGTTTTATTAGGGATAGAAAGGGAGGGTAGACTCAGTGAACTCTCAGAGACAGTGTCTGTGTGTGTGTGTGTTGGTGTGAGAATGGGTTGTAGAATCCTTAAACCAAAACTCAAGACAGTTACAATGAAATACCCTCCCTGTTTATGATAATGGCTATTAATTATTCATTCTGAGACACAAAGAATTTATGGAAAAGCCTTCAAACACCAGAAGTGGTGAAAGATGTGCAGATTGGTGGCACAGTCTTACACCTGCTCATGTTATTGGTGCTCCGCCGTTCCGAACCAGACATGAGCAATAGGGATTATTTGGGAAGCAGCACCATGAAAAGTTACTTGGCTGGAACCTCACATCTTGTTTTACCTCGTGCAACAACAGATGGTGAAATCTGTACGCCAGAAAACCAATAATAGTGGAGGAGCCATGGTAGCAAACTGGTGAGAAGACAGCTGGGAGCTGGGGAGTTTGGGGGTCAAATTTTACTCTTAGCTTGCTACTGACTTTTGAAATCAGTGATCTTTTAGGATGGTAAAAATAATCACATCTTGCAACACGCACAGATTCATGCCTATGAAGTGTATTAAAAGCACAAACCAATTCTAAAGAAAAAAGTCAAAATTCCTTTAAAAATTCCTTCAAATCTATGACTGCAACAGCACCAGAGTAGATGGTTCTTGCCCTAGAGAAATAAAACTCTGAACATCTGTACTCAAAGGTCACTGTTTATGCTTGTGTGTATTTTTTAATGAGTACAAGTACTAAGAAGTTTATTTCCAACATACAAGGGGAAAGTACAAATCCAGAAGAGCACTCCTATGGTTCCCATTTGGCAGAAGGTTTGGTCCAGGGACTGAAAGAATTCCGCAGTAGCTGGGACATGCAGGTTTGGTGCACGGAGAAGGATGCTCCTTGAAAACCTTGTTTATTGCACTTCTATCCAGCAGTGTGTGTTCAGGGTTCATACAAGCAAGACACTAAACAGAACAAAAAAATCTAGAAACAACTAACTAAACTGGTGCTTGGGCTTTAGATTTCATCTCCCAAAACCAGCTCCTGAGCTGAGTCAGGCTCAGGCTTCAAACCTGCTTGGTCCTCCAGGCTTTCTAATTCTCTACGCACTTCCTGAATGACACTGCTTTCCTCATAATCAGAGAGGAGATCCTGGGGGATCAGGCTGAGAAAGGGCATCTCATCCATGATTAAGGGATCTTCTTTTTCAGTGTGCTGGGTTTCATTGGCAGACAGCTGACACACAGATGTAGTGCTGTGGCTGTTGGGAAAAGGCACATCTGGTCATTCAGTACATCATTTTGTGTTCTTCTGCTGTCTGTGAAATTCTCCATTCCCTCCCCACATGAAAACATGTTAAATGCATGGTGGGTCTACCCTAGCTAACTTCACAAGCACCTGATTCTCACATGCTTGGCAGCTGGAGAGCTACAAATGTGATTTCCACATATACAGGTCCTAACAGCACAAAATGTTTGATCCTGGTGAACAAAAGAGCAGTGGCCCTCCAAAAAAACAGGTAATAAAAAAAAAAGTTATTTGAATCTTCAAATTCAGATAGAGAATTCTGGACAGTTCAGCTACATTCACACCCTAATTAAATTCTGTGTTTCTTTATCCTCATCTGAAACGCTGTTGTTCTTACTAGACCTGACATTTGCTGACAGACCTCCCCTGAGGTTAATGGCACATTAACAAAAATTTTGGTGCTGAAAGGATGGGATCAGCTCTGCTTGCTTCCTTAGCTGACATTCATGAGACAAAATGTTACCCAATTCCTTTTCAAGCATGAAAAAACATAGAAGGAGTTGGACACAGAAGAGAGAAATATTAATCTGCATCTCTAGCCCAGCTATGATGTCTTGTTGGAAGTTAAAATGATGCTGGTAGTGTAGGAGCAAACTTGGAGAATTTATTTCATAGAATACATCCATTTTCTAAAAATGCTTTGAGCAAAACTGGAATGACCTCACTTTCTGCCAATGAAACTGCTGATGATGCAAATAACTCCTTTTAAAGAAATATTAAAAGCATGACCTATGGAAAGTTTGTATTAAAATTCCTTCAACATATCTTACATTCTGAAACAAGAAAAAACCTGACAGAAGCCCAGTCTCACATAGAGAGTTGGTGGACAAGGACTTTATGCAGAGAATGGCATTGGAATGATGCATCTCAAGAGCTGGTAGCACTGACTGATTAAAGAGCAGTACCAGCCCCATTCACACACTTAACTCACACTGGATTAATGTGTTGCCAAACTCAGTTGGGCACACCTGTGTGGGACAAAGCAGAAGGTTTCAATGCTACTGATGAGAAAAGCTGTCAAAACCCTTTGCAGGGAGGCAGAACCTGCGAGTTCTGTAGTTATTTACCACAGACCCCTCAAAAAATTCCAAGCAGGCCTGTTTGGCCAGCTTTGGTGCTCACCTCTGAGGCTGGCAGCTCAAGCCACTGGCACAGGGACACTGCTCCAGCACTCCATCGGGCTCCAGGTCCCAGGTGATCAGGTTGAGAAGTCTGTTGGAAGGATCATGGCAGGGCTCCCCTTCCTCAGGCAAGGGTGTGCACACAGGAAACAGAAGCTCTGCAGGCCAAAGGAAAGGCATTTTAGGAGAAGCCCTTAGCTGTCTGCTGAACTGGAATGAACCCATGTTTAATTCTGCATGCAGGAAATAAAAAGTCAGGCTCGGTCTCTTTTTACGTCCCCTTACATGATCAGGAGCCATAACCACGTTTTTTCCACTAGGTGGGAGTAAGACATTTGAAGTTCATCCTTAATGAGCAAAACCAGCTTGACTATGAGACTGCTGTCACGGCAGTATAGCAGTCCCAATTCCATCCCCTTGGAGATTTCAAACTCTTCTAATCCCAAGAGAACTAACATTATAGGCAATCCTTTGCAATGAGTAGCACTAATGGTTTGCAATCTGAATAGAGACATACCTCTCTATCTTAAACTCTGTTATTTTTCCTATTTCTTTGCAGAAGCTGCAAATACAGAGCAATTGTTCAAGAACTACAACTAAGGCATTTAATTTATTTTATTNTTTTCCTATTTCTTTGCAGAAGCTACAAATACAGAGCAATTGTTCAGAAACTAATGAGGTTTCAAGAACTACAACTCAGACATTTAATTTATTTTATCAGTTCTGCTGTGGGCAAAGCTGCCTGATGGCATCTGGGGCTTGGCACCCTCGTTTCTACACAGGGCTGAATTTCAGCCTGTGTAAGAAATTATTTCAGAAGGCTGTGTCCTTTGGGTTTCCTCATGTCAGTAACTCCCGGTCTCAGTCTGGAATTCAGCTCTTCCAGATGTTCCTATTGAACCTCCCTTCTTCCTCTTGTCTTCAGTCACCTCATATGACAGGATAAAACACGACAAGAATTCCAAATCAGAGTTTTTAAACCAGATTTGGTCAAAAGACACATCCACGTGTGTCTGCACAGACACATGTGCTTGAATGCACATGAGCTATCAGTTCTCAATTTCAAAGTATTATATATACTGAGCAGCAAGTCCTCCACATTTTACTACAGTTTTATATAAAAACACACATCTTCATTAGGACAACCATTTGCAATACTCTAGTGATGGAGAAAGGCCTTGAGGTCAGGCCTAACCTGTAAAACCCTAAATCCCTGCAAAAGCAGACAGCCACAGAGAATAAAAATTCATTGCTATTAATCAGTAGCACTATTTTATGTTCTAGTAAGAGTATTCTATTGATATTCATCAATGTTCTTGCCTATTGTTTTATATATATATAAATTTTCCCTATAACTATGAATCTTGTTCCTTCCTAACCAAACTTACTTAGCACTGAAGGTCCACTATGTAATGCTCAACATCAACATGGAGAAGCTGAGCAGATCCTCTTCACTTTTAAATGATGCTGGAGCTTTCTCCTTTGTTTTCCTGGAACGCCCTGGCAGCCCTGATCCACCAGCAGGCTGAGAGTGGGACAGGCCCAACCATCAGTCCAAGGTCTGCTCTGGCTCACAGCAAGGAAAAAAGCCAGGGAAGTATGTACCTGGAGTAGGGAGCTGGCTGGAATTGTGTCCTGTCACTACTGAAGTAAGGTGAACTGTGATAAATGCAGTGAGGAACTGGTGGGTATAGAACAGTAGAAGAAACTGGACCCCAACCAGACAGGACTGAGGACTGATGTCAGGCCTGAGACCTCCTCCTCTGTGCTCCCTTCTGTAAATCAAGTTTCACATTCCCATGTGGACTGACAACATGATCTGGGACATCATTCCTCTGTGCCTCTTGGCTGCCTGGTCACCACTGCATGGTGTGATGCCCTGGAAGGCTCACTCCAGTGAGACCTGGAGTATGAAATGTGCCTGCAGTCTGGTTCTGATGGGCTGCGTGCTGAGAGGAAGGAGAAGCCACTTTCAGCCAGCTCATTACTTTCTTCTGCACATTTTTCATTCTCTCATTTTTGCTCTATTGTGTGTGAACTTGACATAGAGCTCAGCTGTTTTTAAATGCCTAAGACTCCCCTTTAGAAATGCTCGTTTTTGTGCTTCTGCTGCTGGTCTCATCTCTAGTGTGCAACAGGCTTTGCTTTCAGCAGCGTGCAGCCCACCAGGCTGTTCCTCACTCCTAATTCTATCCAACTTTTCTAAAGGAGTTAACCCAGTGCATTCCACAGGCCGAGGAAGAGCAACCTGCTGGTTGTGTAGAGATTTAACCACTTCCCCTGTGTGGGGTTTTTATCTTCTTTTCTTCTTTCAGAGCCGGGGTTAAATGCTCGGGAGACGAAGTTTTCGTGTTCGGACTCAGATGTTTATTAATTCTCATCTATAGTACAGTCTCATGAGTTGTGAGCTCTAGCTAACAAACTGAAAAATGGCTCTGTCTCTAGCTCTTTCCAAGGTCTTTTAAGCACAAATTGTCCAATTACAAGATGACACCTATGTTATTTTTACTTTTAACCCAATAACCAACCACCAGTGGCCCACAATGCGGATTTTTTCCCCCAATTACAATACACCACCCGTGAAGAAGAAGGTGAAAGAAGAAGAACCTAGCCAACGCCCCAAATCCTCCATATTGCCCCACGTATATTACTATGCACTAAAAGATCAAATTCTAGGTTTTCCACCCTGTGATATCACACATATCTATTCACACTGCACACCCATTATCCCAGTGCTATCACTCAATTTTGGAAGCCTTCTCCACAACCTCAGTTCAAATGTAATCTTTTCTCAGGGGTCAGTGCCTGTCACACTCAATTTTGGAAGACTTCTCCACAACCTCAGTTCAAATGTAATCTTTTCTCAGGGGTCAGTGCCTGTCAGCACAGAAAGCCTAAAATTCTCAGCTCCCAGGGTTCCCACCTCCCTGGGCTAAAGAGAGCCCCGTGCCAAGGCTCCAGCATGCTGCAGTGGACAGGATGGGGGCCCGTGTACCTTTGTGGAAAGCACAGCAGGTGCCAGGGCTGCAGTCGTGCTGGCTCTCACAGATGGTGCCGTTCTCCCCTCGGGAGGTGGATCTCCTGCACTGGCCCCACACGCAGAGCTGCTCCCCGCAGCACTCCACGTCCCGAGAGCAGGGCTGCCAAGGGCAAAGGCTGGTCAGGGAGCTGGCACTGCAGCACTCAGGGAGGGTCAGCACACACAGCCACACTCACAACTGGGCCCCGGGCCTGAAGGCAACGTGCACTTTAGATATATGTCATATTCCCACTGCTTATGTAGAACTGCCTGAGTTCCCAACTGAAGCACACATGGGACCTCCACAGCAGAGCAGCAGCCCTCCATCCAACCCTGCCTTGCACACTTCCAGGGATCCAGGGGCAGCCACAGCTTCTCTGGGCACACTGTGCCAGGGCCTGCCCACCCTCCCAGGGAACAATTCCTTCCCAATATCCAAAATAACCCTACTCTCTTTCAATTTAAAGCCACTCCCCGTTATCCTGTCACTACATGCACTCACAAAATGTCCCTCTCCAGCTCTCTTGCAGCCCCTTTAGGTACTAAAGGTACTTTCTTTAGGTACTGAAATGCTGTTTTAAGCTCTCCCTGGGGCCCTCTCTTCTGCAATCAAGGGAAACAAAAATTAATAGGCGAAACATCATCAATGGAGAATGTTACTCATTTTTTTCCATTGCCAAATGCAGTCAGGAATTCACAATTTGTTCAGAAGAATTGTTTTCAAAGAGCAAAGAAACAAAAAAAAGTCTTACTAAAATCTGGTTTTCAGTTGTAATAAGAACCAGACCTCATTGGTAACCAAGAATCTTTGAAAAAAATCTCTCTGAAAAATAATCTCTTTGCAAATCAGAAATGCAAATCTCTAGCTAAAGGTTGCTTTGTACGACAATTGCCCCAGTGTTTCAGCTACACACGCCTAAGAAATCAACTAATGAAAGCCATGTGTGTCACTTTGTTTCCTTTTTGAGGTAGTTTGATTAATAATCCTAAAGAGTCCTGGCAGGTCAGCTTTTCAGCAGCTTTTTCCTGCCTGTGTAAAGCCCTGTCTGGGCAGCCACACAAAATCTGTATTTCTTTTCCAGTGCATCCCACAGGCAGTGCTTAACACAGGGCAAGGAGTAGGACTACACTGGCACTACTAAGAGCTGCTAATTAAGGAGAAAAATGCTCTGTAACCATCGAGGTTCTAGGTCAGGGAATTGATCCCACCTCCTTCAGCCTGAGCTCACTTTACAACACAAGAGTATCTGTTATCCAGTTCTTACTTTATCCTACAAGTGTTCTGCTGAGAGCTGCAAAGAAAAGGTGTGGAGGGGGGTAGGTGTTGGGCCATCCCAACCTGGGTTTTTAATTATTCCACGTTAACATGAAAAATTTTTTACCCTCACACAGAAAGCTTTGCAGCTTCTTTTCTGTCAACTTTGACTCGCTGACATTTGCAACAGTAAGTAGCTGAGTTTCTAAAGATCACATGAAATCCCATCTCAGTCAGGACTTACTGTGTGCTGGGGCTTGCAGAGCTGGCACTTGTACTCGAAGGTGGAGAACTGGCAATACTTCCCTGCTTCACAGTCTTCGTCAATGATACACTCCTGGAGGAAAGGGCAAAAGTGTGATTTGCCAAAATTCGTGCCTCTCCTTGAAACACCAGAAGCTCTTCATTTGGTTTTACTTCTTATTTGGGAACCAAGACAAAAAGTTTGCTGGGGTTCTTCGTACAACCACAGCTCTGTAACAGACCAGTGCCCTCTCCCTGGCTCATCTAAATCCTCAAATTGCTGGGTGCCTTCACTTCCTGAGGAGAACACTGAGAGTGATAGAGTTGTGCACCCTCATGTCTGGTTCACAGGGAGGGGGTGTTTCCCCATCTGATGGTTTTCCATCTAACCTCTCAAAAATTGTGTGATTAACCCTCTTCTCTAAAATGTAATTTATGTTTTTTTTCCTCCAGGCTGGAAACAATGTAGTCAACAAAAGAATAAATCATAGCACTTTTCTGAGTCACTCCAGCACTGGTTTGTACCATTGTTAGTAGAAAGGAAAAAGGGAAGAAAGGAAAAGGGAAAGGGATTGCACAAAAATCCCTGAATTCTCTGAAGTAAGCACTTGACTGCTCTTTGGCAGGCACTAATCTCACTTGCTGGAGCAGATCACCTGTGCAACCTCTATAGAAAATTCCCACTAAGCTTCTCGTTTTCTTCAGGTCCTGTCCAGATTCAGCCTTTTGGGGGGTTCCTGCCCTGTGTGAGGCAAGGCTGCTCTGCAGGAATCTGCCTTGTCTGAGTCACCCATCCCATCCTGGCCACCTGGGATGTTTCCAAACACTTTGATTACCCAGAACACAAACACAGAACAGAAGCTAAGCACAGGCTGGGGCCTGACTCTTCTCAAGCCCACAACTCGACATTCGGGTTATGTGTTTGTAATTCAGAAGAAGTAATTTTAGCTGTTTTAAGGAATTAGAATCACCAGGCCTAGGCTGCTATAAATTTTCACAGTGGTTTTCAACTTCATTATCCCAGTACTGTGTGTGTTCTGCTTCTATTTTTTTTTTTTCTTTTCTGTTACTACAAAATCAGGTGGATCAAAATCCAAATATCCAAATGTTGTTATGCAGTATGTTGGAGGTTCTGTGGCTCCAGCCACTTCTCTTCAGCAGCTCAGGCTCTTCTGGGCCAACTTTTTGTTTGTAGCTTTGTCAGCGGCCTTTATGAATCCCCTGTATAAACCATACCCAGAGCAGGCTACACTGTTTCATTCCTGTTCCATCCCCTTTCAGGCAAACAGCCAGGTCTCGCTGTAGTCAGGTTTTCCAAATGTCCTTCTCCACAAAGGAGAAATCTTCCCATGACTGTTTTTAAGCTCATGGAATAACTCTCTCCCTAGCTCTAAAACCATCTAACACCAAAGCTGCAGTTCTCCAGTTGCTGCTTTCTCAGGAATTAATGAGTCCCACACCAAAAAACTTTTTCCTCTTACTGAGTTGTGTCCTACCAGTTCAGACATTCAGTTTTATGAGGATTTCCAGTCAGGGAAAAAAAAAAATCCCTTTGTGGTTTTCTTTCCTGGCATGGCACAGGCTTCCTCTCCTATGTGCTCTGTGAAATTGTGTGCCACGCTCCACACCACTTTACCTCACCCAGATACCCACAGTTAATGCAGAACTCAGAAGGGCTTACATGCAGATGTGTAACCATAAATTTTTATTATTATTATTTATTTTTCCTTATTTAATCAGGCAACAGACCTTTTCTAATTCAGCTACCTTTAGATAGAACAGTTGCTGGACAAGGAGCAAATCTGAACATTTTCATCAGCTCCAACAGACTCTGAACAATCCATTTTTTTCCCTGGAACTGTGCAAACTAAATTATTTCTCAGAATATTTCGTCATTGCAGGAGCAACTGGGTAAACTGAGGAGAGGGAGTGCTGGCTTCTGATGTGCAGCAGAGCATACAAGTTGAGCAGGTAACTTAGAGAATTTGCCACGCTCATAATGATGTACACCTCCCTGAAACCCATTTTGGTGCTATACCAGTTAATGCTGAGGCAAAGGAACAGGCCCTTAGGAAGTGCTGAAGAGTAACACAGAGGGAAAGCAGCACTGCCTGTTTATTAATGGGTGTACTGGGACCCATCAACAGCAGAGGCCAGGATGGAGAATCCCATGCTATGTACTGCAACGACACACTCAGCATCCTGTGGACTCTTATTATAATATTGTGCTCTGCAGCGAATATCCTGCAGCTCCTGGAAGCTATTTGGGCATTAGGATCTGTTCCAAAACCAACAGGGGGAAAAAAAAATCCCCACAAAAAACCACCCAACAGAAAAATGAAAATCACGGAAAATGTTCCTAAGTCTGCTGAAACAACTGCTGCTGAAAGAAATATTAAATACTTAAACACTTCTCTCATTATATCAGCCTGTTGCATATTCACAGACTATTCTGTATACTTATATTTTTTTTACAAATTATTTTACATATTCCAGGAACTATTTTGCATGGCTCTTCTTTGGGTCTGCCTTTTTAGAGCATGCATGTTTCTTGGTTGTGGTTTTGGTCCTCCTTTATTATTACCTCTAGTTTGGGCTTTGGTCTGTACTTTTTACAGACAGCAGGTGCTGAAAGTTAACATGTCAGGAGCAGGGCCCTCATTATATGTCCACTGGGTGTTATCTCAACCAAGCAGACAGTTCAATTATAAGCATAACTATGTATCAGCTATCCTACTATTATTTCTAAGTTTTGTTAATAGCAGAAATAAAAACTATATTCATACAGCAAAGTTATCCTAACATTATACATACAGTATTCTTCTTAATATCTGTGAAAAGCCAATAATATAATATGTATTTATAACACATATAGTGTTTCTGTACCTCACTACGGCAGTACTTCTAGTACTCTGTTTTGCTGGTGATACAGTATGCACTGAAATAACTCATTTTGCGCTGATCTTTTCCCCTTTAAGCCTCAATTAAAACCCTAATTGGAGACTAAAACATATCCTCATGATGTCTAACCTTCAAAATGGTCCTGTTGATTTTAAATTCACAACTGGCATTTGATTGATCCATTCCCTCTCCTCACTCACATTCACCCTTGCCTCCACATTCTCAGAAAGTTCTTCAAAGACAACTTGAAACAAAACTCTCCCTTCACTACTCATATCTGCAGCCAGTATTTGTCAGGGACTGTCTTGAGTGAGACTTTCTCTCCTGGGATCTTTACTCTTTAGTTTAGAACCCAAGAAAGCAGAGGAAGTCACTGCCATGACTTAATATACAACTTTTCTGTGGTTCTCTGGCATGAGAACAGTGAGATTCAAGCAGGAGAACCCCTCTTCCCCCCCATGTGTAACCTACATGGCCCAGTTTGCTGGCTTATTGTGATCCAGGTAAAGTTTGTGCCCACAAACTTCTGAAGGAGGCAGGATTGTGTTCTGCACAGCTGGAAAGCCAAAACAGCCCATCCTAAACTGTTCATTCCTAACCCTCTGTGCATTTCAGGTTCCCAAGCCATGAAGTATAGAGGCAAAAATCAGTGATTCTGGAGAGATGAGGAAGTTCTGCCAGCAGAAACACAGGAAACAAAGCCACTAAAGCAACTGGTGTGACAATTAGCAAATGAGTTTCAGTGATAACCTTGGAAATGCATGGGAGCACCTCTCACTGTATTTTGGGACAACCGTGCTCCAAAAGCTTCTCTGAACAAAAGCCCCTTTACATGTTTATTAAAAACTCCTCATAGGAAGCAATTCCCTTTTCAAAAACCTGTAACTCAGGTGAAACTCAGCGTCAACCTCCATAAACCACAGCTACAGATCCTTCCCAAACAGAGCCAGAGCTCAGCCAGCTGCACCCCTGAGACAACAACCCTTCCAGCCAGGGCTGCAGTGCCATGCCCACACTGGAACTGGCATCCCTCAGCAATGAGTCCTTCGAAGAGTTAAATCTCCCTTTAGGTTTTGTTTCAATTTCTGCAAGTTGTTTCACGCAGGGCTGCTCTCCATTTCTGCAGCAGATGGCAAAAACTGCTGAGTAGTAAGGAAAAAAAAAAAAGAAGCATAAAACCTGTTTTATAGCCTACATGTATTTAAAAAAAACAAAAAAATGTGGAATTACGCAGAATGGAATATTGTTTTATGGAAACTACTACCTTAACTTGAAATGCAGTAGCATTCCAGTTCCTAATCTCTCAGTTGTCTAGACAGGGCACATAATGCATTTGTCTTTAATGAGATATGAATTAACTTGCCCTGAAATACCTCAAAACCTCTGTAATACTTTCCAGCAGCGCAAACCTCTCACTGCTGTCCTGCCAAGCACACAGCACTCGTAAAATTAGGAACTTCTGCTAAAAAAAAAAATAAAATAAAAAGAGACATCTAAAAAGAGCAGACATGAGCTGCAGGCTGTGTTGGGGGTCACATCCCAGTGCTGTGGGGGAAGGCCAGCTCCTTGGGTGGCTGTCCAACAGGAATGTGACTGCTGAGCTCCAAACTAATAAACAACAAAACACAAGTCCCCTGGCTTCGTCTTGAACTTTTCTATGGAGCCAATCTCATCCAATTCCTTTTCCCCCACTTCCCAGGAATATTTTATTTGGAAAAACTTCATTTCTGGTTCTCCACACGACACAGTATAAATGGAGGCAAAATATGTCTACATGACATAACTGAAGGTGGCCTGAAGGCACTTGAGCTTGGCTTTAGGTACCCAAAGCAGCACAGCTATGTTAGCCTTAACATGCTGCCAAAAAGGGAACCATTGAGGCAGGCTGTGACCCCCAGTAAACTGCTCAGCACCAGTGTAAGAACTGCATCCCTTTCTACACCACCTGCTCATTCCCACCACACAAACAGGGATCCTGTCACTGATCAGACCCTTGTGCAGTTAATGCTCAGTGTCAAAAGAGGAAATAAATAAAATATCATCCGCAGCTTCAAGGAACTGACTCCAGTGAAAGAAGAAATTACACCCAAAAACCCCCAAAGAAACAAAACCAAAAAAATTCCTGGAAAATTCCTCAGAATAATGAAAAAAAAAAAAATAGTGCCTAGGTGCTCCCTCAGACCATGCTCTTTTCACTCTTGGTCAAAATCTCTCTGTATGCCTTGCAATAATTTAATAGCAGGTGACTCGGCAGAAGCAGCCACTTCATTTTCTTCCCTCACCCTTTTTTTTTAATCAGTAACAACAACCTGATCCTGGCAGGACTACAGCTTCTGCAAATGCTCCCATGTAGGAAACACAGTGCCAAGTACTCATTTCAATCTATTATGCCATGGTGTCAAAGTGAGCACATGAGAAGAACTGTTCTAATTTAGTAGAAAACCCCCATAAATTAAATATCTGACAGGTAATTAACTTTGGAAACTATGAGCTATCTAAGTAGGAAAGGAGAAAAGGGCCGTGCCTATGCATATATATATATATTTACACACATATATGAGGTCAAAATACTGATGCATGTTTATATACAAAGTTTTCCTAATGAGTTTGAAATTAATGGTCCTAACAAAGAAATGCATCTACCTGTGGATCTCTTGATGGGAGAACAACCTTTTGGGTTGTTGATGGGAGAACAACCTGGTTGTTGATGGTCTCTGACAACCAGGAGATGTGTCTAAACACTCGTGGTCTGAGAGATCCTGGGTTTTATTACCAATGTCCTGAGCTCCAGCAGCAGCTGTGGAGCCACTGCAGGGCTGTGCCACAAAGCTCTGAAGTGCCAGGGTTTGTTTGCAGCAATGATCAGATCACACAGAGACACAGCTTTGAGGTCGTGATGTTCCCCGGGAGCTGAGTTTTATTGCAGGCTGCTCCTGTCAATTGGCAGCCACAAAGTTTCTGTGATTCACTACTCAGCTATGTCAGTTCTGCAAATTTGTAAAAGCAAAACAAGGCAGAGTAGGATGTGAAACAGCTGGGTGAAAAGAAAAGACTTTGAAAACAAGATTTCTGCACTTAATAGCTGCTGGCTTATTTTCATCACTAAATTAAGAGTAGCACACTGAGAGTAAGATGTTGACCTGTGCCCCATCCCTCACTGAACTGATTTCAAACCCTGAATCTGATGGGCTTTGTTCTGATATAACATACTCTTTTTGGTGGTCTACGGTTTCAACAGACTTATTAATTCTGTTTAAGGTGCCAGCCAAAGATAATAATACTGGAACAGAAGGACATTGGTAAGGATCCACATGCAATGGATTTTGCCCATGGCAGAGTTGACAGTGTAAGATCGCTTTTACTATAGAAGAAATTGAACAGTTTATTTTCCATGAGCTGTAGATGGAAGAAGAAGGGGTTTGAATGCAACAGCATTGGAATAAATCACCTCCAGCACTCAAGGATTTTGGGAACAAGAGATCCATGTCTGCCAAAGGATGGAATAGGCATTTGGGTCATAGGTGTCGACTTTTTGAAGCTTTGTCAAGACCTCCTCTTCGGGGCATTTGTTGGGATTACAAAAGAGCCTCTTTCATTTTATTCTGTTCCTCCCTTAATTTAATTTTCCACCTGAAATCATGTGCCTACAGGATATCAACAACATGAGATGATGACTATTCATGAATATTCGTCCCATTTCCTAAACAAACACAAATGAGGAAGAAATGAAGAAGGGTCTTCAGGACATTCTTTTTGTCCTTCCAAAAGGGACATAAGGATATGAATGTATTGCAGATTTCCACCATGTATGAAGTCCAAGACAAACACCTACCAGGGGACCAAAACTTTCCCTTGCTGACAGCTGTGAGATGTCTTGGACCCAGGAAAAAAAAACACTTAAGGTTCCCCTTTGCCTGACAGCATGATGTCAAACTCTCTACATGCTAAGATAGTGCTGCTCCCCCTGGACTTTCTAAGTTTTGAGGGATTCCTCATGTGATATGAATTCATGAGCAGGCTCTGAGTCATTTCCAGACGGAATAATGAGTAAACAAACCCAGAATTCCCACCCTACCCCATGTACCTTTAGCACAGTCATGCTGTATCACAATCTATTATGCCTGGAAGGGAGAAGAGGAGGATCAGGACAGGTAGCATGGGTGAGGGGGGCTCTCTGAGTAAGCTGCAGAGGTGAAGAACCACGAGCTGGCAGCTGATGCAGTCACCAGAGTGGTGTCCCTCAGTGCTGTCAGTGACTCAGCCCCTCACAGGGCAGGCAGACACTCACTCCACAGAAGAAGCCAAAATGCTCCCTGTGGATCACATGGGATGAAGGACAAAGCTGAGACTCACTCAGCTGACACAGAAATGCATTTCTCGAGGCATTGTGTTTCAAACCACCATTCTACAGAGCTTTTTTTTCTGTCTTTCTTTCTTACCCTTGCCAAACCTTTGATGAAACAGAACCAAACAGAAACAACTTCAATTCACCACTCCCCTTCAATTTCCATGGTTTAGCTTGATCACAGTGCAAACCACCACCAAGCTGGACTGGCAGCATCTCACACCTCTTCCTGACTCTGCACAAACGCACAGAAGGCTGAGCAATCACCGATCACACTCCTCCCTCCTCCTACTCACTGGCATAAAACCAGTATCATTCCACAGATGTTGTAGAATCTAACCCTCCCCAAGCCCAGGCAAAGGTTAGATAAGACTCAGGCTCATCATATATGGAATGATGTGTTACTGGGCCAACCTCCCAGCCACAGCAAATTCTGCCACCATACCTGTGACAACACAGATGTGACCAGCTTCAACCCATTTATCAGCATCCTGTGTCTATCTCAACCATTCCAAGATTATAACAGAGGCAAATAAAAAGACAAAATATCTCTGCTACACATCCAGTGCTGTAGTCTGTATTTCCTAAAGCCTTAGCTACTGTTGTTACCCTTCCAGCTAAGGCTTGCTGCTTAATTAGATAACATGGTTTCAGCTAAAACCTCAAATAAACAGCTGCTGGAGCCAATGAATTAAGTCATGTAATCAAAACCAGTGGAAAAAAAATCTCATTTGCCTTAAAGCTTCTCCTCTGATGATTAATTTGCTACATGTGTATGGCAAGAGGAAAGAAACACTGCTGATGAACCTTCAATAAAGAAAATCCATACTATGATCTCAGAACAGATGTCACTGGATCACGAAATTGCCACCAGCCCACAGAAAAGATTTGCTCTCCTGAATGGATGTTACCTTAAAGAGAAGATAAGAAAACCCCACACATTTCTCTTAGAATAAACAGGCTGATCTAGGAGAGGCGGAAAATAAAATCATTCAGGGTGATTTGTTTTTATATCTCTACAATTTGGACATAATCTATAAAATACAATTCCACAGCCTTGGATCCCCAAACTCAGCGTGTTTTGAGTGGGGAAACTGAACCAAACCCAGGGAAAAGCCAAACCCCCCCCCTCTGACCTGCACTGCTCCCTTCCCACGGGTTGTTGGCACGAGAGTTGTGCTGCAAACAAGGGAGAAACAGGAAGCTTCATTCCTCCCTGCACATGGAAAGCTTCAGGCAAGGCAGGGGTTTATTCCAACAAGAATGCTGAGAGCTTCAGAAGTGGTGCATGGACACTGGGGAAGCACTGGCTGGACTAGAAAGTTTGGTACCCTTCAGGAGAATCTCTGGCTTACAAATCTGCTCTCACTAACCATGCTGATGCCTTAAGTTTTAGCTGTCATGTTTTCCAGATTCTGTCCAGTGAGATAAAAACAGTGAGGTGGCTCTTCAGCCAGCTTGATAAAAATATTCTTTTTCTTTGGGGTTTAGCTGGAATAGAAATGCCACATTACAGCACATGAGGATCGGGCAAATTTCTCAACCATTCTAAATACAGGTATTGACTGGAATTGTTAATGAAGACTTTTGGAATATCTATTAGTACTACATAGTTTTGTTTCCCTAATTAGACAGGAAAAAAAAAAAAAAAAAACCAAACAAAAAACCACCTTAAACTATGCTAGATTAACAGGACATATGAGAGGAATCCTAGTCACTCCTTAAGTACTTTTTTTTTCATTACAAACCAAGTAGATTTACTACAGTTATCTGAACTGCTTCATATTCCCACTGATACAAACGAGAGCAGGATTTTAATACCTTTAATTAGGAGTAACCCCTTTGCCTGGAAACCTAAGCCACCATTTAAGAGAAAGAAAAAAAAAAAAAAGAAAAAAGGGGGGAAAAAAGGGAGGAAAAAAAAAAGGAAAAAAAATGTGATACTGATCTGTGTCTCTGACGTGGCTGGTTGTGTTTTCAGCCAGAACACCTGCCTGGCTTGCCTCACCTCTCAGCAAAAGGCACCTTGTTTCTCCTGCCCCTGGTGATAAGGTCTGGCAGCTGCTCCCAGTGCTCAGTGTGACAGCTGAGTGTGTGGCCACTGCAGCCCTGCAGGGTTACACAAGCACCTGGTGTCTGTGCACACTGTCCCCTCCTGCTGCTCTGTGTGCACCACAACTGCCCACACAGCCTTCTCAGAGAGAAAACCAGCTCAGCACGGACTGAGCTCAGCAAGCAAGGATGTGCACACTGAGGAGTGTGTCAGGTAATTGCAGGGATTTCCCACCTTCCTCCTCAGAGAAGTTCCTTTGTACGGGATCAGACTTGACACTTGTATTTCAAACTCCTTCTGGCAGGTCCTTCCATCCACTGGGGCTAACATTCAGATTTTTTTTTGGCTGTAGCCCAGTGAACATCAGTCAAAACCACTGGGTTTGGATACACTGTGACTGACAATAAGGCCATCCTGTCATCCATAACCTAAATTAAATCTCTTAATAGCTTTTGCATCACTAAGGAGCATTTGCTGCTTATGGAGTCCCCTATGAAGTCTCAGAGACATGCACACAGTCCATCACACCTTTCACACAAGATTAAGTCCCTCTCTACAACAAGATGCACAGCCTGAAAACACTCCAGATTAATAAAAGCAACTCAGAAAGCCAATGAACAATTCTTTTCATCTTTAGCGAAAGCCTCTTTCCCTTTGCACCCTTCTCCACATCATTTCCTGCTCCAACAAACACAGGCTACTCGTCCTCATGAGCTATTCACACCTGCCCCAAAGCTTCATATTCTACATTGCCAAGACCAAAACTAAAAAGGGAACAAAAAAAAGGGGGTTCAGTAAAACATTAAGAATTGGTTATGGATGTCTAACCATGCCTGTCTGAGGAGCCATGGCTCTCTAAAACAAGCACAATTTGCCCTATCTGCTCCTCCACCAAGGATTACCTAAAGGGTGGGTGTTGTGCAGGAAAGAACTGCATTAGTCCAGTGATTAATGGAGCAGAGCAGGCTGGACAGCTAATAGAAAACTTAGCAAACCTAGAATACCAGGGAATTAAATTATTAAACATACAAAACCTACCAGATTTAGATATTACGTGATTTTTGGCGGGACAGAGACCTGGATTTCAACCCAGGAATGCACTTACTGTGTCTATTGATAGTTTAAGGCAGCTGAGTGCACGTCATCAGGGAATAAAGGTTCTGTGAAAAAAAGCAACAAAGGAATTGGACCCAAACACAAGACTGCCCCAAACAAGTGTCCTCCCTGAGACATAAGGCAGCAGAAGTCAACACCAGGATGCTGCTTTTTCAAATTTCTGCCACTGACTCCTCTCCTGCAGTGCTGCTGATGGAAAAATTGCAATTTCTATTCCATTGATTCCTCTTTCTCAGCTTCCAAAGCTTCCTTTCTGTAGAGCACTGGTAGGAACTCCTCTCCCTGGAGAAGTCTGAGCCTCAAAGAGAGCAGCTCCAGTACCCATGGCTGGGAACAGGTTTGGTGACATCACACACGGTGCCCAAACAGGAGCCAAGTGGTCACTTTGGCAGGTCTGGATGTCAGCAGAGAAGTGGGAGCTTGAAGAGCTGCAGCTTAACCATTTAAACCACTGTTTTTCTGTAGAAAAGGGGGAAACGGAATTGTTTTCTTTCTTTTTAGCGCTTTACTGCTAGAGTAAAGAGAAAGGCTGAGAAAAGGTTTAAATGAGGCTGTTATGAAAGGAGTGCCATCTGTTCTGTCTGTACAGAGAAACCAGAACCTGCCAGGTCAGCTTGTAAAGGCTGTTTCACAGTGATACCTCCCTGCCCAGAGCTCCAGGGCTGCAAACAGCAGCCTTCACTACGGAAATGAAGGCCTGGGCATCCCAGGGTCTCCTCCTAAGGACGTCCTGGTGTTTGGAATCCCTCAGAGAGCAGCTGCTGTGTTTGCAGAAGGTGTGTCCCCAGCACGGGTGTGCACACAGGCACTCCCACCCTGCTGGAGGAGCAGCAGGCACCCTGCACAGAGCCACACCAGGGCAGCTCTCCTCACCACAAAGACACTTTGACCTGTGCTGTGCAGCCAGAGAGAAGGCACAGCCCGGCCCTCAACAGCCTCCACCACCACGGGCAAGCAAAAGAAAGGAACCTGTTCCACAGTGCCAAAGTGAAATGAGAAATGCATTCTGTTCTTCCAGTTCCCTGGTTCACTCTCCCTAGACAACAGCATCATTAAAAATCTCTTTCAAAAATGAGAATTGGAAGCTAACAGATACACTTCTATTAAAATGTGGA
>VXBN01007930.1:596990-615874 GCA_013397395.1 Sinosuthora webbiana | reverse complement strand
CGGGCGGAGCCGGAGCCCCCGCCCTGCCGGCAGGGAGGATGCTGAGGGAACCGGGAGATGCCGAGGGGAAGGAGCGGGGAGAGTTGCCCCTTCGGACCCGAGACCTTCGTTCTCCCGGTGTTTTGGACGGGTTTGGTGGGAAGAGGGCGGTGGGAGCTGCGTGGCACCTCCATCGTGTGCTTTGCGCTCCACCCAAGGCTCTCAAAAGATGCTCGGGGGGGTGACACGACCTGCATCTGGCTGGCCAGCACCCCACTCTGACTGATTCCCTTTAATTTTTTTCTAAAAAATATTCAGGCAACGTCATCATTTTATCCGTGTGTGTCTTCCCCAACTTCCACAGAGTTTCTGTTCACAGCTCCAGGACAACACTGCTGTTCAGGAGAGAACTGACCTGCAAGTCTCACTTTATTTTGGAGCCTGGGTGAGATGTAATGGTGGATAAACTATTAAAGTCCTGAAAATTTCCTGCAAGTGCATTATTACAATAATCACCGGCATAAACCCAGTGCTCCCGGCAGGCTGAGGCAGCTTCAGGCAGAAGTGCAGCAGAGCTGGGGATGTCCCTGTATCCCCACAGGAAAACCCTTCCCACAGTCTCCCAGCTGCCACAAATCATGCTTCTGTTCAGGGCCACTAAAGGTTTTGTTATGGACACACCATGAATCTCAGCTTATTGGTGCAATAGTTTGACTTTTCTTTTTTTTTTTTTTTTTTTTTTTTAGATGCAAACCTCTTGGACTACACAATGTAAGGAATAAATAATGTTAGTACTTATCAGGAATCAATTAAGGGTTCAACTGTGTTCCCTCACATTGCAGGAAGTATGGCTTATGAAACTGTATTGTCAGAGAAATATTTAGACAAGATATTCCTCTTTTCCACCTCTGCCTTTGTGGTTGGATTTCCAGTTCATCCACTGCACAAATCACCTTAATGATATTGACAATGTACAGATGACACTTAGGTAACATCTAGAATTTTAACTCAGCTTTGAGCAGCAACTGAATGTTAGATCAGGTACAATGAGGACATTCAAACAAACAAACAAACAAACCAACCAAACAAACAAAAACCAACCTTGCCCAAACTCCCAAAGGTCATCAGACTCCAAGGAAATTAACTAGAAGCTAGATACTTCTTTGTGAATTTGAGCCTCAAACCAAATTCCCATAAATTCCAGAGGGGCTTGCACTGTTAATGGAGTAACTGAGGATCAGAAGGAGTTTGTAGTATTGATCATCTCTTCTGGTCACTTGTCCTACTCTTTTCATCTTGTATTATTAAAGCAACAGAGAAAACCTCTCCAGTAAAAAAACCCCACCAAACTCATCTGTATGTAATATAAAGGAACCCTTGTAATCACTTGTCCTACTCTTTTTATCTTGTATGATTAAAGCAACAGAGACAACCTCTCCAGTAAAAAAACCCCACCAAACTCATCTGTATGTAATATAAAGGAACCCTTGTAATCAGGCTCTCTCCCCTGTTGTTTTACAGTGGAAAAAAAAAATCATGTCTATTGAAGATACTGCTTCATATAAAAGTAAACAATGAATAGTAGTAGGTTCTAATGTTGGACTGGAGCAAAGTCTTGTCCAAAGTGATGATAGGTAAAGGGTGACAGAGAATATGTTTTGGACCATAACAATATTTTATAGCTAAGGTGCCGCCCAGAGAGCTGAATTTCTCTGAGGCAAACTACCACAGCTAAAAAGCATCTCATACATAGCACAACAAACATACATCACACAAAAGCACATATGATCTTTTTGCTGAGCTGTAATTTATTCTTAGGCCTTAATTAATTGATTCAGAAAGAACATAGTGAGCCAGAATAATCTCAGAATATATACACACATAGTTAGAAAAAGCACATTTCAGAGCTATCACATAAAAGGAATCTGTATGACTTAGATCAGTGTCAATACAAGCCCCTCGAGGTGGATTTGAGGTGAAACCAGCCCCCTGTCACGGGGAATGCACTCTTGTCAAGGGCATCATCTGAATCAGTGATTCTGGAGAATAGAAATCACCTTCTGCTTGGATGAGCCTGGAGACAAAAGACCACGTTCCTGAAAGCAGCAGGGCAGGCAGTCGTACATCTTTGATTTATTTTTTTCCCACACATTGTTTATTCATTTAGACACAGTGTATTGTTTTCTGCTTTCCATGTTTCAAACATCTGTTTTTTTGCATGTCCATTTACCAATTTAATTAATAGTTCTCTTCCCTCTCTAACAATTGTACTGTGGACAACCAATCAGTTGGTCAGCTGCAGAAAAAAAGAATAGCAAGAGGTTGTAAGAATGCTTTTCTACTGACATGAGGTTTTGCAGTATGGAAACTTGTGAATGTTGGGACAAGAACTTGAAGTTACTGGATTATTGTAAAATTTTCTAGTAGTTAAATTATTATATGTCAGGGAGTCATTAAACACTGACCTAGCAGCACAGACTACGTCTTTGAGAGGTTCCTCAAGCACAGCCCTCATGTGGCAGCTGTACTTTAGTCAGGAAAAACAGAATAATGCAAATACAAATATTGTTCACTTTTAATGGCTCATTATTTAGCAAGGTAGCAGCCATACATCTGAAACATGAACATACTTTGACCTCATTTTTATTGCTTTGTAGACCGTATTTTCTTTTTAAGGTGCTCCAGGTTTAAACTGGTGAAGACCCAACTAATCCCCAGTGCTTATTCCTTAGTGTGCCTTTCAGTGTGTCAGTTCCTCATGACCAGAGCAGATGGAACAGTGAGTCACCCACCTGACCTTATCAGAGCTGTGACAACAAGAGACCAGATGAAACTTCTAACCTGGATCTGCTCTCCAGCCCTCAGAAATAGAGAACACTGAATTTGCTCTGACTTACACAGACTGCACAACCTGGGCAGGACCCTCTTCTGCTGTCCCAAGTGCAAATCATGTACACAGGTGTACTCTAGCACCTGTCCTGGACACTTGAAATGACTCTCCAAGACTTTGCCTCCATTTAAAAATAACTTTGTGTGGCAATAAGGCTCTGAAAGTTATCAGAAAGTGTTTATTTATTTTTTACTTGTAATCCATAAGCCCATGGCAATGGATGGGACTGTTTTTGCTCCTCCCATGTATGGTCCCTGTGCATTCAGATGTGTAGATGTGGCACTTAGGGATGTGATTCAGCGGTGGGTTTGGCAATGTTAGTTGTTAAGGTCTCTAAATGACCTTAAAGATCCTTTCCCTTGCCAATGATTTCGTGACTCTATACTACCAGTTTACACTTTAAAACTCCTGCATGCCAGGTTTTTTCCAACTTCTCAGGAAGTACAGTATTGTCTGATGAATGAAAATGTTAATTCTTTTTACATAAGTGTGCACACGCTTTTTCTGGAGAGGGGGGAAGGTGTCAACTGACAATCCACAGCTACAAACACCCTGGGGAGGACTGTGGTAGTATTTCATGCTTTTAAGACTTTGTGGTTAAGAAAACTGGGAGTGAAATGCAGAAGCTGTACCTCCTGTACTAACCTTATGGTTAGCAATACCATAAACATTTATGAAGTTTGGAGGAATACAAAATTATATATTAAATCATCAAAAATGTAAGTTATAATTCATTAAGACCTAAAAAACCAGATCTTTCCAATTAATACACTGTGAATGATATTATTCAAATTTTCTTGTTTATTACATAGTCAAAACTTAGTTTAATATCATTGTCATTTCAAAATAAAGAAAAATGCAAACAAAATGATAAAGCCTTGTAAAAAAGTCATTCACATACTCTGATTTCCCAATTGCTATTTTAAATGTTTTGAACCTATTCCACCTGTGTGTATCTTACATCACATTGTTAATCTCACAGAAGTCAGAACAGAACCCAAGCCAAAATTAGGCATTGTACTTTTACAGATTTTAGCAGATTTGCCATTATTTAAACCCACGTAAGAGGAAGAGCTCCAACATTTCCAGTTTAAAATTGCCTGCCATTCTGAATTACGGTATTTTGTAAATCTTTCCATTATGGAACTGAAGCTGGCTTGAATTAGTATTCCTTCAAGGATGGGTATTGCTGCCTTTTATTTTATTTTTACTGTTTCGTGCCACACAGTTTTTAGTGGTTGTTATGGAGAATAAGTTTGTGTCTTACATGAAAGAGAACAGAAATCCCACAATAAAGGTTAGCCATTCACAGCTGGCTGCTTCCCTGAGGCTACAAAAACACACGAATCCTTCATTTGGAAAGATCTGACTTTTAAAATCCATAAATCAAAGATGCCCTAATCCCTTTGCTCAAGCCAGGACCAGCCAGTGTTCTCAGCTGACTGTGTATCTCCAGAGCTGCAAGAGCCAGTACAAAGTCGCAGCCACACTGATATTTAACTTGCACGTGGTCTTTGTCAAAGTACACAAGGAAAAGCCACGGAATGGTTCAGAACAAAGAAACGCATTTCATTAAGGAAATCTAGGTGCCTCCTCCATCTCAACTTTCTTGAGTTTGTGAAACATTATACAATCCATTTTTTCTTTTCATTAGTATGCTTTTTTACTTTAGCACTTCACTGTATATTTGGCTGCCTTTTTCCAGCTATTTTTTTTTTTCAGTATTTTCCTGGCAAGATGCTTACATAAGTTCCTATTGAAATATGGAGGGCAAAGTTCATAAACCATATGGAATATCATCTGCAAAAAAAAAAAAAAAAAAAATCCCTGAAGCACATCCCTCTGTAAGTTCACACTATCTGCAACCTATTGGAACTATTATTCTTCTTTAACTTTAACACAAGTTTATTTTGCACAAAAAACATTTTTAAGCAATTTTCTTTTAAATGCAGAACTTCTTAAAAATTGGAAGTAATGGACTGTGGTATCCTTTGTAGTTTTTGACATGAAATTTTTATTTTTTGTATAAAAAAAACCCCGTAAATCTACTGAAATAGCAGTATTGAGACTCAGTCATCTACAGGGAAAGGTTTTCATAAACATCCTGATTTTTTAAAAAAAAATGCTTCTGTGTTGTTCAGTACTAGGTAGGATTCTACTTTTGATGGAGTGTGAATCCTGTGTTTAAGAATCAGAAAGGATCTGGGGCAGAGGCAAGGACCAAACTATGAAAATTAAAACAAATTATTTTGAAATGTTGGATACAAGTCTACCACGGAGTGAATTTCTGTGGTCACAGTGAAGGAACAGGGGCTGCCAACCCCATGCAAAACAAAACCTATGTGACACTGACTTCACAAACGGCACAAAGGAGAGATAAAGTGTGCTGGATAAAATGTGCTAGAGGAGTGGCATGTGGGTAGCAATGGCAACAAGAATTGCTGCAAGAACTGTGAAAATAAACAAGCGATACCGCGAAAGCGATCTGGCCGAACCTCCTGGAACATGGAGCTTGTCATCCACCCCAAAACACTGTTAAAAAACGATCATCAGAGGCTGCAAATAAACCCTAAGAGGAGAGGGTTCAGCAGCAGCAGATGGTGCAGCTCTGCAGCTGGAAGGAGCAGCAGCAGTGACACGGAGGCAGGAGGGATTTGCCATAAATGCGATCAGAACGTGTGCGGCTGCACGGCAACAGCTGAGGAGCATCACAGGCTGCCACAGAGACAGGGCTGCCCAGGGAGCTGCAAGCCCTGGAGATGTACTCCTGGTGCTGGTCTCACACTCATGCAAAGGCAGGGAAAGGAAGGGTAGTTGGAAGGAGTTTGTGTGGTGACACCAGATTTGTCTGTTAGAAACAGGCCGTCGGAAAGAACAGAAGAAAGGCTGATGATGTGACTAAGCTTTGAATAAAGAAAAAGCAATAGAATCACAATGCCTGCTGAAAAGCAGAATGTTCATTAGCTGTAGGGAGGAAAAGTACAAGTTGTGGAGAGAAGGCAATTAAGCAGAGAAGAAAATTCATCAAGAATGTCTCAAAAGCATTAACAATGGCCACTTTATTATGGGCCTATTCAAGAGAAGAAGAAACACCCAGGATTTCCCCAAAACGAATATAGGAGTGAAAGAAATCATATTTTTTTCAAAAGAGAGAGAATGTGGGGGAAACTGAGGGAACATGATGTGTGTGACACAGCCAGGCAATCAGTGACTGATTCAAACACAGTCAGAATTCAAAATAAACCAATGAATCAACACGGTTGTCAGCCTGCAGCAAAATCAGTCACGGCAACTTTCTGGAGATGAGATCAGGGGTGCAGAGCAGGTGTGAGACAACTGCTTAGGGACAGTGCAAGGGAGGACTTGTGGCACTGAGGGCTTGCCCAGGGTGACTGGGTCCTTTTCTGGGCCACTGACACAAAGCATATTCTTTTCACCTACGAAGCCTTTCCCTTTTTTGAATGTGACTCCCCTGGCCTTTGGAGGTGTGTGAGTCTCCCAAGAGCCTACTTTTCATTTCAGCATCTTTGAGCATCTTTCTGGGGCTTCTGAACACCAGCAGGTTACAGGTTGTACCCTTGCCCTTTGTGGAGCCTATCAACTTCATGTGCTGATGGAGGAGTTCCCTACTCCTGTGTGAAACCACTGCATCCACCACAAGGTTTTGTGCTTGCTGCAGTGAATGCTTCAGGTTTTAGTTGCCCCTCCAGCTGCAGCATGGAATATTGACTGTGCAGAGCCTGTCCTGACCCAACAAGGAGTCTCTAAGAGCTGACTGACCTCTCAGGTGGTGGTGGGCAGGAAACAATTCCTGCAGTGCAGTAATAATAAGGGCAAAACATTGTAGAAACTTAATTCAATTTTGTGTTAAGACCTTTTTTTTTTTTTTTTTTTTCTGGAACAAAATCTGGGAAGGAAATAAAAAGAGGTTTGGTTTGTTTGGGTTTTGGTAATCTTTAAGCTGGGCTATATCACCTGGCAATTCTGTAGCATCTGTGCCATGAAAACACATCTTGCTGCAGAAATAAATGAGTAATAAAGTGAATGCTGCAGCCAGAAGTTCCTGTTTTCTCCTTATCAGAACAAAAAGTACTCTGGGCATGCAAAGAATCTTTGATTTTTACACCCTTCCATATTTCAAGGCTCGTGATTTGTGAGGGGTGTCCTCACTTTTTTCCTAGGCTGGCACAGCCTCAGGCAGGCAGCCCTGTGGCCAGGAGCTGACCGGGGTCATGGCACTGTCACCGAGCTGGAATAAAACCTTCAGTACTTCAGCTTCTCCACTTCACAGGGCTGCAGCCTTGCTTACACCTCTGACTGACTGCTCCCAAGCCTCCAGTCAGACAAACACTTTCACCATCACTCATCTGCCAAGTCCTGCAAAAGCAAAGCCCAACTTCTGATCCTGCTATAGCCTTCCTCCTTGTGGCATGTGTATGTGGGACACAAAAAACAAGGGACAGACACAGTTGTGTCTCATTTCCCAGAAGGCTACAATATTTCCATCTTTGGGGCAAATGTAGCTTAATAAGCCATCTATCTCAAGGTTTTATTAGCAAAACAATATGCTATTCAAAGGACACGTTTTCCTATGGATTTTTAAGATACATATGCTTCTCTCCAGCATAATTCACAGAAGTGGGTGGATTTGTATGTATTTGCTGCATGCCCTGGGTCAGTCATGGAAGAAAAAGGGTTTCACCCTAAGTTATCTACTTTTGCAGCACTGTAATATTGAATCCATTCTGATTTTTTATTTATTTATTTATTTATTTATTTATTTATTTATTCTCCATTTCAGCCACAGCCTCCCTCTGGTTTCTTCTGGGATAATTGAAATGAGGGTGGGAGGGTTAACCTGAAGGCTGATCTATACCACACACTAATTGCTGGGCCTATGCTTGGTCAGAACCTGTGTCTGCTTGGTCTGAAATCATTGGTATCTTTACAGCTATTCAGCTGGTGAGAATGGCTTTCAAATGACATTCAAAACAGCTGCAGGTTCTGAGGAGTTTGATTAAAACTGTTTCCCTCTCTCCCATGGTGGGAATGATGTGGAAGGACAAAGATGCGCTTGTGTGATAAGGAGCTGTGAGGATGAGATTTGCTGTTGAACAACACAAACCATGATACTGGTAGCATTTCCATAAAAAGATAAGAGAAGGTCATACTTGCAGTGTGGAACACAACAAAGCTGTAACAAAAGCATTTTCTAATGAGTAATATTTTTTTTTGTAAATGCCAGTGTTTAAAATGACTCATTAAAAAATTACTGCCTTTACTCTTGTCTATAATTCAAAAGTGGCTTTGGGCTAGTTCTCAGCTGCTGTGGAGTGTAGGAGAAGGGAATACAGGTGACCTCACCCCTCACAAGTAACAGCTGTGTTAATTAACCAATACAGCCTCCCCCCTGATGAGTAATAGCTATATCCAATAAGGATGAGCGAGATAAAAGAGAGGGTTAGCTGATAAGGGGAGGATCCTCATGGAGGAGAAACTTTGAGGAGCGTGAAGAAGAGAATCATGAAGAAGAAAGTTCCTGGGGAGAGAGAATCACTGCTGTGAGGTCAGTCTGGGGCTGCAGTTAGAGCCTGTTTTTGGAACCTGCAGTCACAGTCTAGCCAGGTAAAAGCCTGCAGTCAGAGTCTGCAAACTGATCCCTGCAGTCAGAGTTCAGCAGGAAATAAGCAGCAGTCAGAGGCTGTGAGGGAAATCTCCAGCAGGAGCTTGCTGCAGCCAGAGTCAGTGAATGGTTGGAGTCAGGGTGGCTGAGCTGGAAAGAGGAATAAATCAGGGCCCTTTTTGTGCTGTGATAAGCAAGAAATCTGTGTCTTGGCTCATTTTTACCTTTAATAAAAGGGCTCCTGCAACAGTCTCTTTTCTGCTCTGCAGGGCTGGAAAACAAAAGTGGTTTTTAATCTGGGGGGCTCTGCAAGCTCTGCTGACTGCAGAGCTGAGCTCCCTGATGCCTGAGTGTGTCCTGGGGGGTGTCTGCACCATCACAGACTCATCCCTGCCCTCATGCAAAGGCAGCTGAGCTGTGTCCCTGGTGCTGCCATCCTACCTCTCCTCCTGTGCTGACCTTCTTTCCCTTTGGTCACAGCTGCTGGACTGTGATTATGGTGTTCTCTTTTGTAGTTTGTACCTCATCCTCTCTGCCTACTTCACAGCAGACTTTCACTTGTGGTATTTTGGTCTCTGGGACTCTTTCATTCTCCATATTAGAGAAGTGACCTCAGCATTGAACATGCATGAACTTAATTTAGGGTGGTTTGGTTTGTTGCTTTTTTTTTTCTTTAAGAACCTGTAAGTGTCAAGAAAAGCCTTTAAAACAGAGCTTTTGATTCTTTTCTTCCAATGGTGGGTAGTCAAACTGAGACACAAGATGAACCCCACAGCACTTGCTGTTTTAAATCAATGGGATGTTACAGTTTGAAGAAGTAGCAATTTGCTGATAAAAACAAAAAGAGACTGGGCAAATGCTTCTCTGAAAATGTGATGTTACAGAGAGCACCTTGTTTTATAATAAAAATTTCATTTAGCTTGTCTTGATGATTTCTGGCAGTTCCACTGGGTTATATCACTGATGCTGGAAAGTTGTCTAGAATTAAACTTGCACAGATTACTGACTGATGGCTTATTTCAGAAAAAACTTCAGGCTGTGGACACATTGTCAGTTTTCCTATTCATGCTGTGTACAGGCAAGGCGATGGGGTTGTAGCGTGGGGGTTTTTATACATACTCTATCTTAAAGCATGCCTCCAATTTGCCATTTGATATACTTCTGAATAAACAAATTAAGAGGGGGACAAAAGAAAGCACTTCAGAGAATCTGAATTGCAGCTGATACCAAGAGACAAGCTAGTGGTGTCACAGAAACACAGCAGAGATCAAGGAGTTAATTTGTTCTGATGGATCATCCCTACATACTTTTCCCAGTCACCAGCTGAGTTATTTCTCAAATGCCAGCCAAGAACTACTTGCAGCTGGCAAAAATCCACGGTTATCAGTGTGATGGAAAAGAGGTGAGACAAAAAAAACCAAAAAACAAAAAAACAAGAAATGTGTCCCTGTTGATAGTGAGGTGTGGGTTCCTGTGCTCTTATCCCGTTTGTAGGTGTGGGAGAATAGTAAATAGTTAACAAAGATAACATTTAGGGAACAAGTAGTTAACAAAGAGGACATTTCTGCAGTGATTCAGCTCAGAGGTATTTGTGATGACTCCCTAGGTCTCTGGAACATGTTTTGTGCTGTGGAGTGTGTGAAGTTCATGCAGGACCTGTGGAGCTCATGGGTGACCTGGCTTCCCTGAGGCTCACAGAAAGAAACAATTTAAATGGTCTAAGTGATCTCAAGAAATACCAAACCATCCGTTCTTCAGTTATATTGGGTATGATACATTAAGAACACAGAGAGGCAGGGACAGTACAGATGAAGTACTGGTAAGAGAAGACAGAAATATTTTAAAATCATGACTATGTGTGTTCAGCCTGGAGATGAAGGGGCTGAGGGGAGGCCATTTCAATCTCTAGAACTGCCCGAAAGGAGACTGTGGCTAGGTGGAGATCAGCCACTTCTCCCAGGCAAGGAGTGACAGGGAGAGAAGAAACGGCCTGAAGTTGCCTCAGGGGACGTTTAGATGGGATATTAGGAAAGAATTCTTCACTGAAAGGGTGGTCAGGATGCCCAGGAAATGGTGGAACCACCATCCCTGAAAGGGTTTAGAGGATGTGTAGGTGTGGCACTTTGAGACGTGCTTTAGTGAGATTTGCCAGCGCTGGGTTGACAGATGGATGATCTTAGAGGTCTTTTCCAACCTAAATGGTTCTATGAGTCCTGCAAACAGAAAGTGAGCTGCTCTAGCAGAGCCCCAAATCTGTGCAACATAGGGTAAAAATAAGGCATATTTCCATGTTCTGATGCTAGCACCTGTAAAGAGAAAAGAACCTCATGAAACTTTTCTGTAGTTTCTTATTATTAGAATAAGTGACTACCCCATGTAGGTCTTGTTCACATTGCACAGAGACCAGATTCTTACAGGCTGACAAATACTGGGCTGCAGAAAAGGATTTTACACACACACAAAATGAAAGTTTCTGGTTTGCAAGCAAGCCTTTTAAAAGTATTCTGCAAATACTTCTGAAACGTATCACTGAGTTTAAATCTTGTTTTAACAAAAGCTGGAAGGCCATTGAAAAACTAGTCTGTGCCCAAAGTCTGGCAGGTCTGAGTTGCCTAACTTTCAAAGGGTGTAGAACTCACTCCAACTGAGGAGCAGTGGGATTTTCACTCCATTTAGGCTCTTGAATACATCTACCTCTGCAAGTGTGTGTGTGTGCACACAGGCACATGCTCATCTGGTCTCTTGCAAAAAAAAAATTACTTGGATCGACTACTCTTTAAACAGAAAGCCTGCCCCAAGCTGCCTGTTACTTCCCTGAATCAATATTTATAACAAATTAACGCTGATCCTGTCCAAAAGTGGAGGATCTGAAAGGGGAATGAGCTGGTGTTGGTGCAGGCATGGCACACCGGAGTGTCCTTTGGAAATATCCCCATCTAGTGGGTGTCCCTGGGCTGAGGACACACCAGGACACTGCCTGCCCGCTGGTTCAACAGCAGTTGCACATCTATTATTTTCCTCAAGGGAAACGAAATTAGAAACCTCCTACTGTCTGTAAAATTATTTCCAGTTTTACATGGGCGCTCCAAAACCATGTACAATAGTTAATAGGGAACTTTCCATTTTAGACTGCTCTGGTTTTTTCACTGCAGAGTCCATTATCCCTAAAACCCACAAAAATATCTCTGATGGGTTTGTCCAGAAATTTTCTGAATCAGTTTTAAAAGAAACGAAAAACACTGAAAAGTTTTCAGGCTTGACGTACCCTCCCCACAATTAATGCTTTCCTCAGAATATATTTTGCATCAGAAGGAGTTCATTAGGGTTTGAGAGCTGGTATGTTTGTACCTGTTACTGTTTTCAAGACAAATTAATGTGAAAATATGAAAATACTGTATTATCCTAATGTCAAACATGGCTACAAAATCCTGTATCTACTCTCTCCCTTATCTTTTAAGGGAGTTGTTCTTAGCTGATGGAGGAAAAAGTTTTTTTCCTAGACCCACTAAAATTAGTGGGAGTTTTGACATTAAAAGAGTAAGGGCTTAGTGAGGAATATTTCAGTAAGGAATAGAGGACAGCAAAAACTGCAGTACATTCAGTCCCAAAGAAAGTCCAGGCCTCATGCAATGGTCACCCAATTAATGCTTTCTTACTTATCTTTCTCAGAAAGGATTAGTGGCTGCAGTGGTGTAATAGTTATTTAAGGATGGTTGAATAATGGCATCTAACAACTCAGATGCCTATTGCTGGTATTTGTCAGCAAGGCTTCAGGTCCTCCAGCATCCCATCCAGGCTAGGAATTTCTGCCATGAATCCAGCAGCACACTCCAGGTAGAAACTGAGAAGGTTTTCTGGAATGAACTGTGGAGCACCTCAGGTGGCTGGAATTGTAAAAAGTCCTTTTCTCTCTTGTCACATTTTTTAATGCTTATCCTGTTATCAACACACAGAACATGCCTAGTTTTATACACACACATATATTCCTGAGAAGGTAAGATCCTTCCCCTACAAACACATTTATGAATACATATTGCTTTCTTACTCAGCTGGCTTGTCCCATGTATTCATGTTCTCCCTTTCCAGCAAGATCTCCCCCAGAGCAGTTTCCAATCCCCAGGGTGTTGTTCTAAACTGCAGGTTTGAAGGCTGTGAAAGCAGGGGATTGCTGTCCCCAGCTCCAGGCAGGCACCATGGGGATAGGTGCCATGCATGTTTCTCTGGGTGGCTCTGCCAGTGCACAATAATCTTGACCTGCAGCATTCCTGCTATTCCAGTCCTGGGTCCTTCTTGTGCCAAATTTTAGACTTTATTTGTTTACAGCTACAGCAGTGTTTGCAGTCAGGCAGAAGTTATTGTGAATACCTTTTGTGCATTTTCAGCTTTCACCTTTTCCTCTGCTGGCTGGATCTGTCTCCTCCTCCGTGCCTGCTCTGAAGGGAAGGGCCCAGACACGAGGCTGGCTGCCTGGCACTGCACTAATCCCATGATTCTACATGATCTGAATGCCAAAAGCAGAGAACCCCGAAGTTAATCATTGCTCATGATGACTGACTCAGCCTCTCTAATCCTTTTCCATCCCCAGTCCTTGTCACTGTGCCACTTGACCTGCTTCCTCAGGGCTGTGCTGTGTGTTGTGCGCCTGCCACGCATTGCAGCTCAGTCCCAGGAGGGGAAATCATTCTCAACACTTTAGGTTCACACCAAAAGCCACTGGGAGGAGGGATGGTGGCTTCGAGCTCCCTGGACGTAAAACTTGGTGTCCCATGCAGCTGCTCACCCCTGTCTTGCTGTGCTTGCAGCAGAACCACTTCACCTTTCAAGCAGAGAGGAGGACCCAGTTCCAGACAAAATGGACCTTTGTGTGCAGGAGTTTTGCCTGCAGCACTGGGAGTAGAGCTGCAATCTCCTGCCAGCTCCACACCTGCTCTGAATCTGCAGGAGGTCACTTTTATTTCCTTTCATGGCACTCATCACCCCTGGCAGAGGGATAAGGGCAGCAGAGTGCTGCTGGGCCACTGATGTGTTTGTACTGCTCTTCACTGAGGATGGAGGCTGTGCATCCCTCAGCTCACACACCTCTGGTACAGCCTGTTACACAAAGAAATTGAATGATGTGCTTTGCTCCTACTTTGCTCACTTGAAATATGCCAAGTGCTTGTAACAGTAACAAAGTACAAATTTGGCCTTTGTAAAAAATCCTGTGAGCTGGTATGTTGATTTCTAGCAGTTTTCCTCTGTTCTTGCAGGGTTTGAACAGAACCTTTTTCTCTGTTTCTTGCAGAGTCCCCCTCTTGTGTAGAAGGGAGCAGGTATTTATACATTACCAGCATGGCAAAATAAAATACACAACTATAAACCACAGGATCATGCTGCTGCTATTTCCAGTTTTAAGCAGTAAAAAAAGAAAAACAAATTCGATTTTAGTTCCTTAGAGCATCCAGCTGGTGGTGCCAAATAGTAACTGCAAAGGACATTTCTTCTGCATTTTGAATGCTTGGAATACAAACTGTTTGGATAAAGGCTTAGACTCTTTTTAGCAACTGTCCCTCTCACTCGCAGTGAACTTAGCAGGTCAGCTTCTAAAAGTCAACTGTTGTGTGTTTATGCCTCACACCAAGGGAGATGACCCCTTCTGCTCTGATTTATTTGAAAGCTCACTCTGTGCATGGGCTGTAGCTGTATATACGTCTCCATGACCATAAGCAGTGGAAGCTCAGCCCCAGGACATTTTGGCCTGGCATAATATGTTTTTTACTTCATAAATCACAGGAAAGCTTAAGAGCACGTACACCTGTTTCCCTGGGTGGTGAGTATCTCAGTACCTGGCATTTATAACTTACGTGCCCTGATGTCCTGTCCAGGCTCTTTATGAGTCCAGCCTGCTGATGAGTCAGCTTGTGACCTTTTTTTTTCTGTGGAGTTCAGTAGTTAAAAGCATTTAGCTTGGAAGAAGATACCTGTTTTCAAATTTAAAAGGGGGGGCTCGGGGGAAGGGGTGAAGGAACACCGTGTTATGTTTCATTGGCCAAACAGCGACCTACAAAATGTGCTGGCCAGAACAGAAAATGTAATTGCACCACTGGCTGCAGCCACGGTTTGTTTTCATTCTTTTTGATATTTGATTATAAGGGTTAGAGCAGGGGGAAGGGAGTGCTAGCCTGCAGTGCTACCTTTCCTGCGACAGCTGATTTGAAAGCGTCGTGTTCTTTGCTGCCAGGCATGAGGCAATGGGGAATGAACCCCAGGAGGGCTGGTGTTTACAGCAGGCGGTGCTGGCAGGTATTTCAGGGAGTGTTTTTGCCCCGTTCTGCAGGGTGCCACCGCTCCCAGGGGCCTCCTGCTCGCCGCTGAGAGATTGCAGCAGCCTGCTGCTTGCACAAGGCACATTGTGCTGAGAGAGGCCAAGCAGGTGGCAGAGCAGGAGTGTGACCAGTCAGGGCAGGGAAAGGGTCAGAAGGGTGACTCAGGCAGGCAGAGGGTGACGTGGAGAGTGACACAATCCAGTCGTGCTGCCTTCCCCTGCACCCCAGAGCTGCTGCACTCGTGGCCGATGCAGCTCATGCAGGCACTGTGACAGTTGTTTTCCATAGAGCAGTTTCCACACCTTTGGCCACTGAAGCAGAGCAAGAAAATGGTACATACTGAGTGAACACTGAGAAGGACCTGGCTCCAGAGGCATGAGATTCCCACTTTTCCGCTTTCCAAAGCAATTCCTTACTTGATTCCGGGGATGACGGCATTTCGGTATGGGTGTTTGTGGTAAAATCATGATGTGAAAAGCAGTATCAATTATCCTGTAAAGAAAAAAATTGTGTGTAATATCTTAATTTCTGGTGCAGTAAAATCAATCAGTGTGATTGGTTTGCTCAGTATTTTGAAAACACAGTGTGTGTGCAGTAGAGATATTAGAAGAACAGCTTGCTCTGTTCTGAGATCACGTGTCCAACAAGTGTGCCTTTGTGTTGTGCTGAAGCCTGCCTTACAAAATCTCCCAAAGCATTCCCTGTGCCACTCTGGAAGCTGATGATTTCACTCAGACTCATTAAGAAAATTAAATCCTCCTCAAAGAATTAGGCCCAAACATTCTACAACTGTTTTGAAAGCCACTGGCTGCACTCTGCCACAGTGGCTCTTGTGAAATCCAGCTGTGGTGAACGTGTGAGGATGGGGCTGGAGCACAGCTGGATGAGCACAGCTCACCTTTGCAGCAGCTCTTCAGGGAATTGGGGAGATCATTTAAATCCCCACAGAATCACTTGTTCTTCTCTTCACAAAGCCTTGAATGTGTCTTACAGCCATGGCCTGGGATGCAGCAAGGAGGTAATAGAGGACAAACACTGCTGACTCTCACATCCACAAGAACAGGGAATGTGGTTTTTTTGTTTTTTATCTTCTTTTCTGTTAGAGCCAGGATTAAATGCTCGAGAGATGAATTTTCATGTTCGGACTCAGATGTTTATTAATTCTCATCTATGTTACAGTCTCACAAGCTGCGAGTTCTGGCTAACGAAGTGAAAAATGGCCCTTGCTCTATCTCTCTACAAGGTCTTTTAAGGATAAACTGTCCAATTATGAAATGGCACCTAAATTATTTTTACTTTTTACCCAATGACCAACCACCTGTGGCCTGCAATGCAGACTTTTCTATCCAATTACAAAATATCACCCAGACCCATGAAGAAGAAGGTGAAAAAGAAGGACTGGCCTACGCTCTAAAACCTCCATGTTGCTTTGTATATATATTACTATATTCTAAAACCTTCAGCTCTAAATTTTTCACCATGTGATATCACACACTTCTATTCAAGCTACACACCCATAATCCCAGTGCTGTCATTCAGTTTTGGAAGCCCCTTCCACGGCCTCAGGTGAAATGCAGTGTTTTCCTGGGAGTCAGTGCCTGTCAGCACAGAAAGCCTGAAATTCTCAGTGCCAAGGGTTCCAACAGGGCATGTCTGCTCAGACACCATTTGATGAAATCAAGAGGATAAACTGGACCATGGATGGAACTTCTCCAGCTCCGTATGGCGCTGCCTTTTCTCCCGGGTATTTAGTGAAATGAGGTTTTCCTTTTCCTGCAGGCCAGCAAATAGTTTCCTTTTTTCCTTTTGATGTCTCAGGACTCTGTTTTTTTAGCCTGCCTGCCTTACCTTAATTCTTTTTGATAAAAGAGCCTTTTATCATGCCTGCTAAAATTGTTGGATAGGTCTATTTGCCACACCAGGATGAAACTAAATAAGGAGCTTTTTAAAACCCCTTGTATCAGTTAATTTTTCCATATGTCTCATCAGTGGATTTTCACAATATCATGGGAGTGTCATGATTTTTGGTGGGGTTTTTTTGTTGAGCTCCAGCTTCTGGATTTTTTTACCTTAAAATAAATATGAAAATACCTTACCTATTAAGCTGCTGTGGTTGCTGAAAAGCACTTAATAACCTGCTCAGTTTTACATGAAAAGCAAACTACAGGCGTATTTATTGTGAGAAAGCTTCAGACTAGACTTTCATGATTATAAAATGCTTGGGATTAATGATATTTCATGCACAGTTGCTTGTTGTTTGTCAGCAGGCAAGCAACAAGACAGGATTACTGGAACATTTTGGATTAGGAATTTAATGACTATTTAGACATACTGACTGACTGTGCTGTCTTAAGCACATGGTGGTTTTCAACATATCTAGAAATGTGACTAATAATTTAGCCAATTACTATAAAAATTAAATGTATTTATGGGCTGGTCAGATGATCTCCTGCTTATGAGTTTTTCTAAACCAGGAATATCAGAGCTCCTTAATGAGTGTGGCCTTTAGTTACTGGGAGACACCTACAATGAACACTGTATTTTAAAGAATGACTAGGTAAAATAGGGTCTGTATAGCTTTTTGAAAATATTTTTTTAATTAGGTATAGAAGTGCAAAAAGAACCCCTCAGCATTCACCATTTTCCTTGGACCAGCATTTTTATTTTTTTCTTCCAAGCTGTTGTGTGGCTTGAAAACAGCAACCTATTTTTATACCCTGTCACCTTTATTTTAAACAAGTATCTTGGCACTCAGGTTTTCACTTCTAACCTAATTAACAGAGAATCCTGTGCAGTAAATAATGGTAACATCTCCTTCCCTTCAGACAGAAAGTATAGAAAGATACTTCAATTAGTGCCTTGATTTTTCATTTGTCTAAAATTCTAGAAGCTTTTTTGACACGCTGGGAAAGTATTACTATGGACACTCAGTCTGCAAGGAATTAAGTACATATGGGATCTTGATGGACTCTAACAATGCAATTTAGCAAGGTCAGTTCTTTTATTATATTGTGATATTTTTGCTTTTAGCCACTCCTGTATTTCTGATTCTGACTTGTGCAGCTTTTCAAGACCTTAGGACTGAAGCTTTTAATAAGCTACTTCCATGTGAAAGTTTGCTCAGAACCTTGAATTTTGCAACAAACCTCCTGTAATGAGAGAGGGGGAAAATTTTATTTGTTCATCAGGCCTGAAATCAACGCACAAGCAAGAACAGAGGACACATTTAGCTGTGGATCTGCTGTGGGAGCAGGGACATGTTGCTGTAAAACAGTTTTCATTTCATCAGCTCCGTTTTACAAGCCCTGCATCTCTGCAGCCTGTAAGAAAAGAGTTGACTCATTAGGCAAGGGTTGGAAATGAGCTAAGGAGGACAACAGGAAGTGATGACTTCTAAAGAAACATCCACACCAAACGTTCCCCTCGCCAGGGCAAGTAGGTTTGACTCATGGTTTGTAAAATAGATGCATTGGTTTTATAAACAGAGGACAGATTCTGAACAAAGTTCAGAATTCTTAATTACACCTAATTAGACTCTTAATTGCATGTTAAAGCCTGTTCCTTTACACTGCGTTGTTCAGTATTTGAACAATTACACAAAGTTTTCAGACAGGCAGGAACTTATGAACTTACCATTCATGCTCTGGTCTTGCCCAGTTTTCCTTCCTCTAGTATCTGAATCCTAATTGCATACAGATTTACAAAACCAGCATTAATTACTGTTGGGGTTTTTTTTCCTGGTCTCATTTTTATTACATTGAAAAAGTAAAGAAAAAAAAAAAATTGTAATGACTGGCATTCATCCCTCATGCATAAATTGAATAAACCAGATTCCAGGTCCAAGCAGTTGTTTTCTTCCTCCTTTATTTCTGGAATACTTTTAATTTTTCTGTGAGTGTTGATTCTCCCTCTGAGAGAAGAAGTGTATGAAACAGGGCAGAGGCTTTTTAATTAATAACACCAGCCTAAACACAGCAGGGCTGTAGCAGATCCCCAGGCAGAAATACTCATGGAAAATTAGATAACCTCCTTAATTTTCCAACATCAAACCTAGCAGTGACAAAAAAAAAAACAAAAAAACAAACAA
>VXBN01007930.1:578736-596857 GCA_013397395.1 Sinosuthora webbiana | reverse complement strand
ACCCCCCCCCCCATAACCACACAAAACTTGTTCAAGAAATGCAACTATTTCCCCTTGAATTAAACTTCCAGTGCTTTACACAGAAGGTAAGAGGCCAGAATATTTGAGGTGGCAAGGGCAGGGTAGCCTAGCTCAGCTGAGGGCTGCAAGCACTCATTGCTCAGCTTTTAAATTAAAGAGCAGCTTCTCTCTTTCAGCTCTCCTATTTCTGGCGTTATCTTGATGGTTGTTGCAGGTAAAAGCATCACAGCATTTGCATGCTGAGGTGTCCAGTTTGGAGGACAAGAGTTAAAAAAAAAAAAAGGAAGCTTAGAAACAAACGAGGTAAAACACTAAAGTAGGCATTGGGTCAGGGCAGAGTGCAGAATATTTGTGTCAGAAGAAAGACTGCTATAGCCCAGTCCCTATCTTTTGCAGATTTACTTAGCTTTGCATGCTGATTAAAATCCTTTGAGGCTGATAGGAGTGAATAGTTGTGGGTGAATTTAAGCTGAGATCTAAGTCCTGAAATGCTGCATATTTCTAACAGTCAGGTTCTCTCAGCAGCCACCCTGACTTTTTCCTTGTTTTGCTGTATCCTTGATAGATATAACCAAAGTTAGAATTTGTTGAATATTCCAGTTCTGACCCAGGTCCTCCAACATCCCATTTAACCACTCACATGATAAAGTTATTTGCAAATGTTAAATCTTTGCAGGATTATGATCTAAAGGAGTATTAGAACCTGATCCAGCTACTTCAGTGGCCTGCCCTAGATTTTGGTGATCAGTGTACCAGAGCCATACTAAGGGGATTAAGATGCTGCCAGTGCTTACTGAAAGTGTGGTTTGCCTAAAAGCACAGTCCAGGGTCTGACACATCCAGGGCACGTTTCATGGAGCAGCTCACCCTGCTGGGGCTGGCACCCCTCTGATGGGTTACAGAGGCTTCAGTAGCCTTCCCTTTGCTTATGCTTTCATAATCCAAATGCTCAGCAGTGTAAATATTTCCTCTGTGTGGCTGCACACAGAGATGGATTTCCCTGTGCAGTGTGTGAGGCCGTGCCTCGGAGCAGTGTCAGGGGCTTGCCAGTGCCTGTGTGACACAAGTGGCTCACCTGCTGCAGTGACAGGAGGGCACCACCTCCAGCCACCTGTGTCCTGTCACTTCACCTCCCTGCTTTCCCTGTGTCAGGAGAAACTCCCCTTTGTTTCACAGGTGTGGCAAGCACAACTGGGGAAACGATACAGGGAGAGATTTGGCTCTTCATTAGTTTTACCTGCTGGCAGGAGATACAGGACGACCTACAGTGGGAGAGGGATGTCCTGAATGTCCAAGACCCAGTTGATTGAAGACTAGGCAAAAAAAACCCCAAATCTCTTTTTCTTGTGGTGAGTCTTTTTTTTTTTTTTTTTTTTCCTGTGTGTTGTAAATCTGCTATTGCATCAGAAAGGCTGGAGGCCCAGAAGAGGAAAGCAACATGCTAGATTGAAAGACTTTATGTGCAGGGAAAAAAAAAAAAAAAAAGGTATTTCTTTTTCCCCATGTGATTTGCCACTTATTTCAGATGTACAGAAATGATGTTGCCTTGTCTGGTATGATGACAGTCCTATTATGATGTGTTATGTGGTGTGCACGTGTATCCAAGCACTTTCACACCCATCACAAACACACATTAGTTCTGCTAAGAACACCAAGGGGAAAAAAAAAACAACCTTTTATCACTTCTCTCTTGTGGTCAGGGTCTGTGATGGAGCTGTGTAGCATATAGTCAGGAGAACTTTGTGGAAGCCAGAATCCAAGTTCCCTTGCCAGACCTCGGTGTGTAGTTTAAGAATACTTCCTTTATTATGTTACATCATCAGGAACAAATGATATTAACTGGTGTAAAATAATCATTCTTGCATAATACCTTTACCTTTCATCTTGGATTTCAAAGCACTTTGCGAGCATTAATCTTTACCTCTTAAACCACTTAATCACATGAGTAAAGTCTTCCTCACAGTGAAGAATCATTTCTAAATACTTTTACATCCTGTTGAAGATGAGAAGAGAAGCCAAGTTTACCCAGACAGGAACTGAGATTAAAACTCGGTGCATCTGCTCTCCTTGAGCATTTTTCTTCCTTTCAAATGTATCTCCAGGTCCAAAAGACCAAATAAATATTGACATGTAGGTGGTTTTGGTGCATATCTGAAACCTGATGCTCCTGGGTTTAAATTTAGGATCTCCAGCTGACACGGTTCTGTTGCTGTGCAGGGACGTGATTCTGTCGTGTCACGTGTGTCACCACAGCTGTCTTGTTTGCTTGTTCCACAAACAGCTTTCCTCACAAGCTGGGCTTTGTTCAGTATGCATTACCAGTCCTGGAATTTCGGTCCAGCAGTGTTTGGAACAAGAGTAAGTCTGAACCAGATGAAGAATCTTCTCCCATGTGGATAACCAGCAGCTCCTAAGCCACTCAATCACTCTGTATAAAGGATACAAACAAAATCTCTCAATGGGACAAGAACAGAGCTTAACTCAGAACAGAGTATTGACTGCAAGTTACTGGAAGATTTAAATTCTTCATAGAACATAAAATACTGCTGCGACTTTTCAAAGTCAAACATTATTTGTCATGTTCTGTGTGCTGATTTTGCCCTGATTATTGGTGTCATACTTGTCTTTGTTCAAGGGTGAGCAGGCTTAGGGCCAGTGTAAATGTGGACTTACTGTGTGAGAGCCAAGAGTGTTAACCCTGTGAATGAAATTATTTCTTCTGATAGATGTAACTCTGCCACAGAAATCCAGAATATCAGGCTTTGATCCCTGCATAGCTACTGTGTATGATCCACAGCAACCTTTCTCTATCAGCTTCTGCAAAGCCTTGACCCCCATTGTGTTTGTTTCTGGTGACCAAAAGCTGCCTCTTTGATATCATTTATCTTTAGAAGGAATAGGGTTGGCAACAATTCATCTCCAGAAAACCATCTGCCACTGAGGCCTTCTAAATATAACTGAATTTACTGATTTTATGTTTTTTTTTCTTTATATGGAATTACTGTTCAGCTACTGTACCCTTTTGGACTCAGGCTGTTGTGCTATTTTTTAATCTCCACATTGAAGAACAGTGTTTCAAGGATTTGACCATTTTCTTTTCACCACTTGCAGGAGAGTCCTAGGCTTTGACCCTGTCACCACCCAAGATGTTTTGAAACTTGCCCACACCTTTATTTACTTCAGGCTGGATTACTCTGAGCCCTGCCAGGCTTCCTGCTCAGACACTGCTGTTTTACCACAGGCAACACAGTGAGACCAGAAATTTATAGTATTTTTTAATTTTCAAGTCACATTTTTATTGATTTTTTGCATTGTGTGATGACATATGTCCCTCTTGTATTTCATTTTATACACAAAAACATATTTTCAGCTTTGATTGTAGTCCAGTAATTCAGGGATATAGCTGGGATGGTTACAGAATTTTTTGACCAAGTGGCATTTTTACCAAATTGTAGGATAAAATGGCCTAAAACCATATGATATACCTGTATTTAAACTGGGAAAGTGCATGGATCAGGAACTTCAGAATATGCCAGAGGCAAAATCAGACAAAATTTGAGATGGTTTTCGAAAGGAAAGTAAATAATTGATGGTAACATAAACAGTATCGGTTGACAAAGTATTAAGGGTGATAGAGCTTGACAATGGACATGTAACCTGTATTTGTAAGTGTGGCTTATAAACACACCTGTGTTGATTGAATATATGATTAAATTGTCCTAAGAACATTGGACATTCTGGTTAAAAAAAGAGAGAGAGAGAGAGAAATGCAATGTGAAATACTTGGTTAAATGATAGTAAAGGAAAGGTGACTGTCAGCTCCATAATCAAGCAGCAGAAACAGCCTAAATTTGGCAGTAGAAACTAGATATGTTCAAGCTACAAATAACCTGCAGCAGCAGGAGGTTTTTTTTTATTCTGAGGCAAGCTACCTCTTGGTGCAATTTTCTTTGGTGTTTAGAAGCTTCTTTAATATTTCAGGCTTTTTAATTAAGGCTAAAAAACTTCTAAAATGGGTACTATAATGCTATATACAGAAAGCACATGGTTAAAAATTAACAACCAGTGTTAGATAGAAAATCAAATTGAATTAAGATAAAGTTCCTCAGGTATTCATTTATGTATGTATCTTCCTCTGAGTCCTATTTTCCTTCTGATTGTCACTAATCTCTGCTATCAGGGGTATATTCAACCTGTATTGTGCTGGCAGAAGACATGGCTCCATCCCTGTTATTTGCTATTTCACACACACATAAAACAATTCACACAGAACTTTATCAGGACTGGTAAAGCAGTGAATTGTTTTAAAACAATTCAATACTTTGAGTGGTTTAATGCCCAGTTTCAGTAAAGAGCATGACTTAAGATGATCCATTTACTTTGCATGGGAATTGCATCACAGTGGGACGAGGTATCTGGCAGCCCCCAGCCAACAGGACATAAGTGAGCTCAGAAATCATTTAGCCTGTCCTAGCTACATCCCCACCTTTTTGTCATGAGACCAGTTCCCCAAAGAGCACTGAAAAATAGGGTTACAAGTTGTTGTAGGAAAATAAGTGATTTTCTCCTCACCCAGAGGCAGAGCTGATCCTGCAGCCCTAGAGTCTCAGTGGAAGTGGGATGAGGCTGAATGGGTGTTAATTAGTATTGAATGTGTTAATTAGTCTTAAATATGTCAAAACGTGCTCAGGCTGCATCCCTGCAGGGATGGGGACAGAGTTCCCTTTGGGGACAGTGAGGATCTTTCAGGGCAAGTTAGGCACGAAGCTTTAACCTGACTTGTCACTACCTCAGTAAAGAACCCTTCTCCTGTGCTGTTTGTGCTTCTTTTGGAACTATTTCTGGCCTAATTGACAGAATCTTGCTGCTTAAGCATTTCTTAATCAGAGGCCAGCTGATACATTGCTCCTTGGGGAGGGGTTTAATTGTTCTGTCTGACAGGAAATATTTACACCAGCAGCAGTTTGTTGTGTATCCTAATTTGCCTTGTCCTGATGAAGTTTGCTTCTGGGATCTCCCAGGAAAGGTGCATGGAACTGCCTGTGGAGGAGGTGTGAGCAAGCTGAACTCAGGCAGGTTTGCTCTTTGCATCCACATCCAAACCCAGCATATCAGGGCATGGGGAAAGTGCAAAGGAGAAACTAGACAAGTTACCCTGCACAGAAGAGAGTGAAGGACTTTTTAAGAATACAAGAGAAACAGGGGCCTTGGAAAGTAACACTGGACACCAATGTTACTTTTTGTTCTGCACACAACTTTATTTTGCTCCATCTAATCTACAAAAATGCAGTTGTATAATGACTTTTTGTTAAATAAAAGGTACAGTGTTAAACTGTTTAATTATACTTTGGCTGACTTGCTTGTATTTCCAAATCCTTATTTCCTAAGAACTTTAGAGGAAATGGAGTTTTCCAACGTCTCTCTTTAATTACTTCACCTATGTTTACTTGGGGAGTTTTGTTTTAATCCAATTTCCTCCCTCTTTCCCTCTTTCCTTCTTCTTTGCCTCTTTCCTCTCTGCTGCAGAATGCAGCACTGGCATTCAGACTTAGGCAGTTTTCCAAATCTATTTTAAAACAAAATTTTAAATCAAAACTCTTTGCAGCTATAGGGGGAGGGTCACATGAGCTTGCCCTGGGTCAGCAGCAAAACTTGTGATGACACTGCATACCCATCTCTCTGTCCGCTCCCAGTAAATATGTGCCTAATGCCAAGCTATAAAAATGTTATTTTTCAGAAGTCAAGGTCACCTTGTTCCATACAGGACCAGCTGAAAGAACTTTGGCTTGGAAAAAAAGAGGGAAACTAGGTATCTCTTACCCAAGAAACATAATTTTTTCCTGGTTAAAAGACTTAGAAAAGCATGTCTAGAGTTAATGAGCAGTATCATTATTACCATAATAACATCACTGGGTATCTGAGGCAAAAAAACTGGAAGGTGAAATGCCAAGAAGAGATGGGAGAAACCTCAGCATTCTGAAGACACTGAGATACACAGAGCTTTTGTAAGAAGAGCAAGTCATCGCTCACACCTGCCAGTTTTCCACACTGAACCCCCAGCGAGCCTTCAGCGTTGTAGAAAGGTTGATGCTTGGGACAAATCTTGGAGCAGAGACAGGCGTTAACACATCAGAAACTGCACTTGCGGCTGAAAACATGCCGGTATTTTTATTTTCCCCCCGATGTTTCTATGGTAGTTATCCCTGCACGCTTTCCATCTGCTCCGGAGCCCTGCTCTGGGGCTGGCCGTGGCGGTGAGAGCAGCTCCCGCAGATGAAAGAACAGCAGCGATAGCGCTGGAATGTGCCCTCGGCCGTTTATCACAGTGACACTGTCAGCCAGGCGACACCGCATCCTTATTTTTCCGACCGCTTCTGGCACGGGATCAGGGCAGTGCAGGATGGGGGCAAACCACTGCCGTGCCAGGCATATGCCCAAAAATGGCCTGTGAGGAGTCTCAACACGAATGCAGCTTAGTTCGTGTGGAAAAGGTTTGATTTCAAAAGCCCTCTCTCGTTTGGAGATGTTTTCCATGTTCCTCTGCCACTTTCCGACCTGTTTTAAGGATCTGCTTGAGAAAAAGACAGTGGGATTAGAGAAAGGCTGCTTAGTCTCTCCGCAAAAAAAGCAAAATAAATAGAAATAGATATCAAATTAAGGTATTTTCCCACCTATTTCCAGGTGTTTTTCCATTTTTCTCATTAACTCTAAGACGTTATTCAGGTTCCAAAGGGTCAGGAGTATTCCGGGGATTTTTAGGGCAAAGGGATCAGGACAAGAGGTGAGGCTCTCTTTAAGCTAAATGGCTGGAATGCCAGAAACACGGAGCTTTTACATCCGGACAAAAGGAAACACTTCTCTTTTTCAGCTGTGGAGTGTGGAAGGGTTTCTGTGGTTGTAGCCATGATGAATCACGCATCAGTTCTTGTTTCAGCATGGAACTCCATCCTTGGTTTTTGATAATGCTTCTGTGCTCTTGAAAGGAGAATTGAGAATGCTGCTGTTCTGTATTCCAGTTCTAGCTCCATTTTTTTTTTTTCCAGATAAATGTGCTGGAGGAGGTTCATGGATGATTATTTAAATAGCACGCATTTTTGTGCAGAGAAAATTTAGCATCTCTCATATGCTAGAGCTGAATATTTAGCAGTGGGTTAGTAAATAAGCTGAAAAATACAATTTTAGCCAGTCATCTGTAATACCAAGATAGTTTCTTTTGCAAGCTCAAAGTATTAAGTGCTTCTTCATAATAATGCCCACCCCAGACCAAAGAGGAGCAGCAGGAGACTTGTCCACGTTACAATTTTTGGCCATTGCTTTTGAAATATAATATTGTGGTGGAGTAATTACAGAGATAGAAAGGATTTCCCAGTGAGTGAATGAACAAAATATTATCATTCTTGAGGAACAAATACCTAAGTGCTCCCAATGACAAGGTGAACAATTTCTAACATGTACCTTTAGAGAAAAAAAAATTAAAAAAAAAAATCAGTTCAAACAATATTTTGACTCATCAGTCAAGTTTTGAGCATGCTCCTGATTTTCTCCCTAGTTTTGAATGCCATGTTTGGGAAGTGACTCGACTGATTGGCTGAGTCATTTTCTGCTGTCTGAACAGGAAACATACTGCAAAAGGCTTAGGGGGGTTATAAATAGAACATGTTCTGAGGGAAAATTGTTACTCAGAGAGCAGAGTCTGTTGATACATGACTGCACAGACCTTGTCTTCTGTGCACCACCAGCATTTTTAACGAAAATTTTCTTTTTTAAAAAAAGTTTATATCCCTGTAATTACTTAACACCATTACTTTACATCTTTATTTTCTTTAGATGAATTGTGTAGGGAGAGTAATCACTTTATCACTTCAAAATAAGCTGCCTTGATAGATGTCCTTTTGTTTTCAGGGCCTGTGCTTTTGATTCCAAGAACACAAATTTCTTTAAACTTGTTAAACTGACAAAATCCTGATTTCCTGTGCATGTCCTACGGGCTTTCTTCTGTGACACAGTCTGGAAATGTCACATGAACAGAGAGAGCAGAAATGGGACATGAGCTGGGAATTCCTGTGTTGATATAACTTCTGCCTTTGGCCAACTAGGGAGTCAGAAGAGACCAGTTTTCCTATCATTTCCCTATAATTTCCTAGAGCTGTGATTTACCTTCACTTTGTTCTTCTGGAAAGGTAGGATAACAATTATTCCCCCCTTTCAGGATGATGAATACAGAGAATAATAGGATACTGGGTGACTCCCCTGAAGCCAATGACTGCCCATGAACCCAGAAAAAGGAGCTCTTTTCACCCTTTTCCATCTAGCAGCAATCTTAGGGTGCCTCTCTGGTCATATTGCAGTGTAATTTACTGACAAATGGATCACTTGACTGGAAAGAGCAGTTCTGTCATTGTTTAAAAAAGGGGCTATGTTGTTAACACAGGCAAAAAAACATACTGTGGACAAGTAATGGAAATAAAATGAAACTCCCATAATTTACAGCTGGATCTGAAGCCTAACCCAAAGCCAGTAGGAGTCTTTCCACTGACTTCATCAAACTTTGCATATTTGTGCACAGAAGTGCTGGTAATAGAGCCCTGGGAGATGCTCCAAGCCCTTGTTCTCAGCTGACCCCCTTTGGCCAGAGCTGTTAGGGTGAAAGTGGAGCTACACACAGTATCAGGGGCAGGAAAAATGAAAATTTAGAACAACAACAACAACACTGCAGAAACTCTAAACCAGAAAAGGCTACATATAAATAACAGGCAATGGTAGCAGTATCATGGGCTCTTCTGCCTCCAGGCAAACACCTACACATTTACGAATAATGACATGCAGACATTAGTTTAGTTTAAGATGCTTATTGGTGCTTTGTAGACTAATGTTTTAAGCAAAACAGAAGGCGAGACCTGGCAAGTGTCCAAAGTCCGGATATGTTGTGAAATAAAAAATACAAAAACATAAACTTTCTCTCTCCCTGAGCACCCGGCGAAATGTGGATGCTTGCTAAAAATCCTAACACTGTGCAGCAGGAAAAATGTCCTGCTCTGTCACTGCCTGGAGTAAATGACAAGAGAAGTGGCATGAAGGAAACCAGCCCTTTAACTCGATTCATGAAAACGGGAGCCTGCTCTATTTTGAGATTTTTTTTTTTTTTTTTTTTTCTTTTTAATAAGGAAGTTTCATCTGTGAAGTTTCACAATAAGCCACTCTCTGAAAGAGTCTTGGATAGCATTCATATTGTACTGAAGTTCGGCATGAATTATCCATGTACAACTGAACTTTTGTTTACCATCTCATAACAAATATTTGTCTCAGTGAATGAAAGTAAAAGGCTAGCGATCTCTTGATCACCAGGAAGTAAATAAAACATCTGAATCCCGTGGAGATATTTCAAACGGACCTTTTTTTTTTTTAATTCTGAAAATGCCTTTTAGTCTTTATCTTAGACATTGCTAAACAGTGCGCTGGTGAATGGGTGATGGCAGATGCATATCTTGAAAGAGCGGCATAATTGCTGCTCATTAAGGAATTGCAAGGATGCAATAGAGAGAGCTAAAAGGAGCACTTCACATGCAGAAAGAAGCGCTTGCAAATCAGGAAGGCTGAACGGCAGAAGGAGGGTCAGGAGCTGCGCTGAGTTTCACAGGTCCGTCCCACGTGTGAATTGCAAACACTGCCAGATGAAGAGCACGTAAAGAAACGCCAGCTCAGTGAGCAACGCGGAACAATCCTGCAGCGAGCTGCTGGACCAAGTTTCTGCTGAGCAGGATTTCCCCTGGGAATGTGGCGTTGTCAGCCTTCATTTCAGCTGCTGAGGAAACGCACTTGTGCCCAGGCTTTGTTCTCTCCCCAAGTGCTGCTGGTGCCATTCCAGGTACTTCTAAGTGCTTTTGCTCTCAGTGTTCCGGCTCTTCCTCCACTAGCTGAGAGCTGTTATTTCCAAACTCTGTGTGTCGAGGAGCAGGAAGGGATGCCATCTGCCCTGCTGACAAATTTTAAGATGTATGGGACTTTTTTTTTTTTTATTAGAGAATACTATTTTTTTTAAATGCTGGCACTCACACAGGAAAGCCACTGGCAGATGGTGCAAGTCTGAAAAGGTCTCCCTGCAAGCTATGCTTGTTTGTTTGAAGTTGCTAACGTGACACGTTTAAACACTAAACGGTGAAGTTCATAAAAATATTTTTGCAGGTTGTCAGGAACAATATTGCCGGTGCCGTGATGCGGTGAGATTGTGTGCGCTGAGGACAGCCAGGGAAGGGACTTTTAAAAATAGGCATTGTAAGTCCTGATTGTCATCACAGTGATCATGGTATTTGTGCCTTGTCTACTTCAGTGTCTCCGACAGAGGTTTGACAAAGCTGTCAAAGCAGTCTTCTTGGTTCAAACAAGAGGGGGAGATGTGGAAACCCTGAGTTCTGAGAATTTTAGACTTTTTGTGCTGACGGGCCCTGACCCCCAAGAAAACACTGCATTTGACCTGAGGCCTTGGAAAAGACTTCCAAAATTGAATGACAGAACTGGGATTATGGGTGTGTAGTTTGAATAGAAGTGTGTGATATCACTTGGTGGAAAACTTAGAGTTTAAGGTTTTAGACTATAGTAATATATATATATATATATATATATATATATAAAGCAAGATGGAGGTTTTAGGGTGTAGGCTGGTTCTTCTTTTTCACCACCTTCTTCATGGGTCTGGGTGGTATTTTGCAATTGGATAGAAAAGTCCACATTGCGGGCCTGGGTGGTTGATTATTGGGTTAAAAGTAAAAAAAATTTAGGTGTCATTTCTTAATTGGACAGTTTGTACTCAAAAGGCCTTGTAAAGAGGTAGAGAGCCATTTTTCACTTTGCTAGAACTCACAGCTTGTGAGACTGTAACATAGGTAACAATTAATAAACATCTGAGTCCGAACACTAAAACCTGTCCCTCTAACTTTTAATCCTGACTACAAGAGAAAAGAAGGTAAACTCACAGGAGGCTGTTTAATGAGTGCTGGTGTAACCCTGGGAGCTGGTGACAATTCCTGGGGTGGCACCTCTTTGCTGAGCCAAGAGGTGGCAGGAGATGTGGTCCTGCAGAGCCTGGCGTCCCTGCGGGAGACATCTGCGACATCCTCGACATCCCCAAATCCCCAGCAGGGAGGACAATGACCGTGGCCTTATTCCCCAAACTGTCCCAACTGCTTGCTAAACCCCTGGTTGGGCTAACAATTGTGGGCTGTGGCACAGTGGCACATGGCTTTCCCTCTCTAAGCAGCACTGAAGAGGATTGTACCCTCCTGAGCCCCTCTGTCCACATCACCAGGGCAGCACTGAGCTGTTATGTAAACCTTCCCCAAAGGTCTATGGAAAACTGACAATGCTGGCAGGGGGCCAGTTTAACCGGGAAAACTGAAGTTGACTAAGCTTGAACGACTTAATTATCCCACAAGGTTAAACAGGTAAATGGCTTTAGGCCCCATTTAAGAAACCAGGGATGAAAGGGTGGAAGCAGGAATAAGCTGCTTTTTTTTTTCTTTTCTCTGCGATCAGATAAAAAAGAGAAATCTTCAGTGCTGCTGTAGCTGGATACAAAATTAAAAAAGAAAAAAAGCCCAGAGTTTCAGTGAGTAGTTAAAAAGCAATTAAACTTTGAAGAGCATATTCCTGAGCCGCAGGTTGAGAACATGGTTGTATTTTTACCCAGCAAGAAGTGCAATCTTTTGAGGATAATTTTCCTATGTTTAAGGTAGTGATTAGAGAGCTATAGCTCTCAAATTTGTAACACCAGGTTTGGGTTTGGGGAAAAGTTTCTTCTGTGTGTGTAGTGTGGGCAGCCTGGCAGTGCCAGGAATATCTTCGGGTTTAGCAGTTGTGTTGCCATTTGTTGTTCTTTTTTTTTCTTTTTTTTTTTTTTTTTTCCTTTTGTTTTTTTCTCTTTTTTTGGCAGTTGAGCAAGTTCAGAAGAAAAGCTGGTTACTGGTTTAAATAAGCATAGCATTGGCTCCAGTGAAAGGTAGGAGGCTGGATGAATTTTCTCTCTTAACAATAAGAATAGCAGTGAAAAATATCAATATGCACATTTCACTGGGCATACCCAGTTACCTCCTGGACCATCATAACTGATCAGTTTTGAACAAAGTTTACATATACAATTATTTGTAACATATTTGAACCACGCTGAAATACAAACCCACAGGTAAACCAAATTTTTATCATTATCAACACTTCTTGCTGAAGTATGTTCAAATATAATGAACAAACCTTATAGAACCTATAGGTCCTCAGTTATTCCCCTCCTATTGACAGGATCCTCTGACCATAAATGGCATTAAACGTGCATAACTCTTGTTTCTTAGCAACCTTATTTTTTAAACAAAGGGGGCTTGGATACATATAAATTATTAGTTTTATGCTGTCAAGACAGACAATAATGTATAACAGACAAAACTCATGCCCAACAGTTGCTGGTTGTTTTCTATTATCTCCATAGAGCAAGTGAGAAACATTTGTGTTAGACAATTTTAACGAAAGACCAAATCTTCTTCCTGGCCATTCCTTCCTGGCTGAGCATGAGAAGTCAGGTCACCCCTCCTCTAACACAGTGTCATGCAGCACAGTAAATGATCAGTCACCAGAATCTCCCAAAGTGAACTCTGGCATTGCCAAAGAAAGCACCTCCTTCCCTGGGATGCAGCACTGACTCTGTGTATGGAGTCACTGCAATTAAAGAGACAATTTCAGCAGCACAGACCAACTACAAGTGCTTAATTCAAAAATGAAGGATCTGTGAGACCTGAAGGATGGCACTGAGAAGCGTTGTGGTTTCATCCTTGAGTTAGGCAAGTATGTTTGAGTGTTCAGCTGTCTGAGAAATGGTGATTTCCCCAAAATATCTCTGCATTCAGATTTATCATGACGGTCCTCCCTGGTTCAAACCCTCTGTCATTCTTCCATTAATGACACTCAGGGAAGTCTTTGTTCAGTAACACCCACAAAACATAAATAACATTTAATTAAATAAAGTCTCTGCTAAGATTTAATATGCTAAGATCAAAGCATGTGGAAAGTGATCTTTGTCTCTGACAGAAGGTTTCCCACAGACAAGAAATAATCTAGGTTCATGCTGACAACACATACAGAAAAGTTAATTTGTATTAAGAATGTGTTTACAGAATGTTCCCCTTACTCACTGACAGTCACATTCTAGGAACTGTTTCCATGCAGGTGTGTGAGTTGTTTCCATTGTTTGTGTGTTTGGATTTTTTTTCTTTTCTCACAAAATTTCCCCAACAGGTCTCTCACAGAGCACTGTCTTTTCCTCCTGATACAATCACAACCCTCTCTGCCTGTTTTGCAATGGGACAATCCCTCAAGCAGCTGGCAGTTACTGGCTCAAGCAGATGTTTTAGCACCCCAGCAAAGAAGAATCTATTTCCCAGCTGCACACAGCCGGGAATCACTTGGCTCGGAAGAGTCTACATGAACTTAAATTCCTTTATCACTTTATCACATTGAAGGTTCATTTTTCTCTGCAAAGCCTTAATCTGAAATCAAGTATGGCCAAAGCCAGAGCACATTTTCAGGGAAGGTGTTAGCACAGCAGTGCAGGAAGGAAATCTTATCAGCTTTGCTGAGCTCGGTGGGTTAGTTTTACAGAGAGTCGTTTGTCAGCACAATCCAAAGCAGCAACGCTGCAAGCACTGGCTGGGGAAACGAGGCCTGATCCAAAGCCCATTGGAATCCATGCAAAACAACACTTAATTACTTGATCCTTTTCTCTCTGAAGTCAGTGAGATGTTGACATTTATTTCAACAGAAGCAGCTCCATGGCTTTGATATCTTGTCATGTATTTCTCAGAGAACTGACTTCTGCAAATCAAAGCAGAATCAAAAGCTTCTTTTTTAATTCTTTTGAGCACACAAACCCAAGCGTCAGGAATGAAAATATAAAAGATCTGTGGAATAAACTCTGATGACTTAACATTGATAAAATGAAGGCTTTTAGAGGTAATCCTAAGGGTAACAATAAAAACATATCCTTATGAAAGACTAAACCTTTTAACAGCTGACTAAAAGGCTGGCTACAAGAAGGAAAGAAAAAGATGCAACTCTTTGTAATAATGGTTTATTCCGCCCTTCATAATGTCCACCTTATTTGATTATCTGTCAAATCTCAAAATTCAAATACACCTTACAAGATGATACGTGCCCCATGAGGGGTTTAAAACTTCTTAGGGTTGTGACTGTTGCTTTTCAGAACTCAGAAAATGTTTCCAGGATTTGTAATTACAACATCACCAGAGCTGACATTATCCCTTAACGAAGCAAAATGACACTGAGACGTGACTCTGCTACAGGAATAAATACAGGACCATAATTTCATGCCTGACTAAAATTAAAGTTATCCTAGAGATTCTGATTAATTTCTTCTGCCTTCAAAGAAGGAATTTTTTTGATTCATGAGCTGAAGACTTTGAGGAGGCTGGTGCTGGCTAGCTGGTCTGTCTCTCTATGAAACTGCATTTAGCAAAGTGTCTTAGGAAACGAATCAATTAATGTTGAATGATACAGGAGCAAGACATCATTCTGTGCCCATACTTGGTATATTATTAGAAATTTCACCACAGTAAAATCCTTTTCAGCCTCAGGGAGATTTAGCCAGCAAAGACATGTGACCCAAAGAGTGAAGTTTCCTAGATTTGTGTCAGTAACATGCATCAAACAAGCTCTAACCCCTGTTTGTTAATAAAACACAGAAAATACACGTGCAAAACTAAAACCACCCCCAAACGTGCCCAAAACCCAAACAAGAATATTTGCACGGAGGGAAGAAGGACTAATGCTGCCAGCCTGGGGGTGTGTTACTGACCAGGTGTGCTGAGGGATGGTTTGTCAGAGCTCTCAGAGGACAGGGGCAACACAGGGCAAATGCGAACCCTGGCAGCTGGGAGGGTTTGCACTTGGACCAGGAACCCGCTCCTGTTTCTGCAGCAGCAGCCCCGAGTGTGTGAGAAACTGCTCTCAGGAGGAAGGCAGGATGATGAAGGACCCATCCCCAAACTTCCCTAACAAATGAACTCCCGTGGGAAAAAGGCTAGAAAATTAGCAGTGTATGCTTCACAGGTACTTCTGTCTGCTTTTTCCTAATGAATCAAAGTGTTTGGAACTCTGCCTCAATAGACCTGTGTAAATCTGTTAATGTGCTTGGAAACTTGAACAGAAATGTTGTTTAGAGGGTGTCTCACACTAGAATAGTTCCTTTATATGCTAAGGGCATTATCTGATACACCCAGGATTGGGTAGGAAGGGTTATTTCCTGCACATGTGGTAAGAAAATCCAGCTATTCCAGGCCCCAGGAAAATTACATGCTCCCACGTAAAGAATCCAGCTTCCTTTCCTTAGATCTGTTTTCTTTTCCTCGCTCTCTAAAGCAAAATTCCTTTCAAAGAACCACCCTAATGGCTCTCCATGTTGATATAAACCAAAAAAGCCTTAATGAAGGAAGAGAACACAAACATTTGTACTTAACTACTGATTCTCACCAGAGATGAGTATGGTGAGCAACTTCAAACCAAGAGCAGGAAAACACCCACAGTGGCCTTTCACATGATGCAATAGAACATCAAGGTTTCAGCCTCATACAAAGGTTTCATCCTCATAACCCCCATAAGGGAAGGAAGGGTTATTTATTACCTGCACCCTACAGATCACAAACTGATACATGAGGAATTCTCCAATCAAGAAAATTCTCCAATCAAGAAAACAAATGATTGAGGAGGGAGCTCAGCATGGTCTCCTGAGAGCCAGGCCACAACCAGGCCATCCCTCTTGTGTGAAAAATTCAGTTAACTTTGAAGACATCCACAGTTCAACAGAAAGGATCAGACAAGTTCTTTGAATACCACAAGAAGGGCTTTTATTGTGCTGGATATGTAGATAGGAATCCATTTACAAGAATTTGAATAGATAGGCTTGCACATGTCAGGAAAGGGAGGGCTGCACATCACCAGCCACAGAGGGATCAACATCCTACGGCAGAGTTAGCAGGCACAGCTTTATACCAGTTAATAAGGCTGGATTGGTTTTTGTAAGGACCATTCTTTTTCCTCTCCTTTTAGTGGAGGAGGACAGGCTAGGACTGAACAAAATAATTACCAAGCAGCCACACTGTTCAAAAAAGGGTTAGGAATTTGGTCTCAGGGGAAGGGGAGGCTGTGCAGCACCCGGGGAAGACGCTATTTCCCTTTATGCTTGTGTGTCCCACACCTCAGAGAAGGGAGGGTGGGCTAGGATATCCCACAGAGCCCCATGTAACACCAGATTGGTGCTTTAATTAATGCTTGTTAATCTAATCTTTAACTGATGTGTGTTCATCTTAGCCCAGAGTGACTAGACTGTATCTCAGTTATGTTTTCCTTTGGAGAGAGATAGGTGTGACTGTGAATAAAGAATTTCTTAATTCTGGTTAAGTAACATCTAATGAAACATAATTTTTAGAGATGGTTGTGATAATAGTTTAGTGTGGGTTATACATTCATTCTTTCAGCCACTTTCAAAGATAAAACAGTTAAGGACAATGAGTAAATACACTAATTGTAGTTACTGAGCAGCAAGGTTCCTGCTGGTCTTCATGAAGTCTCTGATGATGCAGAAAAGTTTTGGAAGAACTTGGCAGGGAAGGGTTATTTTTTATGGATTTATCAACTTTTTCTGAGAGGCATGGAGGGAAGAGGACAGTTGTGAAGGTGAACAGACATGTGGGAGACCGGTGCTGCAAGTATCTTTCCTTACCAAAAAGGAACATCTATCCTAAGGAAAGGAGTTTTGGAATATTTCCCAGTAGGGGCTAAATTCTTTCAGACTTTGTATTTTCTGGGTTCTTTGGCTCTCAGTGGTGGACTGAAACCAGCAAGACTTTGTAAAAATCATATAAATATGATTTCTTTCATACACACATCCCCCTTTACTAACTACAGATCACTTTTTTCCTGGAAGTTTGCCAAGAGGGTTTTCTCATTCCTTGTTCTTGCCTTCTCCAAGGCTGCTAAAGATGATAGTCTTTTAGATAACAGGGAAATGGTATGCACCATTATTTCGATATTCTTGCTTTTATCACTTTGAGGAAAAAGTACAGTTAATCTCCTGAAGTTAAATCAGTAGACAAACATACTGCAATTCAAAGTTAATCATTGAGTAAAACTTGGGTTCAGCCAAGCACGATGCAAAAAACTAGAAGACACATTTCAACCCAAATGAGAGGTATTTTCTACAACAAAATTCGTGCCTTAAGATCAACAAATTATTTTAGAGAGCTGGCTAAACCACTTGGGTCACTAGAGATTGTTACATTCAGCTGCGGATGGATGAAGAGGGCCACTTTCACCCTTGCTTTCTCTCCACGTTGTCCAAAAGCCGCTCCAGATTTGGCTCAGGTGTGAAAAGGGTCAGAGCTCATGTCATGGCAGGCCAGGGTCCCGCTCCTTGCTCTGTCACAGCCTTCTGCAGCGTCACTGAGCCGTGGTGACTGCGTGTCAAAATATTTATGACCGGCTGAGGTTACTTATAAAGTGTAACTTTAAACTATAAAGTGGGCCTGCTGGGGATTTGTCAAGTCTTTAGCTTAGCCGATACGGGCTTTAGCTCATCTGCCCTTTCTGTTGCAGCACTTCAAGCGATTCCTGCTTGTTTTTCTTTGCTGGTTTTTCGTACAACTTCACATCTGCCGTCAGCAAGATGTTACTGTTGATGGGAGCCGGGGAGCCACAGCGCCAGCGCTGTTAGCCGACCCTGAACTTTCTCCCCCGTGGTTTTCTGCCTGCCTGCTGACCGAAACCTTCTTGAACCTGCCGAATACGTGACAACCTTTACGCTTCCTCAAAGGCAGAGCTTTAGCAGCCGAGAGGAAGCGCCCCGAGCTCCCCACGCCGCGCTGCTCCTGGCAGCGCTTCCCCCACGGCAGGTGGGGCCCGGAAACACCGCAGCGCCCGTGGGAAAAAGCCCCTTAGCCGCCCCGCTCGGGCCCCGGGGGACGAGCACCTTGCGCGGGGCTCGCACGGAGCCGGGGCGGTGGCTGGGGCGGCCGGGCTGGGGCCAGGGCCGGGTTCGGGGCCGGGCCGGGGC
>VXBN01007930.1:544299-578695 GCA_013397395.1 Sinosuthora webbiana | reverse complement strand
GGGCCGGGAGCGGGGCCGGGAGCGGGGCCCGCGGGCTGGCGCCGGGCGCGGGGGTCCCTCGTTGGGGCGGGCGGGAGCGAGGGAGGGAGCGCTCCGAGCCGGGCTCTGCTCCGCGGGCGGCGGCGCTTGGGGCCGGCCGGGCTGTGCCGAGCCGAGCCGTGCCGGGCCAGATAGTGCCGGGCTGAGCCAAGCCGTGCCGGGCAGTGTCGAGCCGAGCGGGGTAGTGCCGAGCCGTGCCGGGCTGAGCCGCGCCGTGCCGGGCTGAGCCGTGCCGGGCTGAGCCGAGCCGGGCTGAGCCGTGCCCGGCAGTGCCGAGTCGTGCCTGGCAGTGCCGAGCCGTGCCGGGCTGAGCCGCGCCGTGCCGGGCTGAGCCGCGCCGTGCCGGGCTGAGCCGCGCCGTGCCGGGCTGAGCCGAGCCGGGCTGAGCCGTGCCCCACCCCACCGGCAGGTCCGGGCGCGGGGCTCCCGGAGCTCTCCCGGCGGTGACGCCGGGCTGGCTGGGACGGCCACGCAGGAAAAGTCAAAATAATCTTTTCGCTCCGTGAGTACCCTGCGATTAAGGCAGGCGAGCGCTTTCCAAACGTGTTACAACAGTGGAGTGGGCTGTTAGTTTGGACGCGTCCTAACGAGAGTGTTAATCAGCGTAGCATCCCTCTCTGCTCACCTTTTGGGCTAATTGAGGATGGCATCTGCTGAGTTTCTCCTCGCGCTTTGAAGTGTTTGTTAACCTGTGACAGTGATTGTCCTGTCGTGTTCACTCCGTTTTTCATGTGTAAATTCGGCGTGTGACTCGAATTCAGATAGCTGGCTTGTGGACTAGTGATTGTAGATTTATTTGCCCCTACGCCTGTAAGGTTGAGCCAATATTAAAAAGTTTTATGTTCTCTCTCAAACTTACTGAAAAAGATCTGGAGGTCCTTGTCGGCTTTAAAAACTGTTTACCAGCCGGCAGCCTTGTTGGTGCCTTCAGCCGAAATGAGATCGGAGCGTGGAGATGGGACTGCATTTTTGTACGTAAAGATGGTCCTTTGCAGGTCAAAACGGAGGCGTGTTGGCATGGCCAGGAAACTTCGTGGGAGCGTGGGCTTTCTTTCTTTTTTTTTTTTTTTTTTCCTTTAGAGACTCTAAACCTTGCAGTAAGGTGGAGCAGCGCAGTCCTCTGCTGCCAGTCCCAGCTGGGGTGTAGCTGCCCCCTCTCTGACTCTGCTTTTGGTTTTGAGGAAGTTCTTAATCTCTCTTGTGACTCAGTGTCCTAATCTTTAAAATGGCTTAATAAGACTTGTCACGCTTGCCTCCCAGGGACATTAACATCTAATTGATGCTCACGGAGTGCCTTGATCGGGGAGAAAAGAGGGCATCCTGCTTCCCTCATTTCGCCACTTTATTTTGGGTGCTAATTATATTACACGGGTGGAAAACAGATTATCTGACAACCGAACTGGAATTCATCTCTGTTATCACTGACACAGGCACTCTAAGTGAGTGAATGCTCACTTAAGCTTAGTTTTAGGTGTCTGGGTGTTTCTCTAAAAACAGCAGGGTTTATCCTTTCTGGAGGACGCATCTGACAAATTGCACTGAAGCAGCAACAGACTTTTGCTCCTAACTCTAGAGATCCTACACGGTTTTTCTCTGTGTATTATGAGGTCATTAAAGGCTTTAAGAATTAAAACTGTGTTGACTCAACTCCCAGCATGTCCCCGGTCTTGCATTGAGTCTTACGTCAGTCTCAGTTTTTGTCATGCTTCACTTCTTTAGAAACAGAGAAAACCTACAAATTTACACTTCTCTGCTTGAAAATACAAGCTGTAGAATAGAAAATGCATCTTTTTAACCATTTTACTTGCCGCTCATGGGCGTAAGTAGCCACTTTACTACCCTGACTTGAGTCCGTGGTCTTTCTCACCTAAAACTTGGGGCTGCAGAATTCTCAGTCCTCTCCCTACATCTTAGTTCCCCTGTAGTGCGGGTCTGCGTGCTGGGAGGCTGCCTTGTCACAGGGCATTTGGCTCATACATTTGATGGAGTTCTCCTTATCAGCATTATTGCTGCAATATTGTCCTTCCCGCTGCTAAACAGACCTGCAGCGCTGATACCTGACAAATACACCTTTTAAAACGCTGTTCGAAGTTTGTTGGTGCCGTTCCCTTCGTGGTACTGGGAAATAATACTGCAGATGCATCTTGGAGTGTGTGGTGGAGAAATGGAGTCCTGAAGGGAAGCTGAAGTGTGCTTCATTCCACTTGCTCCTGCCGTGTGGTCTGCAGCAGGTGATGAGACTTTTCCTGCCCTGTCGGTAAAATCAGGTGAATTCTTAACAAATTAGTATAAAGAAAAGTGTACAGAAATGGGAAATCATCTCTGTTTCACTCTGAATTTCTTTTTTGTTTGTTTTTAGTTAATTGCCTCAATGTTTCTCTGAAGTTGTATAGCATTACCAGATCCCTGACATCAGGGTGGTGCTGTTTGTGGGGAGATCAGTTTTCCTTCAGTTTCGCCTGGAATCTAGACGTATGATCTGAAAACGTTTTGTTTTTATTTTACTAAGATACGCTGCAGCATGGTTTTCTAGTCTCCTGTCAATATCCCGTTCCTCATGGAGGTGAGAGCACCTGTGTTTTGGCTGGAGGTGTTTAAGTGTAAGAAACCATAAAACAGGAGAGGTGATTGCTCTTTTATAATTAGTATCTTGAAAACTGAAGGGAAAATTTTGAAATGCTGTATGTTTCCCTATTGGGACTCTTCCACTTGGCTGTGACATTTGTTGGTAACCTGTGTCTGTTCCTTCACCTCACTCTGATTCCCCTGGCGTCAGCAGAAAGGCTCTCCTTCCCAGTGGAAGAGGCTTTGCTTCTTAAGGCCATGGTGTGTTTTGATTCCCTTAAAATGAAGACCGTTTCAGGGTACATTAGACTGATTCAGGAAAATATAGATATTCTAAATTAAGGCTATTAAGTGTCCACTGATTCAGTGACTGCAGATAGGCAGTTAATATTGTATTGTGACACATTCTGGAAATTGCTGTGTTTATTTTTGACCTGGAGAAGATGACTAACTCTTTCATGTATGCGTAGTTACATTTTACAAGCAAGTAAAAACTTCCCCAAAATTATCTTTAGACTCCCAGTTCCATGAAAGGAAAAAAATTCAGACTTGTCCCTAAATCTGAGCTTGTGCTATCAAGCCCTCTTTCTGCTCTGGGTTGATAACCTTGTGTTCAGTGGGGGTTATGTTTTCAGGGGTTTTATTATCTCCTCCAAATTTTTGTGGGCAAATTCCTCTGTGGGGAGAGGAATAAGAGCAACCCCATTCTGTGTTGGGAAAGGTAGGTGGTACCACAGCACAAATTAGAAAATGTTACTGCCATAGCTTATATTTAGTTAAATACTGATTGTTCTTATTTCAGTGTCCCAGTAAGACTGATGTAATTAGGAGGAAACTTGGGTTGGTTTCTTCTTGCTTTTGGCCCCCTCAAGCTGTGATGGCAAAACCTGGTGAGGCAGGTGGTTTATTGGAATTGTGTGATGGAAATATGTGGACTAGATTTAAACTTTTGTTCTCAGCTCTGGCATCTCCTCCACTGTGCTCTGGAGAAATAATGGCAGCACTTTCTCCAATTGCTGCATTCAACCAAGGGGACATTACCAGTTCAGTTTTTAAAATGACTGTGCCTGGCATGGTGTGTTGTGGAGTTTTGGCTTCCTCAAAAGCAGTTTCTGTGGATCCGTTAGTCCACGGTAAATCCTTCTCAGACCTTTTTAAGCTCACAGCTTATTGCCTGTTCAGACTGCAGTAATGCCCAAAGGGGTGCTGCAGTTCATCGTTCTCTGCTGCTGCCATCGCCAAGCATCGAAACAGAATTTCTGAAGCCATGCAGAAGTTTTGTTGGGAGTAAGCAGGGATGCGTTGTAATCAACTTTAAATAGTCTTATGGTAATTCAGCAGACCTTAGACCACCCTTCTGGTACCAAAAGGGGCTGCAAGGGAGGTGGAGAGGGCCCTTCCACAAGGGCAGGTAGTGATAGGACAAGGGGTAATGGCTTTAAACTGAAAGAGGGCAGGATTAGACTAGCTGTCAGGAAGAAATTCTTTGCTGTGGGGGCGGTGAGACACTGGAACCGTGATATTTTTATTATACAGGGTTGCTTTTAGAAGACTAAGGACATTGGAATACCTGATTCTGATAACAGCTTTAGTCATTTTCCTACCTGAACAGGTGACTCCTGTAGCTAACTGGAAGGCTTTCTAATCTGCCAAGATTTTTTTTCCTAGCCTATGATGTGCAAATCATGTATGATGGAGTCCAGCAAAAAAAAATATGAACAGTTTTGTAAACAGCAAAGCAGGAGTTGGAACAGAAGACAAATTTTCCCCTCTCTTTGAGAAGACTCGTGTTTGGCAGATAGTGGAATTCTTTTTTGTCTGTAATCGGATAAGAGTGTATTGCAAAGACCATAATCTGTGTTATTGGCTGAGGTGAGCCCCATCTGTTAGTGGTGTCAGGGATGTGCAATACCCTTGCCCTCTAAACTCCTGCACGAAGGGAGCAGCACAGAAGGATTTACAGAAACAAATGCAGGCTCTGAAGGCAGTTGCTAAAAGCAGAGGGAGGAATTCAGAACGGAATGCAATGTTCTCTGCTGACACCCTTTCCAGCTGAGGAAACCCTCTGGTTAAACAAGAACTTTACAAGATACAGGCTACTTTTTGGTTTCTGCTTATTCATAGTTTGACCTCCTTTCATACAGGTTCACCTATTGTATGTGCTTGTTATCAGGCTGTTTTTTATTGATGGTCTTTATGGCACCTTGTGCTGATCTGGGGAATAATTTCAGATAGCAATCTGAGCTGATTAGAAAAAAAAAAGATGGGGCTTGTGTTGGGCTTGGCTTCGAGGGTGGTAAATATGCAGTCAGTGCTAATTACCCCCATGTCATCATTCAACCCAGCTGTGGGTCAGACACAGGATCTGCTTGTGCACTTGGATTGCCATTGCTTTTCTCCTTTCAGAGGCAGTAAAGGAGTGAGCATCCTGACACAAGAGCTTACTTCTGCAGGTCTCATTTCCATCCTAGGTGAACTCAAAGAACTTCTGATGGAATGTGATATTTGGGCTTGGATAATTTATGTGAACGAGTTCTCATTCAGATAGATCTGATCTCCTGGCCTTCTGCTTGGTATTTGATTTTCCCCTTTCACTGAGTGCTACAAATTCCTATGGTTGCCACCTATGCAGCCAACTGTTTCTGTCAGTTCAGAAAATTGTTTCAGTAATTACGTGGCTGTAGGGACAGAAGAATATTAAAGTCTGGTGTTGGAACCCTGGGTAAGATAAATGCAACAGTCTGGAGCCATTTTTAAGATTTCAGGGTATGAATACAGTGTGTTCCTCCCATTTCTATGTATGGACTTTTAAAATTAACAGCTGACACCCCTGTGTACAATATTTGTGTTCAGAACATTAACGTGGTTGAATGAATGTCAGAAACATGCACGTGGTTGAGGCTTGGACACAAACTCCATGAGTAGGAACTCTGGGTGTGTTCAAAAACTGAGTCTGTGGATGCAATCAAATACCTCTTGCTCTGTTTACTCTCTGAAACTGTGCTGTTGCACCAAGTCAGCATCAGGTGTCCCAAAAATGCGTTAGGAAGAGTAAAGCTTGTGTAAAGAGCTAAATACATCGCAGTGAACCCGTTCAGACAAAAGAAACAATCCTTCTGTTGTTCTGGTGGGGGGGCTGTGAGAGGGAAGAAGGGTTAGGGTGGTTAACTTTATTTCCTGAAAATGAATAGCACACATTTTTCAGTGCACAAAGAGGATATCACTCCATTTGTGACCTGCTTCCTCATGAGAGGAGCAGGGGTTGGCTGGAGTCTGTTGCCTGCACTGCTGACACACAGCACTGTGTGGTGCTGCCCTGTCCAGAGGCATGCTGTGTGCCACCGTGTATAAATAACCCTGTGTGCAGAGGGAACTGGAGACAATGTGCAAATATTTACTGATGTGCTGGACCTTGTCCTGGGATATATCTGGGAGGAGGTATCCGAGCTGCAGCAGGGGGGTGCTGGTGATGCCTTGGGAAGGCTGACCTGAAACAGAGACAGGACAGAGCTAGAGAATAAAGTATGTGTTTATTGAAAGGCTTCTAGGATACACCTTGGGCAGGACAAGAGCCTGACCAAAATGGTCACAAAATGGACAAACAGTCATGAGGCCTTACACTTTTATAAGCTTTGGTTCATTTGCAGATTAGGGTTTAATTGTCCAACAATTAAACTTCAATTACAGCTTCAGGTCGTGAGGTCCCATCCTTCTTGTTCCTTCCTCCAGCCCAGCCTTGTTTGTGCTTTTGGGCCTGGAAGTTGTCCTTGGTCTTCAGCAGGAAAAGGATTTGTTTTGTCTCCCTACTCTGTGAAGGGAGCTTAGTAGCACTGAATATGAGGCTCAGAACTGCACCCCTGGGCAGCACAGAATCTGAAAACATGAGAGCTAAAACTTAAGGCATCAATAGATGATGTGACACTCCCCAGCACCTACAGCAGAGCTGCTCTGCAGGGTGCAGGGAGGCACGAACCACGGAGTGCCACAGCTCAGCCACATCTTATTTGTAGCTGGGATGCTTAGATAAGCAGACAGGAAAATAGGTTAGTGTGCAGCAGGCGAGCTTTGTGCATGTCATGGGGAAAAAACTGCCTTTAGTATCCCCTGTGCAGTAATTCTGATGACTACTGCGTGTATCAATTTTCAGGTTAAAGATAGAAGAGAACAGGGGGAACAGCGTTGTTCCTCCAGGAGCATCAGTTCTCCCTGGAGGGGGACTCAGCGGGATGCTGACCTCGGGCAGGGCGGGTTGGTGCTTCAGAGCAGAGTTGGGGTGTCCTGGGGCTGGCAGCCCTGGCAGGGGGATGTGGCTTTGGGAGATGTGGTGCAGCAGGTGCTGGCACAGGCACCAGGAGCTTGGCAGGGCTGGGTGCTGGCCCCTCTCTCAGAGAGAAGGGTTTCTCTCCCGGTTTCCTTCCCACCTGGGAATGAAAAGTCACAGTGTGGCATCCACCTCTGTGTGTTCATGTGGGAAAGGAGGGCCATGAGGTTTTTATCTCACACTTACCTATCCAAAAATGCAAAGGGCAATGTTATTTTTTCTGTTTTCGTTTTGACTGAGGAAAGAGTTGTGGTTGTTTGCCGAATACATTCACACAGAGGGCTCCAGCATTGCTGAATGCATGCACTTAGAGGGCTCCAGCAGAATTTGTGATGCTATTTCATGACAACTGCAGAAGCTGGACATCCTAAGGCCCTATTTATGCATTTAGATACAGACCACACCTGTCTATAGCTACTTCTTCAGCTACTACCTGATTTAATGAGTGATGGTTGTAGTAACTTGTGTGTAGAAGCATCTGCAAACTCAGGGAATCAGAGCATGTCTCCCAATTATTTTGTTTATCAGGCATTAATAGAGACCAAAAAGAGCTATATGGCTGTTTCACAGCGAGGTGAGATATTTTTGTGTGTTGTTCACAATACTCTTCCCTTACAGAGGTTAGTCCAAGGTTCTGCCTGACACTCAGTAAAATACACGAATAACTCAATGCTGTGTTTGGCAGAATTTCTTCACTCAGCTTTTTCAAAGGCAGCACCTATCTGCATCCTTCAGGATGGTCAGGTGGTTCTGCAGAGCAGTGTCAGTGCGAAACTTCTGCGTTTTGTCGTGAAGTTTTGTGTGTTCTGACCCACAGCTTGGTGGGATATGTGTTTATGAGGCAATTTGGCTCATTTGAAACCTCAAGCCAATAGAGCTGCAAACACTGGCTTCTGAAAAACAGCTGTGTGCGTATCCGAGTGTCTCTCCTAGTTCGTTAATTTCCAAGATAAATCCAGGAATGACATACAAAGTATAGCAGAATTACATTTGCACAGACGATTTAATTTAGAGGTAAATATTAATGCAGATATATCCCCTTTTTTTTTTTTTTTGCTTTAACAGTTCTAGTGAACAAAGAATGTGAACCACTAGTTTTCAGTTTTATTTGCTCTACTGAATTAGCAAAGGATGGCAAGGTTTTCCTTGCCTCCCTGCCTAATCAGTTGTTATCCAGCCAGTAGGCCAACCCACATGCAAAATTTATGAAAAGTGTGGGCAAGAGAAAGTTACTGGGACTTCTACAAAGCCAGCTTAGTTCATGACTTTGCCCAACTTTCCTGCCAGGTTTCCAGAGGCATTGTAAGGTTGTGATCAGTGCTTCTGATGAGTTCGTGGAAGCCATCACTACATTTAGGTTTAATGACTGTTTCTCTAATGAAAAAAAAAATACACCTTTGTTATACTAAGAAGCACCACGTGTTTTGAATCCAAATTTTCTAAATTTCTTTTGGGTTTTGTCTGTTGTATAATATTTAGCTGGGATATTTTGCCAGCTGCAGGGCTGAAATAGGTGTTTCTAGTTTTGGAGGAGGAGGTTGTCAATGTTTTCTTCCTTTTGGCTGATGATTCTGTTATGATTATAATGATGATTCTGATTTCTTTGGGAAGAATATTCAGAGGAGTGAGAACTTTTTTTCTGCCGTGTCTGAGGAATTTAAAATGAAAACCAAGAGGTTATTTTGGACGTCATCACTAGAAACTGGTATTGGCAACATAAATATTACCTCTCACAATCAGAATGAAGCAAAAAAAGGTAACATTTACATTAATTCTTAATTTACCCAACAGATCGGTTTTCACATGGACAGTCTCCATTAAGTGTAGCCGCATTCCCTTTCTGTTTTTGGCAATGGGATCCACATTTCTGATATTTCTTACCTGATAGAGTTTAATCTTAAAAAGAGTATTTGTAGTCACTGTCCTGTGTGAAGAGTTGTTTCGCATCTTGTGACCCGTTGGACTTTTTTTATTCGTAAGGCTTCTCAAACTTCATCTGCAATGCTCTGCCTTTCCTGTATTCACCAATGAGTGGGAGGGGGAAGGCAAGGAGAAATTTTCTTTATTTCTGAGTGGCTGGCTACTGGCATAGCCAATACGTGCTTAGTCATGTGCTGAGGGTGAGTTTCACTTGGCACACCCCGGCAGGTGCAGTCCCTGCCCTGCTCTCAGCAGAGCCGTCCTCTCCTCTCCGTGGTGCAATTGTAGATGACTGGGTTTGTTTTACAGCAGTGACACTCTGATGATAACCTTGCCAGCGCTCAGGGGGGGTGGAGACAGCTGAGCTTTTTGCTTGTATAGCATGTTTAAAAATTTCACTCAGGATATACTGTGGCTTGGAGGGTTTGGTCAGTGTCACTTGCAAGGCTGTTGTGAACTTCTGTCAGAAAGCGTCGTAGTGGCAGTGAGACTTGGGCCAAGGGTTCTTCCTTTCTTCCACCAAAATTGTACTTTAATTGGTCATTCAGTTTCTGTGCCTTTACCTGTTTCTTTTCCTCTATAAGCCTGTATTCTAGATTATATTCTTACTGCTTTTGATTAAACTTCCAGCTGTAAAATTGTCAGCCTTGAGCTGTGAGGTGCACTGGTGTGTGCAGCCTCGCAGGGATCAGAAAAACAGGGCGTAGGCAAGAAAGGGGAGAAAGCCACCTGGTAATTGTGTAGGTAGCTGTTGCTAAAATCTGGGGTTTCTGTCTGGGAGTGCAAGGACGTTGTATTTATTGTATTTAAGCCCAGAAGTGTCTGTGCCTGTGCAGTCACCCAGTCTGTCAGAGCTGGGTGCACTGTGCCCAGGGTGTTTCCTCTCCTGCTCCAGCACCTTGCAGACCCGGAGTGGCAAAGCCACATTAGCAGTGGCTGTGCTGCACGTCCTTGTGATCCTTGCCCCTGCCTGCCAGGCTCTGCCCTAAGCAGATTTGCTCAGCTGACCTTTTAACCCGCTGGAGATGATCAGGGCTCTGCCAAAGAGCTGCCAGACGAGACGGGGTGACTCTGGAGTGGCTCTGCCAGGAAAGGTAAAAGGAGCCGGCCACCTAAGTGCAGCTGGCCCAGCAGCAGGGAGATGGGGCTGAAGGGGTCTGTGCAAAGCTGTCAGCTTCTGGTTTTGGAAAGCAAGGGTTCTCTCTGCCTGCTGCTGCACTGACCTGAAGATACCGAGGTGAGCTGTTTGCGTGTTGCCGTGCGCCGCCTGCCAAAATGCCATGGGGAAATGGGCTCTACAGAAGTTGATTCATAATTAGTTGATATGGTGGATGTTAGGAATCCAATGAAGTGCTGCCTTCTGCACTTTTTTCCTAGCAATCTCCCTTAGACTCTGCTTATATATTCTTGGGCAACATGAGGAGAGTTGTAGCAGCAAACTCAACACCTGTAACTTGTCCCTCTTCACAATTTTTGTCATCTTCTTTTATGCAAACCTATGGGCACCTTTTGTCCAGGGGAGAAAACAGGATTCTAGCCCTATTAGCTTGTCCTGCCAATCACAGAAAGCTAGGAATAAACTGTTCTGGATGTCGTTGACTTATGCATTGGGGCATCTGGTGAGCAAACCCTTGGTTACCAAGGCTTTTGAGGTTTTTCTCAGTGTTACCTTGTGTTGCTCCCCCAGGCAGGGCACTGATTGTGTTCTCTGGCAGGGCTGGTGCTCAGTAATATTCCCTGGATCTCTGTGTGGGTTTGAACAGGGCAGTGTGAGGTAGCAGGGTGGTCTGGCTAGAGAGGAGCCCTGGTCTCTCTGATGGGCCCCGTTTGAAAGGAGCTGCCTGAAGTTGATATCATCAGTGAAGAAGTCATGCTTTGGTAGGAGCAGGAGATCTGAGAGCCCTGCCCAGCTGCACCAGGAGCAGCACCAAGGGGACAGGGATGTTCCCAGCCTGTGCTGGGATAAGTCCTTGCTGCACACAGGAGGTGCTGGGGGGTTTGAACTTCATAACTTCATGTGCTTCACAGTGCTCTGCGCTGGCAGGAATGAGGGCAGGGGTAAAACCTCTCGTCTTGTGCCTTAAGGAAATGGGCTGACTCAGTAACTGTTGCAGTCACTTCCTTTCATGAGGTTTTCTGATTTAGAAATGCATTATGGAAGTACCTGGCCTGGCATATGAGCTTGCTTTTTGCTTTTTTCCTTTTTTTTTTTTTTTTTTTTACTCTGGCCACTGGTGAGAGAGTTTTAAGTAGCATCTGGCTGTGGTATGGCTTGCACACAAAAGAAGGCACTGTTTCTTGAATTTTTTGCTTCCAGAGCTGATATAAATACCCTTTAATCTTCACCTGAGATTTAGTTTTTATGTTGACTCAGTATTTTTTTTTTCCCTTGATGGGGGTGAGATCATAACATGCAAATTGTATCCTTTTGGACCTGGTGTGCCAACTGTCCCAAACTTTTTTTATGCAGCATATTACTGGCTTGTTCTCTTTGGTAATCCAAGTAGCAGTTTCAAGCAATTATTGAAGAGGATAAAATATATATTAAAAAAAAAAATCCCTGCCTGGGTAGAAAAGCTGAATTTCTGTGCTGTTTTCATGGGTTTATGACCTCCAGAGCCTGTGTAGTGAGCTCCAAGGATGTCCTACTTTTGAGAGATGCTGCAATAAGGCCTGTTCTGTGCATATGCCTTTTGGGGCACTGGTTGTGTTGCTGTTTAATCACACTGGTAATACAGTATTAGGGCATTAGCCAGCTCCTTATTCCTAGTAAACTAAACCTTGATAACTGGAGCATAGATAAAGAACTGGTTACACATTTCAGTGAAATAAAAGCAATACTGTTTACCTTTATGCAGATGAGAGGGAGAAATCTATGCTAACATAGAAACAGAATGAAGTCCAAGCCAACATAAGGTCTTGGGCTCAGTAACAAAGTGGTTTTTTTAAAGAAATTGTATTTGTAAAGTGGAGACCTAAACACTATTTCTTTTGTGAGTAATTTAGATTCACACGTTTTTCTCTCTGTCCTTTTTCTGAAGATCAGTTCTCTGTTTTCCTTCTTGTTCTCTATAAATTGGGGAATACTAAGCTGTTTGAACCATATATTAAGGAACTCTAATAATGAAACACATCTTCAGTGTCTTTGGTTGGTCTGCTTTGAGTAGGCACATTGGATGAATAGGCCCCGGGTTTCCTGATCAGCAGTCGGGTAAAAACTTCCAAATCTCTGACAGTTCCCATTCCCCAGTCCCTGCTCTTGGCAGAGGAGGCACAGTGAGGGAGGAACGTGGTGCCCAGGGCATCAGCATCAGGCAAAACCAACCTGACCCAAGATGTTCTCTGCAAACCACTTGCCTTCCCGAATTGTTGTTTTCTCTAACAAAGCCAGTTCTAACCAGCACCTCGGGTACCGGGCTCTCTGTGAACCCAGAACCAGTTAATCCCTTCCCTTCTGAAAATGGCAGGCTGTTGGAGAGTCGGGGCACCAAAGCAGCTTTAGCTCTGTCTTCCTGTAGCTGCAGGAAGAAATGTGATGCCTCTTGCCTCCTCTGCCCTGAAAACACCATGCAGTCACACGTGGCAGCGTTTCAGGATCCCCAAACAGCCGTGGCTGCTCCAGGGAACCTCGTGTCGATATATGGGAATGGAGCGGCAGCGCTGCCTTAAAACTTCCTGGGTCTGTGTAACATACCTGTGATGTTTTGGCACTTAGGCTCAGCTCTTTAAATGCACTCTTCACGTTGCCTTTCAGGTATGTGTGGTGATGCTGGCCACAGATCATGCTTTCACTAAGAGGTTTTTGACTCTTGTGTACAGTAAAGTGGATGTTAGGACCAGATGACAGTGAGAAAAGTAAGCTTTTAGAAAAAAATCGGCACTGTCCTTTGCCTTGGCACGTTAAAAATGCTTGGATTCCTACAGTGTCTGCCCACTTATATGCAGTGGAATACAGGTACATGGTAAAATAAGTTTTCCAAGTGAATGGATGACTAATGGAGAGAGCATGATGATAACATCTGCATATTACAGCATAGGTCATTCAGCTTGGGAGATGACTGGAAGCAAATGGCCATTGTCACATTAAATGGAGAAGGTGCAGCCACCTCTGACCTTCAGTACTGTTGACAGGACTTAAATAGAGAATTTAAACCTTAACCTTCTGGAGTCGGGCTGTGTGATGAACAATTACTGTTAAGAAGTGGTTTTTTTGGTATTTCATGGTTTCTAGTAAACTTTGCTGTGCTGGAGAAGATGAATCATAATTTAATCCTGACTATATCTCAGCTTGCCTTGTGAAAACAGTGATGCATTTGTCATCCCTCCTGTTGTTGCTTAATGATGTTCTGCCCTCAAAGCTGTTTTTTTGGGGGTTTTTTTGGGTTTTTTTTGTTTTTTTTTTTTTTTCATTTCTTGATTCAACTGCTTCCTAGCATATTAGTCCCATGGGTATTGTTTTTTTTTTCTTTTTCTGGAGGATGTCCCAAAACTAATATTTCAGGATGTATTCTATAGCTTGACTGTGAGGATTTTTCTGCGGCAGAAATGGATCGTGTTTTTGTAACTCTCTTGGCATCTTTATTTGGGTTTTTTTTATACTTTGTTTTTCTTCATTTTTTGGGAAGTCTGGGCAGAGGGAGGGTAGAAATTGTCCTGCACATTTTCTTCCAAAAATACTGTTTCTACTTTCAGAAACTATGTCTTTTCCAATCTCTTCTGGTAACTGCGGGTCCAGTTTACAAGGACAAAAAACATAAAACAGATACAAAGCTAACACAGTAGCTTTCTTTCTGTTTTTGTCTTTTTATGTAAATACTCCTTGGAGCAGTGTTTGGTGTTTAACCTAATCTTCTGGTTTCCCATCACCCTCTGGCTGACTTGTCTGGGTGTGGCTTCTCAGTTCTCCACTGCCATTCAGTGGCTGTTTTTTGGTGGTGAATTGGCATTGCTGCACCCAAGGAACCCATCATTTACAACTCAAAACTGCTTTTGGGTTTCTTTGATTCTTTAACCTTGTGGTTCCCATGGATTTCAGTGTGGCTGATAACATTAATGCCCCGGTAACGAAGGGAGAACTTCCCGCCACAGGAAGAACTGTGTGCTACCTTGTGTTGACAAAAAAAAAAAAAAAAACCCAAACCAAAAAAAAACCTGCAGCAATGGAATGTGTTGATTCCTAAAAATGTGTGTGTATGCATACGAAATACTGCCCAGAATGTTTCATTTCTTTGATCATTGGCAAAGCAATCCTGTCTGTGTTTTCAATGGATTAATCCTCGCTACTGATCTGGAAGTCTGATGTCTACAGATGAGGGCAGCTCTGCCAAATCAGTTATTGTGGACTGGAGCCCTGAGGGTCTTGCAGCCCCAGTGCCAGCTGTTTATTCCTCTTGGGTAATTGCCACAGCCCCAGTAACCAGAGGGACACATGCTGGAGGGCAGAGATCTACAGATCCGTGCTTGGAAAGATGATCTGAAACACACTCCTGGGAGCTCTTGGCACACATCTGTGAAAACTAACACTGATGCTGTTCTTTTTCTCACCCAAGACATGACCTGGAGTGTTTGCTTCAGCACAGCCATAATTCCATATTTTTGCTTCAAAAAACCCCGAACAAATATTAATTTCCTTTCTCACAGAAATCCTGAGGAGAAATAAAAGACAGCCTTGCCTTTAGCAACCAGTGTTCTGTGAGGGCACTTTCTGGTGTCTCCAGCTGATGTTTTGGGGCAGCACTCAGAGAAGCAGCATCGCTGCTCCTTTTTGCTTTGTGGCTTGGGAGAGAGAGAGTGAGGGAACAGGCAGGCTGTGTCTGGGCATCAGGTGGCTTCAGGGATTCAGGACTGGTGTCACTCTTTGTCCCTTGCTCCCTGCTGGGCCCCACCAGTCCTGGGCACTGCTGGAGGCATTGGCAGTCCCAGGTTGCTGTGTCAGTTCATGGCCCATCCTGCTGCCCCATCCTTCTGCATTATTCCTGTTCTCAAAGAGCCATAAACCAACATCATTTCTGTGATTGCTGACAGAGAGAGTCTGCTTTTTACTGCTTCATGTGTTTGTTTTCTTTTATGGTGTATTTACCTCCGTAATTATGTCCCCATGCATACAAAGGGAAGGCTGTACTAGAGGAACCACTGCCAACTGTGGCTCAGTTTTGTTGGTATAGCTTTATATATACCAGGGGTTTTGCTGACAGGGCTCTGTCAGCTACAGGGTATGCTTTTATTTGTCTTCCTCATGGCCACAGTTGTGCCATCTAAGTTATGCCTGTGACCTGAGGGTGAGGAGCAGAGAGGAGGACACAGGGCTGTGGGAGAAGTGGGATGTTGAAGTTCCCACTGGCAGCTGGGCAGGAGTGGTGCCAGAGTTCCTTCTCCATCATCCTCTCCTGTTGTCCATCCCTGCTCAGTGTGTCTGGCCCTGCCACCTCCCTGCTGCTGTGATTTTGGGATTGGAAAATAGGGTATTACTTGCTCTCCAAATTAGTCTGGCTCAGTGTTCCAAACATCCTGTTGAAAGTAGAAAATCTTGTGCTGATCAAAAGACAACCAGCACTGCCTATTCTGTGAGTAATATCTATGCTGTTCCAGCTTGTGAGCTTGAAATTATAAGTGTCACTATAGGAAAAGAAAGGCAGGAGTTTCAAAGAGCTTAAAGATTATCCTTTAAATTGTTTTCACTGAGACTACATCCTTAACATCTTTCTAGCTTAAATAGCAGGTACCTTTTCTTGACAGGCATGCTTTCTTGTAGGCTGATATTACCCTTCTGGTATACTGTCTTCCTTTGTTCTTGTGATTCTAACCTAGGAAAACATCAGCATAAACTTTCTACTGTTGTTTATATTGTGTTTCTCATCTGCTACAACAGAGCAGAAAAATGTTCTTCCTTGTAACCAGTCTAAACAAGAGTCAGGTTTTAATATCTTGTTTGTGCATAGCATTAACCCCAAATGCCTGTTGTATGATCATCTACAGTTACCTTTGAAGATGTAGACTATATGGAAACTTGGGAGTTTGCAGCAGAGCTTTTAGCAGCCTTGTAAAAAATAATTTTTAAGTACTTACTGTAACCTGCACAGGATAAGAATTGAGCTGGAGACATTTCTCCTTAAAACCATTGGACTTGAAGGGCTAGAGTTGTAATTTCCACTGGTGTAGCTACAATAACGTTGCTTTAAAATAAAAAAATCAAAAGAAAATCGATTTATTTTAGAACTTGTTCTTAAGAAATTAGGGTATTTCTGATGAGCAGTTTGAGTATAAACTGCATACGGATGCCTGGAAAGCAATGTATTGTCATTCATTTGAAAAACCTGTGCCTTTGCTTTGCAAAATGAGCACCTGAGGGGTTTAGTGATGCTCACAGGACAGGGCTTCTTGTGCAGGCAGCAGAAGGGTGTGATCTCTGTGGCTGCCAGTTCTCTGGTGGGATTTATCTGAAAGCTGGGAAGTGCTGTGTCCTCTGACCCAGCTGGGGCAGAGGCCTGAGCCCCCATCCCTGGGACTGCACACGTGGCCCCTGGGGCAGCCTCCCCCCCTTTGCCCCTGCCTGCACTGTGTGTTTCTGTGGATGGAGACACAGGCAAGCTGCTGCCTTATGGGGCTGATCTCATTTTACTTGCCCGTGTGTCTTAGTGCATTCCCACAGCCGAGCTCAGGTCGGCAACATCAAGAGACAAACCGGACTATTTTTAAAGCTTCCAGCTTTAAAACGTGTGGAATGTGACTCGGTCTGTGTGGCAGATAAAATCCTACAGATAGGCCATTCTATTTTATGCTTCCTGTGAACATATGTGAAATATCTGGTGCCAAGCCTTAGTGTACTCGTGCACGTGTTTCCAGCTGCAGCAGGTTAAACGGGCACAGCAGCACTTGTTGGAAGGCTTGTGTTTGAAATGTCTCATATAACCACTGCAAAACAAGCTGATAGTGTGTATGGTAACCTTGTGAGTTCATGGGCACACAGTGTCTCAGTAGGAGCTGTTTTGAATTCCATACTTGGCCCGAAAAGTTATTTTGCAGGCGTTCTGTGGAAGTCGGATTTTTATGAAAATACAGGAGAGTAATCTGGCTGTTTGCAGAGACAGTTTGTGAGGCTTTGTCCAGAGGCAGCTTCCCCTCATTGATGTTTCTGGTAGGGCTGTGCATCTTGAGGAATGGGTTGTCTGTTTGTCGCCAGCACAAAACCAGTATTTCAGACCAACTGTGGTTTTAACTAGTTTTATAAGCAAAGCAAATGAGAGCTTCACTCGTTACCAGAATTGCATATAGTTCTTTTTTCCTTTTATGTCATTTTAGGACAACATGCAAAGAAGAAACCAAACCACCAAAACGCTGTGTTTCCTCCAGATAGAAATGTTTACTTTTAAAATGGTCTCCACAAAAACAAAGTGCATCCCAGTAGAAGCTAAGCTGAAAAACTCAGGAGGTCCTGTAACAGTGCCAGTTTCACTTGCAAACTTCACTTTTTGTGATTGTATTGATCTGTTAGACAGTTCAGTCAGGGAAAGAGGCAGCAGGAATACTTTTAACGATGATGATGAAGGGCTGGAGTAGATAACTACTGTGATTACGAGACATTGCAGAACACAGTCTTCTGTTTCTGTTGTTGTTTCTAACCTTAAGTCGACAATAAAAGTATTGTACCCTGCATGCCAAATAAAAGAATTTATTCATGGTAAACATGGCAGAATTAGGGCTGTATTGAAAATGGAATCAGGATTAGTGACATTGAAATGCTAGGAATTTAATCCTCTCCCGATCTCCCCGAGGAACATGTTCTCAAGTATTAGAAGCAGCGCATTAAGGGACTAAGGAAGAACTTAAGTGCTTCAAGTTTGAATTAAATTAGGGTTGTTCTCATTCCAGTGGGACAAATAAGCCAAAAGAGGTTTTTAATTTTTGTGGATAGTACCTCAAGATCTTGTTGACAAGCAATTTGTATGGTGCTGCTGTCAAAAAGTTATGTTATTTTCCTGTAATGACTAATATATGTCAACTTTACTGCTTGCTCAGCTTGCTGCTGAGGGACTCCATGTGCAGATGTGAAGCAGCTCCATACATCCATCTGACTGGAGATACTTAGTGGAATTGCCCTGAGAGTGGAGCTGCTTTTTTCAGTACTCTCCAGATTGTCTGCAGTAGCAGAGCTTGTTTAGCCGACAGGAAATATCAGCCAAGACTGGAGACATTACCTTTCCTATGGATACGTCTGTGCGTGTGGCATTGCTTTAACTTCTGCTTTCTCTCTGCCCCTTTTGCACTGCTTTCCTTTGAGTTGTAACAAGATCTTCACTTTCTTCTTGGGCAGCCACCAGGCATGAGCAGCACTTCTCAGCTTTCCTTATCTGACATTCCTGTTGGTCCTGGCTGGAGGCAGAAAGGAGGCAGGGATGACTCGTGACAGTGGAGGGGCCATTGAAACGGAACCCTTCTTTTTCCCAGTGTACTCTGTGCCCTGGAGCCCTCCAGAGGCTCCTGCAATGCCATGGGAAGGGAGCTGTGTGGAAGGCCAAGTTCTTGTGTGTGCTTAATACATTGTGCAGGGGACCTAAAATGGCAATTCTTGTGTCTAACCCACGGATGCCTCAGTTCTGACTTAAAAGAACTGTTTGTCCAGACTGTTTCCTGCTCTCTCCTTCCTTTCCTTTCACTGACCCAAATTTTTATTGGGCTCTGTAGCACTTCAGTGAAGTTTCAAATAAAATGCATTTTGTTTTCAGATTGTGCTGCTAGAGGAAGTTCAAAAGTCACTTTAAAAGCGTAGTTTGCGGTTTCAGCATCAGTACTCACCTTGATGAGATTTTTGGCTCTGTATTTCATCCCTGGAGTGATCTGTGCGATGAAGGAAGTAAAAGGATAAATGATAATGCTCTAAGAGCTCAAGTACTTTGCCAAACACTGTTAATTTTTCTACTACAGGTAAGCAGTTAATGCATTGCCTCTTAGGTCTTTGAGACAGTTACAGAACAGGAAACTTTAATTATAGTCAAGAATGATTCTTTTGAACTTCTTGTCCTAATTGCATTGTTTCTAGTGAGTTATATACAATACTGCAGTGAAATATCAGTGACTCCTCAGAAAGAAGTGCATACTTTTCCATCAGCTGCATATACTTAGAGCACCATCTTCAGCTCTGTCATCTGTCAACACAGAGGGTTCATGCCAAAAAAAAAAAAGGAGAAAATAAGTGATGTTTCCAGCAATCCAGAAACCTCAGTAACCAGTCTCCTGTCTTATCCTGTTTTTTTGACCACAAAATGTTACTTTTTTGGAGAATATGACCTCTGACACAGCAAGGAGAAATGCTTCAGTAGTGAGCAAATGTCTCTTCTGGGATGCCACTCCTCAGTTTTTTCAGTATAGGCAAGATGGGAGTGTGTTGGAAGAAGATTTTGTGCCCAGAAAAAACAGTCTCAGTCTTGGCTTTGTGGTGTTGAAAAAGGGAGGTTTTAAGGCTGGAGAGGGTGCCCTGCCTGTCCTCCCCAGTGGAAAGGCAGAGGAAGGCCAGGCCTGGAAGTGTGCACCACCTACTTCCACTCCATGCTAAAAATGTTTTTGTCCCTTCCCTTTGCCTGCAGTGGGTCCTGCCTTGTTCTCGCTGTTATCAGCACTGCCACATGCTGCATTTCTTCTTTGCTTGGAGAGCAAAGAGAGATACTGCTCTCCTCTCTTAGCTTTGCTCTTCCCCCGCTTCCCTGCTGGATGGCAACAGCTGAGGCCATAAAACCTTGGTCTCTGTGAGCAGGAAAAGGCACTGAGTTAGCAGCCTGTGATCGCCCTCGCTCACCATTACACCAAGAGTTAAGTTTTAAAGATACTTGTGTTTTATGAACCCAACAGTCTGGGGGTGAGCTAATAAAACAGTGGAGAGAGAGGAAGCCCTGTTTTATAGCTCTGGTGTCAAAGTCTCTGGTAGGTCTGGGTGAGGCGGCAGAATGTGAGTTTATGGTGACGGAGGAGAGCGTGTCTGGCCGCCGCTCCCTCCCTCCGTCGCCGTGTCTGCGGCGGGACGTTTCACTTCCCTGCTCCCCGGGAAGCTGCTCGTAGTTATCTTGAGAGAAGGGGAAAATACATGCTTTCACTTCTCTCTTACAGAAATATCTCAGGCAAGTATACAAGTTGGGTGAAGTAAGCCTTTAGCCTTGATTTTAAGTTGTTGGGTTTTTTTTAATGGGCCTCAAATCCTGAGGCACGTGCATATCAAGCCGTTCAAGCCTCATCATAGCATCTTGCATTGTGTTGTGCCATTGTTCCCTGCCTTTCCCGTGGAACTTTTGGATCTGCTGGTCCTTTCTGGACTAAGCTAAACCCATTGTGTAGCTCTGCATGCCCAAAGTCAGCACTGGTGAGGGGAGTGCCGGGGTGGCAGAACCAGGCTCCCTCCTGCTGACCCACGGTTCTTGGAGGGGTTTGCTCATTGCTCATCAAGGGCTCCAGACTGGGAATGTGCACCATGTCCTGCTCTCCTCCTGAGTCAATGGGAGTTCATGGCACTCAGCTGCCTGAAAAATTAGATCTCCTGAAAGGCGGGGCGTGTAAAACGTTTGTGCTTTTACCTCACAGAGCTCTGCAGAAGAGAGCATGAAACGTCCTATAAATGAAGTATTCAGAGGGGAAAACAAAAATTTCCTGACTTATTCTTGGCACCAAATATTTAATCATGACATTTGGTCTGTGAAAATGTACAAACTCTCAACATTGCCAATTTATTTTACCCGCAAACCCACAACAGACTGATGATGTGCATACAAAGGTTATTTATTTTGAGCACAGACAGGGAATGTGAGTGTTCCAAATGCTTCCTTATATCTCCCTGTGGAATCTCTTTAGTAAGTTGCATAATATTTTTCTGTATTAGAGGATGGTAAGATAGACATGGTAGGTCTCTATTTAAATACACTGGTTATATTTTCTTTTTTCTTCTTTGAAGGAAATGCAAGCAGAGAATGAATAGTTTGTGAGCAGTGTTAAACTGAGAAGCATGACTTCAAAGGCCTTTCTAACAATTTATTCTGAAACTATCAGCCAACAGATGACGTTCCAAGTAAAATAACTAATTATGTGGGAAGTTAGGCAAGCATTGATTTAGATTTTGGTTTCTTGGACTGGCAGATAATTCTTTAATAGCAAGAAAAAGAATACATGACTTTAATTTCTGAACTTGAGTCCAGGTAAACCTTCTTCTGAGGACAAGTTTATACATAACCTGTAACAATTTTCTTGGAAGATGTGGAAGCCACTTGGATACTTTCTGTGGACCTTGGCTGACTCTAAGATGCTCCCCATTAGAGATGGAGAACAAGGTTAAAGAAGGATAAGGGAGTGCCGCAATGAAAGTATTTTAGTTCTTTGAAACTTGTGTTAATTTAGAATAGCATTGCTCTTGCAGAATGTAAGGGTATTTATCTGGAATATCAGGCACAGTTTGACAGTGATCATGTTACTAGGAAAAGCCAGTGGGGCTTAGCAGGCCAAACATCATTACTTTATATCATCAGCACATGACAAGGTGAGACTCCAAACACATAACTTCAGCATTGAGCATGTGGAGACGTGGAGATAAAATTCCTTTCTGTGCACTAGAGCACCAAACCCTTTCTCATTTTGGCAAAAATGTTAGGAAAAGGGGGCCTCTCTGTGATTATTTGTTTTCTGATTTCTTCAGTTCTGGTGTAACTTGTGATGATGTTTCTGCTTAGCCTGTTTAGTGCATCTGCTTGTGGCAAGTGATTGTGCCAAGTCTAAATTGCTCTGGGTAAGCTGTGCCCTTGGCCCTAACTTGTGCAATAGCATAAAAAAATCCATCAAACTGTGTTGACTTTTGGCTGCAGGCTTCCATGAATTCTTAAGACCAAAATCTCACTTGCTGTTACATAAATTCTGCTTGGGGAAAGAACCTGGACATTTGGGGCTTGTTCATCAGTTATCNAAAAAAAAAAAAAATTAAAGAAATCCTCAAGCTCTCAGTGAAGCTGTTTTTTCTTCTAGCAGTAGGCTTGAGTTAAGCCAGGTTTTTATAACAGTGTTTGTGAGTACAGGTCATGACAGCACGGGTATGTTACATTTGTTTGTAACACTTGGGTATCGCTACTAATTTTTTTGTGCCTGCTTGTCTAGTCGCTGTATGCTGGGGTTTTATGTCCATATTGTATGTGCTGTTTTGGAGTTTAATTTTATCATGCAGAACCTGCTTTAATACGACGTGTGCTTGTCTTTTCTAGGAATAACATGTGTGGAAGAACTTGCTATTGTTGATCACCTGTACCCTGGCAGAAGAGCTCCAGCTTAATCATTCTCCTCAAGCTCTGCTCTCAGAACATGGGGGAAAACGATGATGAAAAATACAATCAAGCTGGCCAGATATTTGAAAACTTTGTACAAGCATCAACATGCAAAGGCACCATCCAGGCCTTCAATATTCTCACTCGCCAACTCGAATTAGATCCTTTGGACAATAGAAACTTTTACACCAAACTGAAATCCAGGGTGACCACATGGAAGGCCAAAGCTTTGTGGAACAAGCTTGACAAAAGAGCAAGTCACAAAGAGTATAAACGTGGAAAGTCTTGTATGAACACTAAGGTAAGTGGAGTTCAGTTTTGGATTTCATTGCTTGGGAGTTTTTAAACTTTTTTTCTGCGGAAGCAAGGTTTCTACCATCACATACAGTGTGCCTGTTCAGTAACCTTTCCTTTAATATGCTGAAACTGTTTATCGACTGATTTGGAAAAAAATATGGTGTTTTTCTTCTGAAAGTTCTGTGGAAACTCACAATATATGAGTGAGCCTTAAAGCATCCTGTTTTCCAGTCTGTCTCAGACTTTGTCCTTTTTATACCTCATCACCAAACAGGTGTAAGGTGCAAACTTCTGAAGAAGTAGGCTGCATTCATTTCAGGCTTTCAAGAACTACTTGCATTATTGAACAGGGGTGTGCAAGGTACAAACTGTAACATACTCAGCAGGTTCCTCAGCTTTGTGCATGCTGTGAGGACCAGGGCTGGCCAGATGTGTTTCAGCAGCAGTTCCTAAGCTGCTCTCTGAAAGTGCTGCTCGGAGGTCTGGGGATCTGTCTCTGTCACCTGGCATTGGCTCCAGTTGCTGAACAACAGCAAAAGACAATCCTGCTCTATTTATGAAGACCTTTCCTGGTAGTGCTTTTTCACAAGCAGAATGTGAATAATTGCTCTGTGTAGTTACTGATGGGAGATGATCTGCTCGGTTGTGGGGAGGACAGGAAATGATCTTCCTTCCACAGAGCATGCAATATGTATTTTGATAGAGTGCACCACTGAGCGCTGGTGTAAATCTTGCTGACAAAACTGGACAAAAGACTCTTAATTCCTGCCGGTTGTTTCATCTGGCTATCACAGAATATTTCTACTAGCTTTGTCCCAAGATCAACTCATTCATTTACTCCCAAGTGATGGCTAAATGTTGCCCCAAGAAGGGTAACTTTTAAGAAGCTACTTGACTGTATAGAGGTAGAACAGAGAGGAGGGGCATACTGGGGGATAATCAGACACCAAAATGTGGAGGGGTTTTTAATTAAAACTGTCACTGAAGTGTTCTTTCATGGACTTAGTAGATAGGTAGTGTTGAAAGTCTCTTTTCTTCTGGTTTGCATCATTGACTGAAACTTCTCAAAAGTATGAGGGAGAAGGACACCAAGTTACCTCCAGCACATAGAGAGTTCTCTGGTTTTATTCATTTTTCATAAGCTCCCAATGATTATTAATGTCTTTTAAGGTCATAAGGGTCCTTAATATAGTTTTATTTAGTACAGGAGTGTCATTGCAGCTATTTGCACTGTGTTCCTGGCAGGGTTTGTTTCTCTCCTCTCCTTTTTCCCTTCATATCCCTTTTTGACCTGTGCTTCCTTCCTCCCTTTTTGTTCTTTGAAAAAGTCCTTGAACATATGTCATGGAGCATCTTTGTAATGAAAACAGACAGGAAAGGGAAGGAATGATAAAGTGTCTGATGATTAACAAATTATAGGAAATATTCCACATGGACCTCCACCATACACATATAGCCCCAAGTCCAAATTTCAAAGGTGGTGAATTTGAGGAAGTATTTGCAACGCAAAAAAACAGTTTAAGACCCATTTGAAACATGAAAACTAAGTCTTCTCTCAAATGGTGGCATTACAAAACCAAGGCTCTGTTCTGTAAGCTTCCTAAGCAAAGTGATTAATTTTTATTTTGTGAGAAGAGTCGTGGAAATGGGTTGGCACATAAAATATATAGGCTGTGTAATGCTTTACGAGGTTGCCAAGGAGAAGGCTAATCAACGCCTTCCACGGTGTTGAAAGTACGGTATTACTGCCCCTTGAGATGAAAGGTTTATTTTTAGTGGCATGGTGTAAGTATTTGCAGAAATGAACGGACATTTCTATGATGCACACAGGACCGACTTGCAAATGGCTACAGAATGTCTGTATGTGGAGAGTGTGGGTATAGACACTCCGTGAAATTCCTGGAGACGTTCATCACGAGCCTGGCCCGTGCCCAGACCTGCACTTCAGCGTGTCATCGCTGATCCAGCGGGAGAAACATGAATCTTCATATGGCCGGGGAGGAGAGCAGCAGCCGCAGTCTGCGGGCTCGGTGGGGATATCTACCAGGCATTCCTGGGGTGTGAATCACGGGCTGCTGCGGAGCCCATCTGAGCCCGTCCCCGCGGGAGGGGAGGCTGCTGTGCTGGGAGAGGAGCGCGGACCCGTCCCTGCCCTGGTGGGCTCTGACAGCCCCATCACAGATAAGGGCTGCTCAGGAATGCTGGCAGCCCAGCCAGCGCAGAGAGATTAGACCCTTTCCCTCCAGTGCAGCTGGTGATTTCAGCTTTCTGCCTTGCTCTTTGCAGTGGTGAAGCAGTTCTCAGCTGCATCCTGGCAGCCGTGCCCAGCGCTCACCTCCGCGGGGCTGCCGGGCGCTGCAGGAAAAACCCTGCTTGTTAAAGCAGGATCACAACTTCAGCAGTCAGCTCAGTGGGTTTTTGCAGCTCTGTAAACAGAGCCAAGGTTGCTAGTAGGCATCATTAAAAAAAAAAGTGACTTCAAGGCTTTAAATGAGGTTATGGCCTTGAACGCTGTTAGCTGAGCCTGCAGCTCATGGTTCTTAGATAGGGCTTTGCAACCTTCCCAATTTTTGGAGGAGATAAAGAAGATGCAGTTGGGTTCTAAATGACTCATAGGAGGTTTTTTTTTTTTTTTTTTTTTTTAAAAAAAAAAAAATCTTCTGCCCCTTCCCAAAAAAATTTTGGTTTTTTTTTTTTTTTTTTTTTGGTGTTTTTTTTTTTTTTTTTTTTTTCATGGTATTTAAGAGCTGAATGATGTACTTGTTGATTTTTGTGCTTGTAAACTCTTCAGCCACACTTAAGTTTCTCGTTGCAATATACACAAGTTTTATACATACAGAACATTCCACTCCAGCTAAATAACAATAATCCTGTGTCTTAACTGGTCTTGAAGAACATTGCCAAACATGGCTTTCAAAGTTTCTACAATGGTACAATTTTAAGCTGGATGAATAAAACTGGTTGAGCAATTTTCAAGTGGTTGAAACCCACTGCCATTTCAGAGTTGTCTTACTGGGGGCATTATTTTCCCTGAATTCTTTGTAGGAAAAAAAAAAACAAAAACACAAACCCAAAATGCCCCAAAATAAAACCAAAGAGCTGTAGAAAGACATGCACAGAACTGGGGCAGAAATGAACCTTCTGAAACTGTAGGAGTCCACCTGTTTACCAAACATAAACTTCCTTCAATCTTGAACTTGCATGTTGGGAATGAGTCCTGTTCAAAATTTGTTTTTGGGGCTGGCACCTGCCCAGTTCACCAGCACTAGAGAGAAACACAAGTTTGTACTAACCAGGCAAAACTGTAGATACCACACTGTGGTTTTTGGAAATATGTTCAGAAAAAGCACAAATTTTTTATGCTGACAACATTTCTTTCTGGTTTTTGTCTTCTGCTAATTAATGCAGAGGAGCATGGTTGGGCTCTGAAGTGATTATTTGTTTTTTTCAGGGTATGAAGCTGGACAGTTGAAGAACATTAAATGTTTAATGCATGTTCTCTGTGCTAGCATTTTGAATGTCAGTCTAAGTTTTTGGACATGCAAAACATCATGCAATGATGAACGAGAATTCATCCAGCTAGTGTTAGTATGTTCATTAGCCTTTTTAAGACATCTGTGAATGTTGCCTCTCTGTATGGAGCAGATTCATTACTTGCTCTTGATGTACATTTACTTTCACTTTACCTTGTAAATGATACGAATATGTGCATGCACATCTAAATGAGCCTCCCACTGATGTTTGAGATTGGTATGAATATGCATCAGGGGGTAGGACCTGGCTCATGCTGTGCACCCGAAATTCAGGCTCTCTCCCATGCTTCAGGAGAGCAGAGATTTCTGCACATGGAAACATCCCAGGCTTACCCTGAGAGGAGGTGTCAGTTCTCTGAAGCATGCAAATGTGGTGTTGCCTTCCCCTTCAAAGGTGCATGCTGTTTTTGCAAAACACAGGCTTACACTTGAGAACTAGGGAAACTTTGCTTGAAGTGCTACCATGTAATTATCAGCTGCCTTGGTAGACTCCGGCTTTTCTCTCTGCATGTATGAGGTTTTGAGAGAAAACTCCCCAGTGGAGGAGGGGCAAATTCCTGGGCACAGCTTTGGTCTTCTGGGCATTGTCTGTATTTTAGACCCCACCTTGGGCACAGTTCCTGGGCAAGAGGCTTGTACGGGCTGAGCTGCTGTTTTGAGGCTGAGCAATATTAGCATAAAGCAAGGAACTAAAATTAAGCTAAGAAGTTTTGAAAGCCGTGGATTTAATATGTGCACTTGTAGGTATATGTGTATATGGAATGGTATCAAATCCTAAAAAACAAATTCAATGATCTTGAAGTCTATCATAGGATCATTTGGGTTGGAAAAGGCCTCTAAGATTAAGTCCAGCTGGTTAACCCAGCACCACTGTGTTCACCACTAAACCCGGTCCCCAGAAGCCTCTCTTTGTACTCACTCCTCAACTCAGCCTTTCAAATCTTGTTTTGCAATAGATGGGGTTTCCTTTCAAAAACTCCTGTTGGGAGACTTTTATTGCAAGAGAATGACTCTAAAATGGTTTTTAACCATGTTTTCAGGACTTAGATAAGAATGGTGCTGTCAGGCTGGCTGGTACTCGGTGGCCTGGGTGTCCCTGCTGCAGAGAGGGCTCCATGGTGGTGCTTTAGCCAACACAGCCCTACACAGAGTGTGTGGTTTCAGGGGAGCTGGGCCAGGGTGTGAGTCAGCAGAGGAGGAGCCCTGGGTCAGAAAGGGCTTGGAGGTTTTCTGACTGAACCCAGGCTGTGTCTCCCCGTTCTAACCACGCTGGTGTACCCGTAAAAGTGGGGGATGCTCTTTATCTGCAAACCCCTTCTGTTCCTTCTCACCTTGTCTCCGTTTCTAAAGGCTGCCCAAAGAACGCCTTGGGAGTTAAGAGCCCTGCTTTGTTGGTGCTGTCCTTCCCACAGAGCCGAGAGAGGGAAAGCAGCTCCTGGTGTTGCTGGGTGCTGCCGTGTTCTATAGCCATAGGGTGATCAGCAGGACGGGCAGAGGGTGCCAGGTCTCCTGTTCTTAGGAACAGACTGGCTTCTCCCAGTCCTCAGCTGTTTACAAACATCCCATTCTGCAGCCTTGCCCCTCGTGGTGAATCGGGCAGCTTGGGTTCCACACGTCTTCCTCTCCCCGCCTCCTTCTGTCGTGCTAAACAAATACTTGTCTCTTAATTAAGCAAATCATCCAGCGTGTATGAACCTGCAGGTAAGGTGGCCAGATTTCCTCCCCAGGTGCTGGCATTTGTTGATACTTCAGAGGCAACTGGGATTTTCAGCCAAGTTTCTCCAGGGCTGTATATACCAGTACAGGAGCCAGTGAGTTTGAGTGTTCAACTGACCTGACTGATTGCATCCCTCAAGACAAACATTTGGTTTTTAATTGAGTAATTGAATTGTAAGATGAAACAAGGGAAAAGCCAGTTATGCTCCAACAGAAAAAAAAAAAAACAAAACTATATTATAAAGAAAACTTTAACCTCTTTATTCTATAAAGAGTAAATACCCATCCCATTAGCTGGATTTACTAATTTCTTCAAAATATTTATTGGAATGGGGAGATTTCCAAACCTGATAATCAGGATTTAAAATGTACCCACCAAACTTGTTGCAGATATGTTAGACAGTGTTCCTAGCTTGCTTATTTTAATAAGAAGGCATTCTGGTGAAGTCCACAAAACTTAAACTAGTCAGCCAGAAGATGACTGCCAAGTTAGCAAGCTGAGTGAATGAAAGGTTGTGGCTTTTTACAAAGAAGCATTCAGCTGCTTTGTGTGTGTTTTTTAAAAAAAAAAAAACAAAACAAACAAACAGTGCTTGGATAGTAGAATCCAGAAGCTGTCGAGGTTTTTGGGATTATTAAAGGCCACATGTTCTACGGACTTTTTAAGTGGCACCTAGGTCTGTTTGGTATACTTGAAAGACAAGTGTTTGTTTTGATATTGGTTCTTCTTTGCTTTTGCCTTTTAGGAAAGGGCTTCCAAAGCCTTGCACTGGACTTCCATTGTAGATCTATTTTTAAGGATTTTAATAACCAACTTCTATTTCAGAGCTGCAGAAAGTATGGGACTAATGAGCATGAGTGGCAAGGAAGATTTGCTTGAGATGAGTAGAGAAGCAGTAAATCACCTATGAACATGCAGTGAAACCACAGTTGTTGAACACTGCATTCGCATTCATTTCTCTAAGGATTTTTAGAGAGGGGATAGGGAGAAGCTGGGGTGATGACAGGACACACAGCAGACAGCTCTTTGAAAACAAAACCAAGTATTTGACTCTTTGTGATGTGTTTTAAACTGAGATTGGGCCAAATTACATCAGCAAAAGCAAATGTTTGGCATGTGATTTGGTAATGAAATCACTTTATTTTCATTATCCTGGAGACACTTCCACAAACACACAGTTTTTTCAGCTTTATCGGTCATGAAAAGCAATGAAGCCTGGCCAAAGCAGAGCAATCAGACAGTCTTATCTAGACTTTTTAGGCATGTGGAATTTTAATTTTTTTTTTGCTTGGAAGGTAACAGTAGCTTTACATCTGTATTTTAACAGAACTGTGCTGTTTCTCTGTCCCTCACTTAATGGCTTTGCCAAGTGATTGAGAGAAGGGAACTGTCCCACCCTGACCTGATTTCCTAGATATTTTATAAGGATTCCCACAGGGAGTGACACGCAGTTACTTTCACACAAACCACCACTGTTGTCACCACGAGTGGCTTAATTAGGTCTGAATGAAACAAAAGGTTCTGACAGGGTGTGCTCCTGTGACCCTGGCTCTGTTGGGCTTTGGGGCTTGGTTCTTTGGAGCAGCTGGGCTGTGTCCATCCACCAGGCAGCCTGGTGTGGGGGGCAAGGGGAGCTCCAGGGCAGGATGCTTTGCTGGGATCAGGTCTTTCTCCTGCCTTCCAAAAACCCCATGTGGTTGTTACGGGGTCGGTGCCAGACGTGGTCGTCAGGGGTTTGTTGTTAGCTCCCCTTCCAGCTCCGCTCTGGTAATGTTTGTGTACTGATAAGTGAGGAAATACATAACTTCTGCTACCAAGAAGTGATTGAACACTTGGCTGCTAAACGCCAGATTTCAGACAATAAGGCAATTTCCTGTCTCCTGCAGCTGAGGTCCTTCCCGAGGTTCCCATGTCTGCCCTGAGAACAGGGGTTTTGGGGATGTGGTTGCTCTCTTTCTGCTGACAAACAGAATTATACATTATCTGCTGTTCAGGCCTCAGTGCAGATAGCTTTGAATACACTTTCCATAGAATGCAAAATGGTACAGTTCTAAGATGCTGTATAAGAAGAGAAAATGTGACATATGTTAGTAGAAGATTATTTTCTTAGGCAAACAAGAAAATTTCTGTTTTTGTTTTCTCTCTAAAATACCATAATGGTAATGGCATTCATGGTGAAAAAAGAAGTTTAGCTGGTATCTGTTGAAAACAGAAAGTAGAAATTTCCCTTTCAATGCCCTTGAAATTGGTTTAATTTGCTTTACTTTCTCTGCTACACTGTTTAAAGGGGGATTATTTTTTTTCAGACAGTGCTTGAAATTTCCACATTCTCTACAAGTCTGCCCTTACATAATTTGTTTCTACAAACAGCCAGGTTTCTGCAAACTTTGCCATCTTAGGTCTCTGGGATATTTGTATCATAACCTGAGATCAACAGGGTAAAACTACTAGAAGCTACTAAAAGATTATGAACCTTCCAGTAGAAGGAGAAAATTGGGAATATGCTGCAGGAAATGAACTGGTGCTTGTAAGAACGCACACATACATCCACCTCCTCGGTGCAGGTGAAACCCCAGCTGAAATATTCTGTCAGATAAAGTGGAGCAAGTCCAGAGCAGAGCAGCAGGAGTGGTCAGAGCTCTGGAGAACGTGACCAACAGGAGAGGCTTCAATACCTTCGCCTAATCTATGCCAGGGAAGGCCCCGAGGGGAGCAGTGCGGATTACTTGGAGCAGAACCAGAGCTGCTGTGGCTTTTCACCTTCTGTCTCTTGTCTTCATGCTGTCAGATCAAGTTCTGATTAGCTTTTCCAAGTTTGCATTTTGCCCTGGACATTTGCTCCTCCTGAAGAGGAGCTCGTGTTTTTCCAAGGGCGCGCTGTTTCTAGTTGACAGACCAACCAAGAGACACTGCCTGACTTGTCTTGCACCACTCTCTGGATTTGTTCATCTGGCTGAGATACTCTCTGAGCAGAAACCAAGTGGTTCTGCCACGCTGTGAGTTAGCCTTGTGTTGTTCCCTTCTCCTGCCCCTTTGAAAGGTTTATGAGAGCAGCTCTGAAAGGACCTGAGCAACAACAGCAAGTGTTCCTTCCTCCCGGTCCTGTCCTGCCTGCGCTCTGCCTGCCATCCTTGCAGGATTTACAATTTAGATAAAACAGCTGCTCCGGGGTAAATTGCAGCTGAGATTAGAAAACATTGCAGGGGATGGCAGTGAGCTTCCTGCCAAGGCCTACACACCCAGAGCAGTAATAACTGGTTGCGCTGATCAGCAAGTGCTCGGTGGAAGGCAAAGGCATTTCTCTCATGTTTCTTCTCTCCACTTTTTTCTCTTACTTGTGCTTTAGCAAGGTGGGAAGCAATGGAGTAGGGTGGGAAGCCATTCCTGGCTGGTGGGGCTGCTGCTGGCTCTGGTCCAGCCCTGGTGCTGCATGCCCTGCCTGGCTGGAGGCACCTGGGCTGGGAAGCTCACTGCCTGTCAGCCCTGGCAGTGGCAGAACAAGCGTGGCCGGTGCCTCCATCTGCCTTTCACCCTGCCTGGAATGCGAAAACAAACTCATTAATACGTGTAAATAAACACCGGTCTTTTGTGTGTGTTTATCTCCCTTCTGTTGTGTCGGATGTTGGTGTAAAAAGAGGTTATTACACCTCATGATGTGCAATTTGCTGCCAAAGTTTATGTCTCCAGCTCTCTGCCCCTCTCTTTGAAGCGTGCTTATTTTTGTATTTTTTTCACCATTTTATAGTTATTTTTTGAGACTGTTTCCCTCAGTAATAAGGGTTATTATGTTCCACCTTTGTTTTCAGCCAAGAAAGGTTTTGGATATAAGAACTAGAGGTGCTGAAATTTAACTGTAACTGTGTGATGTGCTGCTAGCAGCCTGGTTTTGTGGGTTCTGTGAGTGCTGTTAACTTTCCCCCTATCAGAAACCTTCTTAAAAAATGTTGTGCCAAAGGTAAATATTTTTAATTCTAGTTGTTTGAACAATGCGAGTCCATCTTCCTTGCTGGCACTTTTGGATGCTGTGTGACTAAGAAGTGCTGGTTGGTAATTCATAGTGTTCTCAAATTGTAAGAGAAACTGTAAAAAGTAAAGGCATTGTCTACCTTCGGTAAACTGCTTTGTGCGAGGGACCACTTAAACTAGAAAAAAATCAGATTATCGCTCTTTTTTGGAGTTTTATTTAGATTTACTAGTTAAATGTCTGAGTGCTAGCAGTGCAAATGCAGTGACTTTGAAGGCTGCATGATGAGCTGGAAAAAAAAAAATATTCCAAGAGCCCAGAACTGTTGCCTTCTGGTACAGTATTGTGTTTTGAGTTCATCTATAGATGATGTACGCTGCTGTACAGTCATTCTGCTTAGGAGAGTTAGGAATGATGGGATTAAATGATTAGGATCTTTAAAAATAAATAAATAATTAAAATTAAAAAAATCTGGATTCTGACTCAGACTTGATATCTAGTTCTGTATGAGCTTATTTACTCAGACTGGCTTCTAAAGACCACATCTTAAATGGGCGTTGGTTAACAATTCACCTAATAGAAAAATGAAATTTAGAAGGCATTTTAAAATACTCTGTGAAATACCCTCAAAATAACTTGACTCCCCACTTAGTTGAAAAAGCCAATTCCCAAGTGGAAGCTCAGCTCGAGTCTTAGATTGCTGTGATGTTTGGTTAAAAGTTCCAGGTTTCTCTGTAGACGGGCCAGACTGGAGCAACAGGGGGTGTATTTTTAAAACGTGTTACCAAGCTCTTGCTGTAATAAAGCCATGGTTGTTGACCAACCTGCCTGCGTGCTTTAGATGCTGTAGAGCATGAGAAATCCTTTCCTCTGGGCACCCAACAAAGCCCCTGCCCCTGGAAACCATGTAGAGGATTAACCATTTTCTCTATCACCGCTCACAAAGCTCCCAAGACTCAGGGCTTGGTCTCTGCTGTGCTCAGAGGTGAGGCTCTTGGTGCCTTTATTCCTTTATCTCTCTCCATCAGTTCTTTGTTTCTGGATGAATACTTTGTTTTGTGGTTTCGTTCTGCGCTCTTTTTGCTAAGTTTTGAAGCCTCGGAGCACTGTCTCAGTGTGACAGGCATAAGCCTACAGGAAAAAGGCCAGGTGCCTGCATGCTGCCAGCCATGTTCATGGCTGGGATAGTCAGGCAGCATTCTTTCTGCAAGGTTTATCTTGTTTTCCTTTTGATTGTTTAAGCAGCTGGCCAAAAAAAAGAAAAGAAAGCAATCTCTTCTGGGTTTTGGGTGTGGGCTTGGTTTGTTTTTTTTTTTTCCTTCTCTGTGTTTTGGTTACAATGAAAGGCAGGTAAGAAATCAGCAAACACACTTAATTCCAAAGGATATTGGAGGGCTTATTTTGTGCTTTGTTTGAGGAGGTTTTTGGATTAAAGCACTTGCCTGATTTCTGGTGGATATGTTTACTGAAATCAGTGTAACATGATTTTTGTTAGTAATGTCTAGGTTTTTTGGATAACTGTAACTTGAGCAGGCAACAGAAAGTTTCCAGGCGTACTTTGATGTATTATGACTGTCAGTTGCAATTTTTTGAAGAAGTATTTTTGCAAGTTGTTCTAAAAGATCTGAGGTCAACTCAGCAGATTTGAATACAACAAATGCCACCTGAGAGAGCTCTTCAGAAAAGCTCCAAAGTCCTGACAGCTCTGATGCATCATGGAAGGCACTCTTGATTTTCTAACACCCTGAGTGCACACAGCCCCTCTTTAATGTGTGGCATAGCAGAATATGAGTCCCAGACGTCTTTCATACCATTGTTTTAATTTCAAACTATGCAAAGCATTTTTTTTTTTTTTTTAATACACAGGTCTAATATTAGTACATATATCCATGTGACAGAGAGGTTGGATGGACAAGTGTGTCCAAATACATCCAGGAAAAATGAAGGCACGTGCTTTTTTCCGTGCAGAAGCTTATCTTCCAAAAAAGAGAAAAAAATCCCAGTAAAGATGAGCCAGATGAATGCAATAAATGTACTAATGTTTCACTTCTGGCATTTTGACTCAGTAAGACAGGAGGGCAGTAAAGATAGATCCTCTGATCCCTGGATTGTGCTGCGTCCAGCTGCGAGCGCAGCAGCTGCAGGCCACGGGGCTGGGGAAAGAGCTCTGGCCAAAGTCACCCTGTGTGGGGTGGTACAGTCTTAGAAGGGATTAAAAAAAAATAAGGCTGTGACTCCATTTATGCCAGTCACTGATCTGCACATATCCGAGGTGCTCAGCTGGGGGTGCAAAGGGTAAAATGCTGGAGGGATTGAAAGCAGAAGTGGGCTCACAGTGAGGCACTGAATTCGTGCATTGACGCAGGGCTTTGTTGTAATTAGGGTGTGTGAGCCTCCCTGTTCCCAGATGCCTCTGGACTTCCCCAAGTGTTCGCTCTCCAAAAATGCCTGTTCAGCAAGATCCAGCTAGTCTTAATAATATTTTAAGGTAGATTTTTGGACCTATCTGTAGTGTATTTAAGCAGTGTCCAAAAAACCCTTTGGAGAATTAGGATCTCTCATAATATACATCTAGGTGAATATTATTTTTGTCAAATGACACATTTTTTTAACCTTACTAATTCTGTAAGGAGCTCATAAAATAGTACAACAGAAAGAATTACCCTTTTAAAGATTACACAATCTTTGTAGTCAAGTTTAATTAGCTCCTAGGCCTTCTCCACCCCCCCCCCCCCCCCTCGCTCTTCCCTTTTGACG
>VXBN01007930.1:454914-534292 GCA_013397395.1 Sinosuthora webbiana | reverse complement strand
TTTTTTTTTTTAATTATTATTGTAATTGAAACCAAACCCCCTGGTCAGAACCAATGCCAGGGCCCTAGCAACCCAAAAAACACTTTGTTCCCTTGACTCCCTGTTCTACCTCAGGAACCATTAATGCTGTAGCTGACTGGCTGTTCCCTGAAAGAATGCTGAATAACTCTAAACTGTGCTGAGAAAAACTCCTGTTGGGTGGGACCAATCTCCTCTCTTGTTTTGTTTCATAGCACTTTGCCCACTAATCCTTCATCCCAGCTGGGAGAGTGAGTGCGTCCCAAGAAGGAAAGGCACCTGCCGGGATCAATCCCACGTTGTTAGTAAATGACACAGGCCTGGTGACAAATGTGTATCTCTTTTCAGGGATTGACCTGGAGAATATTGTTTACTATAAAGACAGCACGCATTATTTTGTGATGACGGCAAAAAAGCAGAGTCTTCTGGACAAAGGAGTGATTATTAACGTATGTAAAAATGCTGGTTAAGCTCTATTTTACTTACTTGGCACAGAGTAAGTGTGAACATCTGCATAAACCTTGCTGTATGTTAAAGAGGGTGTTTATAGACTTAAAGGCTTCATTCAAGCTCAGGTCTTGGTTCTTACTCTGATGTTTTAAAAATTGGCTTTTCCCTTCAGTCAGCTCAAAGTTCCTCTAGAGAACTGAAAACAATACTTCCTAAATTAATCGGTTCTGAAACTGGCTGAAATGGGATCTTGACTCACCTTGGAAATGTGTGGTGGGATCATCCCAGCAGAAAATAAAAACCTCAATTATTTAAGGGTGAACTTAGCACAGCTATGTCCAGTTTTATCAGGCAAATAAGGAAGCATAAAAACCTACCCTAGGCTAAATTGCAAATTCTCTAAGGTGGGTAAAACATGATAGAAGAAGGCTATAAACATGATGGCCTGACCTTTCAGGGGTACTTGGGATTTTAAGGTATTTTTTTCTTAATATTTTTTTTCCTTCTTCTGTAAAATATTTGGTTTATTTTCTTTTGTTTCTAAAAAGTGTTACGGCACCACTTAAATTTCCCTTCCTGGAAACCCAAGGGAGGGCAATTTTTCTTACAAAGTAAGACAGTGCCAAAGCAGCCAAGTGTAATTTCCTGAAGGAAGTACTTGTGGGGAACTGTCAGAAGGGCTCTTGGCTTTCTGATGGGACCACTTAGCTCAGTGCCATGATTTCCTGCCCTTTTGAAGGCCAGGGGCTTCCAGGGCAGAGCTGCTGTCCATGACCAACCAGGGCGGGAGAGAGGAAGGGCAGAATCCCTTGGGGGGAGTGCCCTGGGGTTATGGGGCTGGTGTTTGTAGGTGGGGGCAGTCCCAGGGCATCTGTAGGGATTTTGGAGCAGAGGAACAGCAGCTGTGGCTCATCAGAGCTGTTTTCCTGACCTACTCAGCTCTGAGTGGAAAAAAAAAAAAACAACAAACCACCCCAGTCTGTCTGGAACAACTGGGCTAATAGCGGTTCTGTGGTATCATCTGTGATTAGGGGTCTCATCCATGATTAGGCTGGAAATAGAACCTGCCTTATTAATAATCACTGTCCTTAAGTAGGATGACCTGTAAAGGCAAGGTCCTTCACCACTCTGGCCAAAAAAAAAAAAAAAACCAAAAATAACAGGCTAAAAATGAACAACAGAAAAGCTGCTGCAATCCTACGATCCAGGTTTGAATGTGGTGGTGTTACTGAAATGTCAAGTCAAACCTTGAGGCTGAGCCCCACATGTTACAGCATCCGTGTTCCTGCTCTCCTGTGGTTTCAGATGTGGGGTGCATGTGTGCAGAAAAGCCTTGCAGTGATGGGGATAACATCTTTTGATGTGAGGGGAGCAATGTTCTGAAAACAAGACATAACCAAGGAGCTGGGAGGAACTGTAATCTTCTATTGCAAACAGAGCTGCTTGTTCAGTGCGGGCAAGGAGAGTTTCTGTTTGGGGCAGTACCTGTGTTTGTGTATTGGCTTTTTGGAGGAGATGACAAGTGTCACTTGTTTCTTGTTGCTGTGAGGTGTGTGGCTCCCTGTCCTGCTGTGAGACTGCGGTGTTACAATTCAGAGAGGATTTTGGAGTCTCCCATCCCGCATCCTTCTCTCCCTGCAGGACTCCATTGATACCGAGCTGCTGCTCTGTGGGGAAAATGTGAACCAGAACAATTTGCTGTCCTACGCCAGAGAAGCTGCTGACTTTGCAACCAACTACCAGCTGCCTTCCTTGGATTTTGCAATTAATCACTATGGCCAGCCAGATGTAGCAATGTTTGATTTTACCTCCATGTATGCGTCTGAAAACGCCGCGCTGGTGAGAGAGAGGCACAGACATCAGCTCCTGGTGGCGCTTGTTGGGGATAGTTTGCTTGAGGTATGTCTTGGAATGCCTTCCAAGTAGTATTTTCAGGTTTTTTATTTTATTTCCTTAATCCTACCATTCAGTCCGCCCTCCAATATAAAATGTCCTATTTTACATGCCCTGATACAGTGGTACCTTCTTTGGAATAGACTTTTTTCCCTTTTTTTTTTCTTTTCTCCTTTTTTTATGCCATAGTTTGTCATAGCTAATGCTTGGCTGGCAGCCTCTGGCTGAGATCCCATTTTGCTTTGTGTAAGTTGTGTTTCTGTCTGAAAACTGTGAGCTCCGTGTCCTCAGCTCGGGTGCATGGCATAATTTTACTGAATTCCATCATAGACAAAAACTTGATCCAAATTATTATTGCAGTCTCTTTGCCTTAGTATGTTCCATTTTTTTTTCTTTCTGAAGTGAAAAGTGTATGCTGCAACTTTTTTTTTTTTTTCCCTAAACCCATGCTGACAGCCTGAGGCATTTGAAAAGAATAGTCCAAAACTAATTTAGGAGGTGAGAAAGGCATAATTTTTTTTTCTTTGAATAATTCTTGAGTCTTCTTTTTTTTTTCTCAGCCTTTACCTTTTGAGGCTAAGATTTTTTTTTAAATACAGAAGTTAAAAAGAAGGAAAAAGTGAAAAAAAAGTAGTATTTTTTCCCCCTACCTAAGACTTAAAGGAGAGGCACATTTAAAACCTGCAAGTGTTGCCTGTGTTTTATTTTGACTCTTTCCGGGCGATTTTTCCAAGACGGTATGAAACCCTAGACTCCAGAATTGCATTGAAAGTTACTTTTGCAGTAAGAACTTAAGAAGTGGAAGGAATTAAAAGGGTGAATGCTTGTTGCAGCCCTTCTGGCCAATGGGTACTGGCTGTGCAAGAGGCTTCTTGGCTGCCTTCGACACGGCGTGGATGGTGCGGAGCTGGGCGCAGGGGAAGCCCCCGCTGGAGATCCTGGCTGAACGGTGAGTGCTGCTTTGCTCCCCAGCATTTCCAGTGTTTCAAAGAGCCCCTGCAGTGCTAGACAGCAGTGGATTTTTCAGAAAGCTATCGGGAGAAGTATTTTTAGGGTTTAAGTCACTGATTTGTGTCACTTAAGTGCGATCCATAAAGAAATAAACCAAAGAGACCTTGTATCGAAAAACCCAAACCTCCAGCCATCTCAACACCTGTTTTTTTTATCATTTAAAAAAGCATCCTGAAAGTAGTGTAAATAAATTCTTCAACACTAACAGCTTTCAGAGTTGGTCTTTGTGGTTTTAACTCTGCAGTTTGGCTTAGTGGTGCTCTCTTTAGGCTGATAAATACGTGGCAAAGGAGAATTGTTATAATGCTTCACCAGAAGCTTTTTTTGACTGGAGCAAGAGGATCCGTTGCTGAGTACAGCAGCAGACCTGGTGTCACCATGGTCACTGATAGTTGAAGCTGCTGACTTAGGTCCTGCTGGCAGCCACCCTGCTCTGCTACAGCTGCCCAGGCTGTTTTGGGGCAGATACGTAAGAGGAAGAGTCATGGTTGTGGGAATGCAAGCAGGAGCTTTACTAACTACAGCACTTTGATAAGTTTTAAGATAGAAGCCTGTGGGGTGACTCAAACACAGCCTAGTCCCACATGGAAAATTGAACAGCATAGTAAAAAAAGCTGTGGTGGTTGTAGGAATTGCAGGATGACAGGATTTAGTCCTGTTATGTGGTAAAGAAGTTACTCCTTGAGTAGATGTTAAAGCAAAACCAGATGACTGGATGATGTAACCTCCTTTTTTAAATTTTTTCCCCCTTTTTCTTGCTCACTTCCTGCCTCAGGAAAATATGGGCATAAGCTCTAAGTGTCCATCTTGTTGTCTTTTTTCTGTCTGGCATCCTTCTGTTGAGTGGGGATAAGAAATGGGATGGATGCATTATGCATTTAGTCCATAACACTTGTCCTGGGAGAACCAAAGTAAGGTTTAGGCAGCTGCAAAAAAACCCCAGTCTCTTTATATAATAAATATTTATTTTAATACATAACTCTTGCATCTTTTTCCTCCTCAAGAGAGAGCATTTATCGACTCTTGCCTCAGACAACCCCTGAAAATATTAATAAGAACTTTGACCAGTACACCATTGACCCGGGAACAAGATACCCAAACTTGAACTCGAGCTGTGTTCGACCTCACCAGGTCAGTACTTAAAAGGCTTGCTTGTGAAATCAGTTCTTTTTTTGTCAAGGGTAAATAGAGCTGCAAGGAGTGTGTAAACAAAATCTTCAGGAGTCTCCTTAATTTAGAACCAGCTGCTGATAAAGTTAACCTCGAAACAAAACTGTTTTTTTTGTCTGATGTTGTGCTGGTGATTGCTTTTCCCTTGTAGGTGAGACAATTATATGTTACCAATGAGCTACAGCAGTGTCCTCTTGAAAGAGTGAGCTCCATTAGAAGATCAGTGAACCTCACAAGACAAGGTGAGTGGCATCTCCTGTTTGCTGTGGCTTCACATTTGTGGCCTTCCGAGCACGCAAAAGCTGACTGAAATGTTTGCTGTCCTGTTTCTGCAGAGTCAGATATTCGGCCTAACAAGCTTCTGACGTGGTGCCAGAAGCAGACAGAGGGATACAGAAACGTTAATGTCACTGACCTGACCACCTCCTGGAAAAGTGGCCTTGCTCTCTGTGCCATCATCCATCGCTTCAGGCCTGACCTCATGTAAGTGACATCTGTGGAGCTCCTTGGAGAGGCGTTTGTCAAAGGGTAGTGTAAGACCACCCAGAACAGCCCTGACACTCTGCACTGCCCTTCTGTGGCTGCTTTCTGCGAGGAAGTGCACACCATGGCCAGGTTTGGGGGGTAGGCAGGGTGGGGTCGGGTTTGCTTTGTTTCTTCTGTATGTCCTTGCATGCCATTTAAAATGAAATATGTGTGTTTTCAAAGAGCTGGGAAGGCTTTGAACCGTATGATTTATCATGTTTGTGGGAGTTGCGTGTCTATTTAAAGCGAAATTTGCAGTTCTGGGGGAATGTGTAGGGCTGCGTTCCCGGATCCCTGGAGACAGGTTTTAGTGTCTGTTTGAAACCACAGCCATGAAGCACAGTCCTGAGTCACAGAAATGCTGGGTGAGCCTGTAATGAGCCACCCTCCATGTGTTGTACTGGTTGCTGGGACAGTCCAGGAGGGAAATGTTGGACTGTGGAGGTTTTGCACAACTCTGTCCAGGAGAGCACAGAGTCCTTTCACGTGGGCACAGCAAGGGCTGAGCCTTGAAAATTAACTGCCCTAGGGGTTGAGTGTAAGCCAGCATTCCCCTTTGGCACAGTTTCTGGGGTCCTAGTGCTGCATGACCCAACATCATGCATCTGAATATTCTGTAATGTCCCATAGTTAGATATAAGAGGGTCAGTGTGTAACAGGTGTCAGGAAATGGAACTGACTGCTGGGTGCAGTCAGTGAGGTGATTCTCTCTTCTCACCAGTCTTCAAAACGTAGTGGATGCATTCTCTTGTCTTCCTACAGAGCCTTAGGAGTCACACCTGAATTACTGTCAACCTCCCTTTAGGAAAGACTGAGCTTTTTTATGAGGTGTGATAAATTGGAAAAAATAGGAGTGCTACCTAAGGTGCTTGCTTGTACAGTTTTGCCAGAGGGAGAGCTGAGATTTTAAGATTTTTTTTTTTTTTTTTTTTTTGCCTTGGGTTAGTTTAGAACAATTAGAATTACGGATGTTTTTAGGAGAGAGGGTGCAGAAAGCAAAGTAATCTTCGCCGCCTGTGGAAAACATGTTCTCTACACTGCCCTCTACAAAGTCAATACATTTATCTTCCTGAGCTAACAGACCTCCCGCTGTTCAATTAACATTGTGTTTGGATCCTGTTGGCTTTTTGTGTTCAATGAGCCTGCGGGAGGACTTGGCCAGATGAAAGCCAGGCAGGCAAGAGGGGAGGCTGCCAGTGACAGCCCCCAGCTCCAGAAATGGGCAGTGGGTGGGTGAGAGAAGAGGAGGAATTCTTCGGGGATTCAAAAACTCACATTCCACTGTGAGGAGAAAGAAACTGCCCTGCCTGGAGCTTTGTAATTTATTCACATGTTTATTTTAATCATGAATTTTGGAAGCCGTTCAAAAGATCAGAGTCTTAGAATAGGTCCCATAGAAAACAGATTAGAGAGTGGATAACAGAGTTCCAGATGTGTGATGTACTTATTCAGTGCACTGCTAAATTCAGTTGTGACCTTGACAGGAGGTCCCTGTTCAAACTCTGTGTGTAACACCTTAAAAATGAAAGGTTCTGCCTGTGCATGTGTGTGCACACACATATAACATGCTTCTTCCATAGAATGCTGTCCTAAATTCATTCCTCCTGGCTTTGATGATGTATAGAACTAATTGAACCTAAGTAATCTGTTGCTAATGGATGAAGTCTGTAATAGTTCAGCTGTATTTGGAGAAGGAAAAGGTTTCTTTGTGTCGTGGTCTGATGCGATGGTCAAGGTGCCGCGACCTTCCTTGTCAGAAGTGTCTTTAAAAAGACACCTGGTCTGACAGGGCACAGGCACTCTCAGGAGTAGGGTGACTAGCTCTTTTTAAAGCTGCCTGAGCTTAAAAAGCTGCCTGAGCAGCAGATCCATGCTTGCCACCTCAGGTGATGCAGGAATGAAACAGCGAGGTGGGGTCTTTCCCATCTCCAGGAGAGCTTCTTTGTTCAGCCAAGTCCGAAGGGGAAAGAACCAAATAGCCCGAGGGGAGAGGGACTGTATAGGGTAACCAGAGTTTGGGGTTTCACAGCTTGGCCAGTGGGGAAAGGAATTGGGACAGGGACCAACCAGGGAAAGAATCCAAAAAGAACCAATCAGGAGGGGTTAAAACCAGGAACGAGGGGAATAACCGATAGGGTACAAAACAGTAACGTAGAACTGCAAAGGTTCATGGGTTGAAGCATTTTGCTCACCCTGAGCTGCAGGGAAGTCACTGCTATCTGAGGCAGCCTAGAGGGTGCATACTCTCCAAGGGAATGAAATTTCTTCTGTGGATGGTCTAGGGACCCCCACATCTTAGCACTTGTGAGGAAGAATTGCATCTCTCCATAAACAAGAGGATCTTTTTTTGTGGGACTACATCAAGGTCCGGTTCAGTGAAAAAGCTTTTAAGTTACATTTCTGGCAAAGCCAATATTTGTAACCAGGGTATTTGTGTGAGGCACCGTGTGGGCTGTGTATCTTTGACCCAGCGAGGTGCCAGTGCCCTCCCTCGCTCCCGGTGCTGCCGTGCCGCGGCGTTCCCGCGCGTTCCCGGAGGGAGCAGGGCACGAGCGACGCCGCTGCCGTGCTGTCCCCGCAGCGACTTCGACGCCCTGAACGAGGAGGACGTGGTGAGGAACAACCAGCTGGCCTTCGACGTGGCCGAGCAGGAGTTTGGCATCCCGCCGGTGACCACGGGCAAGGAGCTGGGCTCGGCCGGGGAGCCCGACAAGCTGAGCATGGTGCTGTACCTGTCCAAGTTCTACGAGCTGTTCCGGGGCACCCCGCTGCGGGCAGTAGGTGAGGCACACCTGGGCTTTGGCAGCCCTTCATCCACGCTGCTGGCGAGCACTGCTCTTGAGCCAGGAGTCTTTTCCCAGCTGAGCCATTCCCTGTTGCCATTCTGCAAGAGTTACCTCAGGCTTAACACGGGGAAGGGGGAAAAGCTTGATTGAAGACCAAGGTTTTGTGGGTCTTTGGTGGTTTCAGGGAGAAGGAGCAGCTGGATAACTGCTGCTTGACATCATGAAGGTCATGTATCGAGTTATTGATGTGATTCCCTTATAGGGATGACTGCACACAGCACATTCATGCTTGTGTTTCTCCTTCTTTTTTTAAAAAAGCCACACTGCATTGTGTGCATTTACTTCTATTTGCCTGTGTTTCTTATATATAATTGCTGCCAGCACTCAACTGGAAAGCTTTGGCTTAGTCAGAATAATTTAAAAACAAATCTAAGTAAATATCCTAAGCAGTTGTTTTTTCAACAGATGCTGCTGAGAAGCAAAATGGAGAAAGTAATGATCTTGATTCACCAAAATCATCGAATTTCATCTTTAATAATTATATCAATTTAACTTTTCCAAGAAAACGAGTACCAAAGGTGAGTTGTGAAACAAGACTTGCCCTTTGAATCTTTTTTTCCTGAAAAGATGAAAATAAACTTTCAGGCTCAGAAATAAGGGGCTTATATATACATGCTATATGCATGAAAATTATGCTATAATTTTCTGACCTATTTCTGCCTGTAAGAAAAAGAGTCCTGTAGCTCTGTATTCCTGGAGTTAAATATCCAGCCATTCTATTATATACCAGTTCAAATAATCAGTGTTGTGCTAGAGTGTTTATTGATTGGGAGGGAGTGCTGCTTTTTGAAAAAAGCAGATTTGCACCGTTTGTAGATGCTGTCAGGGTTCTGAAGGGAAGCTCTCCAACTCCTACAGAAGAAACCTGCAATGGTGACAAACAATGAGCAGGTTGATCAGCAGCTCTGGGATAACAATCTCTTAGTCATGCCCATGTACTTTTCTCTCTTGGTCACTTATTAATGAAAGCTTACTGACAGGCCCTGTTACGTCCCTGTATTATTAAAAATCCATGCCATACGTGCTGTGATTAAGGACTACGGGACCTTGAAGCTTTGCAGAGACCTGAGTTAACACATGTACACATCTACTGCATTTCTCAGTATTTTAATATACTGCTTTTTTAATTTGTTGCTCTCTTGTCTTGTAGAAATGTGATTTCTATTTTTTTCCCGTGAAGAATTGCTCCAGAATTTCCAGATACTTCCTACACTGACTTTTGTCTTGAGTATTTTCGATCTGCAAACACAGAATTTTTCAAAACCTGTGGACAGTCAATTGTCCAGTAACTTGACATATCCTTGTAAGGAAATATTTTTTTCCTGCCACCCACTTGTACAGAAAACTAAGATGGTTCCCAGAGAGCCAAACAGTGAGAAACCAAACAGGCAGAATAAACTTTGCTTTTTCTTGTGGGTGACTTCTTTAGAAGAAAAACCTTTACCATGACCACAATGTTGTTTTTCAATTAGTTGTTTGCAGAAATAAATAGACTTTTAGCAGTGGGAAGAGCTTTCCATTACTGAGCCACAGAGCCTCTGATTAACCTCCTGTCATGAAATAAGCCTTCTGTCATAGCAGGAGCTGGAGTTCTTGGCAGCACATGAAAGCACGAGGTGATTTTCTTGGAGGGCCCCTCTGGTTTCACACTATGGGGGCTCGTTGGAAATGAGAAGTGGAAGTGTTATTTCCCAAATCAGCCAGGGAAACGAGGCATTTTGTGCGAGGTTTTGCAGCTCTGTCACGGATGGGCTGTGAAACCAGGCAGGGTGGGTTAGGACAGACTCGGGAGTGCCATAACCAGCTGGAACTAGCTGGGAAATGAAGCTCCTTGGAAAGCAGCTGCTTGAGTCCAGGGTTTGGCTGTGGCTTCAGTTTTAGGGTTCTTTCCCCTGCAAAAACTGGTGCTGAGCATTATCCATGTGTGTACATATCAAACGTTCTGTCCAGGCTTTAGGAGAGCAGAATGCTGCCAACTGAACTCTCCGTGGCATGTGGTTTGTCCTTGGGTTGGGCTGGAGGAGGGATCCTTATCTGGGCACAGGCTGTGGGAGACCAGGAAGCGGGGCCTGGAGCTGGTGTGGCTGTGGCTGTTCTGGCAGCCTGTGCTGAGCTGGATCATGTTTTCCATTCTCCTCTGAGTGTCAGCCCGGCTGGAGAGGAACTGAGATTTCCTGTGCTCCAGACTAATAAATGAAAGGAGGTGTTTACACAATGCAGGGCGAAGCCCTTTTGGAGTCTTGCTGGGCAATTAAATTGCTTTGTCTTTCACTTCTTTGTCAACATGTTAATGAGAGTCCTTTATGTCAGATTTCTGAAAGGTAGCATCTTGCTTGCTCCATTCACTCAAGCAAAATCTGCTTTTATGTGGCCCAGGCTATTATGCAGAATTCATTGTGCTGTTCTCTGTTCACCATCTCTGGGTAGACAGATGACTGTAGGTAGTGCAGAGCTGGGTAATGCCGAGCTGCTGCTTGAAAGACAACGTAGCAAAGCAGACAAAGTAATTGAAATATTGTCATCTGGTTCTTTTGGTGTTTGCCCACAAGTTGTTTGGGATTACTGGTCTTCAGTGCATAATGATTTATTACAAACAGTCTATATGTAAAAAGGAAGCCTGCATTCTTTGATCTTTCTCTCTTTATTCCTTCTTGGGGTTAAGTTGACTGAGCAGGCACTAAGTTACAGCGTGGGCAAATGCAAATAGGTCGAATGTAGTTTATTGCTCATAAATTATCACTGTATATTCAGTCTTCACTACTGAATGTTATAAGAAGTGATAAAAATTTCCAAGCATTGACTACTTTTCAAGTTAGTGCAGACTGAGTATGAAGTATTACTGATCTGTGTAATCTCTAGTTGAGTAAAATAATGAAATATGTGCATGGCTCAAGCACAAAAGGAGCAGTTTGGTTGCTTAAGCATTGTAATGTTCAGCCAGAGTCAGAGAGATGAACCTTACGAGGGAGACAGACCTTTAAGGCAGCCAGTAATTGCTCAAAAAAGGAAGTATGACTGTTCATGAATTCATGATCTGCAGACAGATGGGTTAAGAGAGATTTGGGGGTTACAGTGAAAGAGTGAGGGGGTTTCTGGATTTTGTTATGTCTTTGGAAAATGGTGCAGCCTAGGTGAAAATTCACAGAATAACTCATGCTTGCAAAACCTTTTTCTTCAAGGATGTGTTAGTGTTTTCTGAATTATAAACTCCTCAGTACTGAAGGAGGGGAAGATAAACACCCAAGTTGTAGGGCCTGTGTTCAGCACAGTGCACGAGCCTGTGTTCTCACACCCTGGAGTCCAGGGAGAGCTCCCAGTCAGGGGCTGTGGGACAGCTTGTACTGCCCTGATAGCTGCACCAGGAGCAATCCTGCTCAGGATTCAGGGGGTCTGACAGGGCAGCGAGACCCCCTGATGCTGGCACTGCTCCCCTGTGTGTGCCTGGCTGAGCACAGACTAGACCTCACCTGCCTGGGGTGGGAACTTGTTATCCTGGGAGGAACTGCCGGGGTGGACTTGGGAAGTGCTGCAGTAACTCACGGAACTTGTTTTGGCTTTGCCCTTTCAGGCTGAAGGGAAAGCAGAAGAAACCGAGACTAACAAAAGGCGTCGGAAAGGACTCTTCGGAGTCTTTGAGCAGGTTGGTGTTCAGTGGTGCCCACCCGTGTCCTGCTCCCTGATGGGCACCAGAGCTGAGGAAGCAGTGGGAGTTGGGGGGCCAAGGTTTGGCCTTTGGAACTTGGCAGGAGAAAAACCTCGAATTTACTGTGGCATGCACTAAGGAAGAGCTAAACTAACTTAAATCATTCGGTAGGGAGTAGAGCATTAAGTGAATTGCACTAGTTTTTGTTCTGACCCAAGAACATTTAAGATATGGGTTGGTTTTTTTTTCTTTTTCCTAACTCAGCTATTTAGACAATTTTTTTATTTCAGGAGTTTGCATTGCAGCTTGGTTTCTACCCCTTCTCTGATTTGTCACCTTTGTGACTCTGCTTAATGAATAGCAGCACTGATTAATGTTCCCTTTTACTGTACTCTGGGACCCAAGAAAATACTTTTTGGTGACTTTTGCATGCTAAACATGTCATTTTAGTATACTGCAGACTGTATTTCCTTTCACCCTTTGCTGATAAGGATGTTATCTCTCTCCTCCTCTCCCTTTATGAGTGTTGTAGGAAACCTAAGAAAAACACAGTTTGTTGTTTCCTTGCAGACTTCAGGCTTTCCAAGCCAGGGGACAAACAGTGGGAAAGAACAGAGTGAAGGCAGAGAAGGAATGAACCAGAACAAGGTCAAATCAATGGCAACTCAGCTGCTGGCAAAGTTTGAAGAGAACACTTCAAATACAATTCTGAGGAGACAGGTAGGTCATAGATGAACATGAAAGTCATCTCTGAAATTAAACTGTAGTCCCTCCTTGTGAAGGTGATTCATATTTCCAAGGGAAGATGGATCTGTTAGGTGTTTGAAGTGGCTTGTCTCTTTTAATACCTGATGCAAATTAGAACTATTTCCCTTGATACTTGGTAAACAAATGCAACTCATATAGATTGACCAGTGCTGTAAATATAACTTATTGTTAAGTGTTATAGTGTCTAGAAATCTCGTGTAAGTCAGCCTGTAGAATCTGTTTTATTTGGAAGTCTAATCTGGCTGCATACAGTATTGCAGAAGGCCTGTTGTTGCCTATATTTTTCAAATAAGGGACACTGCACATCCTGTGGAGTCTGTCTTGATGGAAAATCTAGGAAGTCTCAAAAGGGAAACTCATCTTTTTCAAGATGTGTCTGGCTGTCCTTTCCGTTCCAAAACTAGGCAGAGTGGAACACATTTGCGCATCATAGAGCATTTTCGTGGTTTGTTGGTAGTGTGACTAGAGGTGTTGTAGAAACAATCCCATGCTGCCAGGGTAGGGGGGAGAAGCTCAAAGTCACACTTCAGCCAGGAATAGTTGGAATCAGCAGAGTTTGGATCTGTCACCCGAAAGATCTGAAGGAAAGATGAACAAGGTGTGGGTGTTTTGACAAGGATGATGGCTTTCTTAATTCTTAGTCCTTGTATCTGTTTGTTTACTTAAAGAATTGGGTCCTCCAGTAGTGTAGGCTTTATAGATGTCCAGTGACTTTCTCTGTCCTTGAACCAAAGTTGTGTGCACATTACCTGGCTACTTGTTAATGCCCTGAGCTTTCTGTGTGTGGTAAGTGGCCAGAGATTTCCTTGGCTGTGCTGAAGGAAGTTATTCTGATCATAAGCTCTGTTAAAAAGTACTGAATGTGTTCAACTTAAAGTATATCTTTGATGGTAGGAGTTGCTAATAAAATGGGTGGGTGGCAGAAATCTGCAAAATGTGTTGTTAAGCTTCATAGTAATGCGTCTCTAAAAACAGCTTTTATTTCTTTCTGCCTCAGAAATTTTTTGAATCCTATTTACTGTCTTCCTTTTTTTTTTCTCCTTCACTCTGTCTTTGCAATTTTACAAATGCTTTACAAGGAGCTAACAGATAGACCAGCCCTGCTCTCCTCTGACCCTCCTGTTAATCCTCGCTTTGCTAAACCTATGGATCCAAGCCTTTTTCCACCTCAACCAAAAAGGCAGGTAGGAAACTCCTGTGGGTGACACCTGGCAAACACAGCGTTTCTCTTACTGCTAGGAACTCGCTGCTACTGCAGAACTACACAAGATACAAAGCAATATTTGGATGGAATCGGCAGAGTTCACTGACACATTTAGCCGAGAATTGTGAAAGCCATATTAGAAGTCTAAGGCTATTCTACACCTGCTTTGGCAGATGAGAAAACTCTCTGAAAGTGTGGAAAAACTGTGAAAACATAAGTGCTGATTCCTGTTGTTACCACATCTAGGCTCCAGATTGTATGAGTGTAATTACACAGCTGCATTTAACATGTGAGGAAAACTATAGCAGTAGCTGAAAATTTGTGCATGTACTCAATGCTTTGGGCTGTTGTAATAATAAGGCTAAGAGAGAAACCTAGCAAAAATGTCCAAGATAAAAGCTTGGGCATTGAAAGGCTGATATTGGTGCCCAGACGTTTTATTTCTGTAGGTAGAACTTGTGATAAGAATTTCTGCTAGTAGCTCTTTTGCAGCATCACATATATGGGGGAAAATTTTTGACAATGTAGTCTAAATTTTTCTCTTAGTACTTTCACTGAAAGCAATCTCATCTCAAACAGTATTGATGTTCACTTTACATCAGAGTTTTAAATTGAAGTAAACATCCTGTAGTGGCACTTCAAGAGCAGTCTGCAGTGAAATGAGATCTGTATTGCATGTGGAAATCTGCAGGTCAGGAGCTTTTTTTGTACGAAAACTCAAATTCAGTGATGTGCTCTGAACTCCTCAGGAAACGCCTTAAATCTGAAATACATTACATACTGATTTGGGTCAGGCTAGATCTAGAACTATGGCCAGAACTACTGTTAAAATCCTCATAAATACAATTAGATTATAAGCCTAGTTTTCAGGCAGATGAGATGCCAAAAAAACCCAACCCAAAACCTTCGCTGTAAACCCTAGAAGATGTTCTGCACTGCTTCTGTCTGAGATCATTCACAAAAACTCACAAACATAGAGAAGGATGCCAAGGCCTGCACAAGTTGTGTAGGACTGATTTATTTCAATGCATGTGCACAAGCAGCAGAAGTGCAGTAGGAAGTGTGCAAAGAGTGATGTGAGAACATTTCATTTCTAGTTTATGTGCATGACTGTGCCGCGCTTTCGGAAGCATCCTTAAAAGCTGCATATACTGCATGGTAGTGCAGAAAGCAGAGTTTTGTTCACTTCAAGTGTTTCCCAGTTTCAGGTGGTAGCTAGGAGTGAACACGAGGTCAGGGAACCCAAACAGTCTTTAAATGGTTCTGCTCATATGGCCAGGAGAGCAAAGACTGTGCACAAAACAGATCCCCAGCCCAGTCTGTCAGAAACCTCTGAAAATCTCGCATCTGCCTGTTCTGCTGCATTTGTACTTTCTGGAGTGCTTGAGCGTCTTCAGCACCTGGAGGAAAAAATGAAACAGGTGACAAGCAACTTCTTTTCCTTTCCTGTCTCTTAACTGCCTGTGATAATCTGTGTACTGTGGTTTTGCTGGCTTGTTCTCTGTTGACTGTAGGTTGTATTAAGACAATAAGAAGTCCTTCTGCAAACTTCTGTGTTCTGTTGACGGATGTGGTTTTAACTGAAATCTCTCTCTTTCTTTCCTTGGCTGTCCTTCCCTGGCTGTCACTGCAGAAAAGAGCTCAGACCATAGCAAATAGGGAATTCCATAAAAAGAACATTAAAGAGAAAGCAGCACATCTCGCCTCAATGTTTGGATACATGGAGTTTCCAAAGGTGAATTTTAAGTTTTGCACCTGAAGAACTGCTGAATTGGAAGATGTATAAGAATTCATGAAGGGAAAAAAAATTGCTGTGGTTTTGATCTTTAATTTCCTTTCATTCTGTGTGGATCTGGAAAGTAATGTGGATTCCACTGAAACTAGTAAAAAGTGTTATTTAAATATTATTGCATAGTTTAATTGAGGTAAAACAATCTGAACCATAAAGCTAATCATAGTAGTTTAGCAGGAGAGAAAGGTGTTTTAATAAACTATGTCTTAAGCACACACTGCTGGCTCACAGTTTCTGATCAGCTGGTGAGCAGTGGTACTTTGTGCACTCTGTTTTTTCCTGGATTCATTATGCTTTCTCCCAGCACTATCTTACCTTACTGCCCACTGTGAATATTTCTATTTTAAAAAATGGTACAATAATATAATTTACCACGAAGATGCCACAATGATTTCTGTGGGTCCTTGCTGTGCAGAGGTAGCGAGAAGAGTAGAACTGTCATTGTTACCTTTCTGGTTTTTTTGATGCATGACTGTGAACTTAACCTGTGTTGATGTCACTGTCTCTTGGATAACTCTCCTGTTTCTGCTCTACACAGAATAAGCTACCTACTAAAGGCTTATCCCATTCTCAGCCCCCAACTCCCTCTTGCCCTCCACCTCATCATTCAGCTGTTGCTGCTTCATCATCTGTTGGTTCAGCTTCCTCTGCTGTTTCTTCTCAACAGGTACTCTATTAAGAGATTTTTCATGTAAAACCCAAACTTGTAAACTCAAGCTGCTTGAGAAATGGCTTGGATGGAAGGTGCTGGCGGTAGACCTGTTGCATAGGTTGTAATTCACATTTAAATTAAACTTTCTGTTTTTACTGTTGTTAGTTCTGCATGTTTGTAAGAGAAATGTCATCATCAGAAATGGTTCAGGTAAAGGCTGAAGAACAAAGCAAATGGTTAACGCTTTTTTTACTTCAATTCTGAAAATTTTGCATTGCTGCTTATTTCAAATGATCTGCTGTTGGATGATACCACAGGCATGCTGAAGAAAGCTTCACATTATAAAGCAAACTAGGTGCTGTGGGGTTGGTTGGTTTTCTTGAGTGGCATTTTTGTTTCTTTTCATAAGAATATCTGTCTAGTCTGCAGGGGAAAACCTGCACAGTGGTGGTTATTTTAACCACATCTTAGAATGGACACATCTTAGAACTGTATGAGCATTTACCAATACAGACATTTTTTGTTTTGTTTAATTATTTGTACTTTAAACTTGCTTCTGCGTGTTGACTAGCTAGAACACAGTTCTTTGTAACAGCAGACCTTATGGGCAGGAAACACCCATACTCTGAATGAAGGAGGTGACACTTGGGTCAGAGATGCTCAGTTCTCACTACTGAGGCTGATGTTAATGGGCTGTGTTGCAATGACTGCCTGGCTCCCAATCCCCAGGGAAATACAGGGGGCACAGCCCTTCAAGGGCACTGCAATCTCAGCAGGTGCCTCACTGCAGTAATCCCCTAATTCCCTTCAGTTTCTGAGTAATTCCTTTGCCTGGATTTGCCTCTTACTTTTTATGACCCAAGAGGTATAGCATGTGATAGGTTTTAAGCTAAGTCATGGTTTCCAAAAGATTGGGGGCTGATGTTCATCTGATTTGGAGAATTACTGTGACTCTGCAAAGGGAATAAAAAAATAAAACCCAAACCCAAGCCATCTGAAAAGCCCTTTAGAATATGAGAGCTAGGCTTTTAATCATATGGAAACTCTGTGAGCAATAATTTCATTGGGATTTTACCATCTCTTCTTGGAGAACCTTTATCCTGAGAAATCTCTTTTTTTTTAGATATTTTAATAATTTTGTTTAAAGTGCCCTGAGAGCCTTGATAAGTTTGCCTTTGTATTTAAGTGGTGTATCAGTAGTTTGTTGTGACTTGGTTTCACTCAGGCTGAGTTGGGCTGAAAAGTGCTCTCTCTAGAGATACTGGCAGAATGCTGCACAGCTAAAGCAAGAAAATCTAGTTCTGTTACCAGCACAGTAAATACACGTTCATCTCACTGGGTAAATATTTGGCTGGTTAAGCAGGACTGCATTTCCACTTTGGAACATCTACATGCATGAGCATCTTGATGCCTGCATACACAGCTCCATGTGTTGTACAGGCTCCGGGCCTCTTGTACACTGTGCATTTCGTAGGTGTAAATGTGGTGCATTTTGTGTGGCATTTTGGAGTATTTTTAAACAGCAGCTCTGGTAATGATCAGGTGATCTTTTACTCCTCCCATCAGGGGCACATGTGATAATAGAATCTGTCCCTGCCCTTTCATGGTCAAATTGTCCCTGTGTTTTATGATTGTACACAATGTCAAAATTTTATCCTGCTCTATAAAACACTGACTAAATGTGCATTGCTATGTAAATAAAAATTCAGCACACACACAGTGTGCATTTTCAAGTGCTGTTCAACAATACATTTGGACCTCTCTGCTGTGAATAATGTACCAGGAACTGCCTATGCCTCTGTTAATTTGAGGGGCTTTATGGGTCTCAAAATTTGTATTTCTAGTCTCTGTTCTGAGAATTACCATTAGCTGAGTGTAGACTTCAGTATCAGAAAGTGTATTGGGATTGACAAACCAACAGGAAGAGCTGCTGTGGGTTGCTGTCAGTGTTTCTGCTTTTTCCCCAGCAGAAAAACAGAAGGTGATAGAAGTGTTTTGAGTTCTGTAAGGCTTCATGATATATGACCTGTAGATATCAGCACCCTCCCATGGTTTTAAACAGCCAGTGCTGTCATTTTAATTTCAGGTGAGTTCTGAGGTTGTTACCAGACATGACAGTCCATTGCAGCTGTTGAGTTATTCTTGGAACAGTATTAGTTATAGGGACACAGTTATTGAAAAGGGTGGCTATGAAATCATACTGTCTAATTACAGAAACTTGTTATTAAGTCTAAGTCCTACAAGGAACACTTGAAAAGAAGGCTGTGGGACCTTATTGTTTCTTTCAAGACATGCAATCATTACAGCTTAGTAAGAATTGCCTTCTATGTGTAATATGCCAACAATAATCAAAAGTACCTTCTAGCTTCAATCAGCTGTCAGAATTCACATAGCTAGAATTATGAGTTAGCATTTATTGTGTTACAGGCTGGGCTTTGGTTAGTCCTGTTTTCTGCTCAAGGTTGGATTGACCTTCAGAAAACTCTGTTCATCTGAGCTTTGCAGGAGTGAACCCAACACAGCCTGTGCTAAAAACTGGGGAAGTTTTTGCAGTCAATTTGCTCCCTGCAGAGCTTGGACCAAGGACTTCCCTTTAGTGACGTGGCTCTTAATTACCAGCAGTAAGCAGGGCTGGAGTGTTTCCTACACGTAGTAACTTATTACTCAACTGTTGTTTATCTCAGAGGGAAAATATACGTAGCAGCTTGTACCAAAAGTAAATAAATCACCCTCAAAGCAAAATAAGACCAGGAAAATCATTAAGGATATGAAAGAACAAAGGGAAAGCATTGTATGCTTTTGGAGGCAGAGAGCATGTTTCCTTTGTTTTATGAGAATGCTATTGAGGCTTACTTGGCTGGCTGTGCAGCTCTGAATAATAACACAGGGAAATAAATACAGAAGGCAGCTTTCTCTTTCCATGGTATTAACCACCCTGGTCAACCTGCTGAAAAGCAGCGTGCCACTGGCAGCTCAACAGTCTGAGGAAATCACAAACGCTTGGGATTTTCGAGTGTTTTCTGGTTGTTCCCTGAAATTCACTGTGTAAGGTCACCCTTTAGGATTCCTGTTCAGCAGAGGCTTTAAAGCTGCTGGCACAAAGCTGCCTCAGCTGTGAGCAGGAGCCTGTTCCACGCAGACAGTGGCCCCAGCATCGCAAAGCTCTGTGTGACTTCAGTACAGCAGTGGCCTCGGGCACCAAGGACATTGTCTGCGTGTCTCTGAGGGTGGCAGGTGCCCTTGGGGCTGCCCTGGTGGGTCCCCATCCTGTCCTGATGTTTCTGGTTGGTGAGTGAGTGGCACTTGAAGAGAACATAACAGAATAGTTCTCTTGGAAGGGCTGTACAACCAACATCTCTTGCCTGACCAAGTCAGGGCTGACCAAAACTTGAAGCATGGTTTTAAGGGCATTGTTGCTAAATTAAATTGAAATCCCATTTGCTTTTACTTGGAATGTGAGTCCACGTTCATTACAGGAACATTTTCTTTTAATAACATTTTTGAAGTGTGCATAAACATGCATTTTTCTTGTTTAGACTGCTTTAATGTTGGCATAGGTTGTTCCAATGGGTGGAGAACAGAAATCAGCCAACCTGATGAATTTCAAGGTGTAGTTCAGGCTCTCAAGGATACTTTTCCTGAAATTCAACTACTTGCACTTTAAGCACAGCCTTGTTATTTAACTGATTGCTCCAGTGTTTATCTAGTTCAAGGAAAACTTTCTGCTTCAGCTGACTTTGAACACTTTCTTTTACCATGGAGCTTGTGGACAGGAACTTGTACGTGGCCCAGAAATTGCTCAGCATATTCAGTAGTGCAGGATTTGGGGAGGAAGGTTTTTTTATTCCATGTTCTTAAACAAATCAAAGGAATGTCCTTTTCCTGTAGTAGCAAGTAGCAGTTCTTGTAGTTGTTTATAATTTGGTGTGCCACTTGGGACAGCATTGTGGTATGTAAGCAGCAGTTAACTTTGCAGTTGTTACCCACAAGTTGTCCAGATATTGAATAATATTTTAAAGTCTTTTTATATTAAACAAAACCAAACAGGAGAGAAATTTGGCCCTTAAATGGCCTTTTTAGTCTTAATGTGTATATTTTGTACCTGCCTGGGTATCAAGTTAATTATGAGATAACTTTCAAAAGATAACGGGAGCTGTAAAGGGTTGGACATATTCCCTTGAATTTTTTATCCATAAAAATGTTTGAAAATGCACCCACAGTGCGCTCTGTTTCTAAACTTGATAGAAAATGCTTTAAAATTGTTATAAAGTCTTCTGAATACCGTTGCATTTATATTTTTTCTCCTTTCTTCGTGGTAACTCTCTGGTATTTTAAAACCTTCAATTAGCAAGACTTGAAAATCATTTCACTGAGAAGAGGGTGGACTTCCTTGAGATTTGGGCTCTCTGAGAGGCAAATGAAGTGTTGGATAGTATCTGTCCTCATGGAAAAAACAATGCCCTGACTTGAGAAGCAGAGTACCAGGCCCCTGGCCACAGCAGGATGGACCCTTGCTGTGTTTGCTACCAGGGAGGTTGTGGGATCTTACACTGACCAGAAAGCTAAAATCCCAGTTGCTATGGGAAATGTGATTTAGGGTAGAAAATATTTCTGTAAACCTGTGAAGTCTTTCCTGTCTTTTTTCCAGGACCAGAGTGCCTACCTCCTTGCTACCACTGGTCTAGTCACACACACAGACACACTTTCCCCCTGCTCCCGTCCCCAGGCAGGTGTATTGGCAGGGAAGCACGGGCCATGCAGCCATCAGTCTGTCTGCTGTGCCTTTGGAGCCGCAGCCTAGGCAACTGCTGGCTCCTTGCAGGCCTGGTTGATGCATTTGGTTAAAAACAGCCTGGCTTTGGTGGCTGCAGCAGTGTGATGAAGCAGATTAAAGGAGATGTTTCCCTCTCATGAGCACAGTTTCTCCGGTTTTCCCTGGCATTACGATGGGGAGGGGGCGAATGGTTGCCCTGTGAGCACCAACAAAGCAGTTCTGTGTGGGACTTGGCTCACACGTTCTCCTAGAATGTTCCCTGAAATGTCACAGTTTTAGGGAGTGTTAATGTGGAGTTCAGTCCCGCCCCCGTTCTGAAATGTAACAACCAAGTCCCAGAGAAGTTGAAGTGAACAATAGGAGTTTTTTTTAACGTCAGAATGTCCAGCTCAGATGGCCAAGCAGTGGCCCCCAGCTCAGCCTTTCATGGACACAGCAGGGAGCCTTGAGGGGAAGCATTTGCTCCCATCAGGAACTTCTCAGTCATCCTCAGGGAAAAGTCTGTGGGCTGCACAGAAGCCTTCTGTGGCCCCAGCTGGACCGTGCTGGTCACGCATGAACATGCTTGTGCTCTGCTGGACTTGCCCTCTGCTCTTTCTCCTGCCTCCCTGTATAGATGTTTGCATGTGTCCAAATCATTCTTGTCCTTTTTTGCCTTTAAATTCTCTTTCAAGGGTCACTAAAGCTCTTCCTTCTGTTCTTCATCTTCTCCCCTTTTCCTGGTTAGACGACTGTAGGAAAGGTCTCACGTGCAATTGGAGCTGTGGCTGAAGTTCTTGTAAATCTGTATGTGAATGATCACAGGCCCAAGCCACAGCTTGAACTGGTAAGACTAAAACCCACAAAGAAACAGTAACTTAAGAGTAGTGTTCCCAGAATGCCATCCTGACTTAAGACCTCAGTTGTGGAGCACTTGAAGCCTTATGAAAGGTCTAACACTTATTAAAGAATCAAGTGCACATTGGCACAATATGCCGATGGAAATGTTGCTCGCCGTGTCTTCTCTTTATATTTCTGTAACTTGACTGTGTGAATTAAAACTTCAGGAGGCTTTTATTAAATGTAATTACTGTAGAATCAGTAACAGAAGGCAATTATTACTCAGGGTGGCTTCTAAAGAAAGTTTTGTGCAGTACATGCTTATGCAGTTATTTTTAACACACGAGTGCTGAATCACCGTGCCTCCTTTTGAAGAGGGCTGTTTCTCAACTCTGACACTGTTCTGTGTTGAATTCAGAAGCGGTCTCTGGACAGAGCTGCAGGTTCTTGCCCCACTCCTCACTCTCCATCTGCTGCCTCCACTGCTCAGAGCTGTCAGGTACTGGGAAACCAAGTAAGGTGTTGTGTTGTGGTGATGACACTTTACTTACCAGCCAGCACTAAACTCAGTTGTTTCAGCTTCAGTGTAACTATCTGATCTATTAACACCATGGTTTTAAGAACACATCTGTGTGGTTTTCCATTTGCATGGTTGTTTGTTTGGAAAGATTCATGCTCTAAAATGATCCATCAGAGCAAAATGGATTGCTAATGGCAGATCTGGAATAGAAGTCTCAACTTTTAAATACAAGACTACGCGACAATGACAATAGTGAGTTCTACTTAACATTAAGAAATGGCTCCAAGGCTGCTTTTTGCTGGAAAATGAAAGATGAGTTGTGTGGACTGTGTGCTGCTGTCTGAATGTGCCTTGGACTTCTCCATCCCATGTGTGGTACCTCTCCTGTGGCAGCAGGGATGGTGGAAGGGGAGGGAGGTGGTGATGGATGTGGCAGGCACAGCACACTCACCTGTACCGACCTGTAACCAACCATAATACAGTAATGCAAAGTAGCCTCCTCAGACCTGCCTCTAATAAGAGAAGGGAAGTCCAGTGGCATCTAATCAATTTCTGCTTCACTTTCCTGTACCCTTTGCATGTATATCTAAGAGGGGATGAGATTTGTGGCAATTAAAGAATGTTAATTATCAGCCTAATTTCAACAGACGTTCAAAATAGCTTCACATTGTTAATATAGATTGTATTTTGAATGTGTTAGAAGTGTTCTGAATGTGCATAGTAGGAAACAAAGTGACTTCTAAAGCTCACCAAGCCCCGGGTTGGGCTGTAGTCTTGGGAGGAACACCGCTGAGAGGGGAGGCACAGCTGTGGCAGTGGGAAGGGTGGTTCAGGCAGCAGCATTGAAGACTGCTTTTCCTCCTGGACCTTTAAGCACAAGCCTGCATTTTCCTCCAGAGTGTGTCTGAACTGAGTCTTCAGGGTGTTTTTTTGCTTGGCTGCCCGTGCAAGTCTGCTGTTTGAGGCTGGTGAGGTGTGCCTTCACCTCCTGAGAGAGAGACGAGCCCCTGAGCCAGGGCGGTGCAGGGTGATGAGGGAGCACTCGAGGATGGTGCTGCTCTTGGACCTGAGTAATCAAAATGTTGGTGAACTCCCAGAGGGAAACTGGATGCAAGTCCAGCATCAAAGTCACCCCTTTAAAGTCCTTGTGATGTCTGATTTATTAATTGCTGCATAAACCTACAGAATTGCAATAATGAGTAATAAAAAAGCTGACTGATGCTCACTGTAATTTTGCTTGGAGAGCTTCAAGCAGCTGCCCCCTTCATAAGGAAATCTATCTGGGTGTGGAGCCACAGCTTTATGTTCTGTTTTTATCTTTGAACAGGGTTCTCTGCGAAAAGAATTCCCCAAGTCCATCGGGGGGAGTGACATTTGTTATTTCTGCAAGAAACGGGTCTATGTCATGGAGCGGCTGAGTGCAGAAGGCCACTTCTTTCACAGGGAGTGCTTCAAGTGTGAAATATGTTCTACAACACTCCGCTTAGGAATTTATGCCTTTGATGTTGAAGAAGGTAACGTAGGAGCTATTTAGGAGTATTTTGAAATGTCTGAGTATTGGTGCTTTTAGTGGAACTTGGAAGAAAGATCTGGCCCGGTAGCACGGTCAGGAGGAGGTCTGCCAAATGTGCTGTTTGTGTCCCTGCTGATCTTTGAGTGCTTGTACTTGCAGTCCTAGTCTTTCAAAAGAGTTGAGTTATGACAGAGTTGAGCTTTAAATGAAGAAATCCTCTGTGGAAAATAAGTTGAGTGACCAAAATGCACTTTGTCGTATCACAGGTCAAAGTGAGGAGGGGAAAAAAGGGGTGAGGTTTCTCCAATAATATAGTGTTATCTTTACCTCCGTTTAAAACTGGCCATTAAATATTGTAATCTATAAGGACAAGTCATAGTAGTGGCAGATTTACATGGATGCAGGGAATGTAGGTTATTTCTTTTAAGATGTTATGGTCAGGAGTTGAAAGAAGCAGGACTGGCCAAGCACAATGTAATTTATTCCAGGCTCTGGGCTGCTGTAAAGAAAGAGGTTCAGATCTTGGGTGCTTCAACTCACCTGAATCCTGGGGTTTTCCTTCTTTTTTTTTCTTTTCCTTTTAGTTTGGAAAGGAATTATCAAACTGAATCAAAATTCCTTTGCCCCTTCCAAAGTATTTGAGTAGCTCAGAGTATTAAGCTTTTTCTGTTTGATGTCTTGTGTTGGTTTGTGACCGTGTATTTATGGGATGTTGTTTTTTTGCTGCTTATTAATCTTATACCTGAGAGGTAGATAAATGACCTTGTGTTATTGAACTAATGTGCAAATCTATAAAAGAAACCTATTCAGAGCTGTTAATCAGAGTCACTGCCAGGTTTCCCATTCCTTTTGCTGCCCAGCTGTTCATTTTTCTGGTTTTGTTTTTTTTTAATAGATGCAACAGTGATTTTTCAGTCCATGTGTGTATAGATATTGTATCCTATAACTGGCTTTTCCCTCTCGTAGGTAAATTTTACTGTAAACCTCATTTTACGCACTGCAAAATCAGTACAAAACACAGAAAGAGAAGGGCAACAATACAGATCCATGGAAAGGTATGGAGTGATTATATTGCCAATGCAATGTTGAGGCAGCTTTATCTGGGGCAGGGTGCAATTCCTCTGTGTGTGTGTGGATGTTTTCTACCTCATGAGCAGTGAAATCAGTGCTAAAATACTTGCTACTCTGGGCTCTGTAAGTTTGGTGTATTTATCATCCGGTTCTCAACAGAATTTAGCTTTTCTGTGCAAAGTGAAGTTGAACTTAAGAGCAACTGGAAATGAAAATGTACATAAAGACTTGAAGACAGCAGCAGAAACTGGGCTTACATACTTCAGAAGAGTATTTAACACTTTTTCACTTTTCAATGCTTTTTCCAAGGAGGCGATAGACGCGTGGAAGAAGGTGGAAGCCAAACCCACAGAGATCACCACAGGAAGCACTTTGTCCACTGCTAGCAGTCCAGAGGACAGGTCCCCAGGTATCCTGACTTCCTTCTTACGGGGCGCGCTAAGCTGGCCCCTGCGGGTGACCAGGGATCTGCTTGACATTCCCAGCCGCCTGTCTAACTGGATGCATGGTTTCCTGCACGCTACCCACCTCCATTTCAGGGACAATGCATATAACTATACCTACCTGTACGAACTCCTGAGCCTTGGGGTGCCGCTCCTCTGCGCTCTCCTAGAGGTACTCACTCACATGTACCGGGAAGCAGAGCTGTCACTTGAAAACGTGCTTGAGTGGGTGAAAAGATTCTGTAGGGTTTGAATCCTGCTCTGTGTCTTGCTCAGTTGGTGCCTTTCAGATTTTCAAAGATAACAGCCTGGCTATTTTCTCGAGGGGGGATTTTTGGTTTGGAGGGTTTTGGTTTAGCCTTTCGTGCCATTTCACGCGTGACTTCATTGAACGGTGGATTCCTTCTGATAGAAGCGAGGTACAAGCAAAATTTTCAACACACTTTTCAATGTACTGTATGTTAGAGCATGAAGGACAGTGTCCAAACACATTTCCAGAACATGGAGTCAGATGAAGGATATTTTCTAGATTATTTCCCTCCCGCTTTATTCTGTGATCAGACCATGGGAGAAGATGGTACAATTTGAAACCATTTTTCTCCCTGCCCACTCTCCCCAGCTTTTTTATTTTTGCTTTTTTTCAGTTAGACCGAGAAAGATCGTGTGTTCTTTCAGGCATATTTCTGACAAATGGCTGGGTTTTGAAACCTGAGTATGGCACGTAGCTTTAGTTTTTGTTTTCTTGCTTTCATCTTTGCTCTGGGTTATGAGCTTTATAACCTGCATGAATATGTTTCAAAAAAATCATGTACATAATTCACATTGCTCCTAGTCATGCCTTTTACATTGCATTACATGTGATGGATACCTTCTGTTGATAGTAGGTATTATCTGTTCTACTAATTTATTTGAAGTTTTTCAATAAATTTGAAGAGCAAATGATAGTTGAGTGAAGGCATGATTAAAATTTTAAGTCAAAGGAACTGGTAGAAAAAAGTAGACCAGACACTCCTCAAGTCAAGGCTTCCTAACTCGGTGGCTGCTACGAGGAATATCAATTTATGGAGCACTCCTGTGTGCCTCTGAGCAGGCACTGCTCCCAGTGTCTTTTGGAATTTTTTAAAAATACAGGTTTAGCACAAACATCAAAAGCCTATAAATGTGTTCTGAGGCAATAACTTCTTACTCTGGTAATTCATTTCAACGTGTGCAGCTGGTGGCAGAAAGGTGAAAATCTATAATCTGGAGGAGCAGATGAGTAAATTTCTTTCAGATGTCCCTCAACAAGGTCTACCTTAATCAGAAGGTCTACCTTAATCTATTAAACAGCAAGGACACAGTGACATCCCAATGCTCATTACTTTCAGCCTAGTTAGCCAGCGAGGTAAGCACGCTCCTTGCCTTTCAAGTACTTATTTGTATTCAGAAGTTTACCAGGAAATAGGTAAATCCTAAAACATGGCAGTAGGTGTAGCGTAAAATGAAAAGCATATGTAGCATTTATTTGTAGCCAGAAGAATTTGATGTAAACAATAGGAAATATTGTTGCATTCAGTTAGTACCAAAATTGAGGATCACCTGCCAGTGGTCTCAAATGACTCTGCTGCCTGTGGGCTGGCAGGTCTTGGTGTTTGTTGTTTTATTTTGATTGATTTGATTTGATATGACATGGGAAAAGATGATTCTAATTGTTTTGCCTCTTAGGTATGAAAAGGAAATGTGTCTGCTGTTTAAAATAAATTACAAACTGGATCTTTCTTCTAGATAGTTTGACTTTCTTTAAACTATGAGGATGGGCTTTTCACATTTTAGAGTGGCTATGTATTTTCGGGGGAAAATGGTTATTTTTATCCACAGAACTTGAAAAAGTGCTTGAAGAAAATTGTTAGATATAAGGTAGCATTCCTTTGACATGAATTACCATTAATGCTCAAACATGTATTTAGCCAAACTTTGCTACAATATTGAATGGACACAGCAATAATTGCACTTACATGGTGGCTATCTGTATATATGTAGCTATCTGTACCTTTCTTACAGCATTTAAAAAAAACAGACTTGGAAACACTGTATTATTTTTAATCATTTGCTAATGATAGTAACTGTTTCACCCTAAAAAGGAGACAGTCTGCAGTGTGGTCACTCCTGCAGAACAGCAAACTGCTGAGTGGTCAAGCTTCCAAATTTGGGCTGCCATCAATTTTGGTTTCAGTTTGTCAATAGGAGAGTCTTTAGGAAAACTTCTTCCTAAAGTTTTTCTCCTGCTGTTTACTACAGCAGAGTGAGCATAATGGTAAATGTAGAGGAAATGGTGATGTAGTAAGAAACTTGGAAATCTCTGGCCAATGAACTTAAACCAAATGAATCTTACTAGTAGAAAGTGTAAAAAAAAGATTAAAAAAAATATTAAAATATGGTATTGGTTTTATACAGATTTGTATAATGGGGCATAAATTTCTACATTTCCACAACAGAATTCAGGAACTTGCATAATGAAAATGTTTTCCTGAGGAATCTTAATTGCCATGCACATTCCACTGGGATTTTGCAGATGATTCTGTTGGGAGGGTTATTTTATTGGTGTCACTCCACTTGGTCAATTTTTTGACTTTTTCGTCTTACTGTTCTGCTAGTAATACTCATACCTGCTTGTCCTCATTGGTAATTGAATGAAAAAAAAAAAAAAAGGCAGTTTCATTTTGGCCAGTTACTCTTTGTACCTGTGTGATCTTCCTGATGCTTTCCTACGTAACCAAGTGAAGTTCTGTGTTTTCTTCCCTGCTGTCTTCTCTGCCAATCTCCCTCATTGCTTTTAGTCCAATTCAACATTCCGGTGCTGCACCCGCTCACTGGCTGAAGCCTTTCTGCTCTCAGGTGATTTTTTTTCTCCAGTTCCAAAATTACGTGACTAACCCTGTTGTTTGACAGCATTTCGTTGTGTGTTTTGGTGTTTGTTTGTTTTGTTTTTTTTTTTTCAAACTGTTGGAGCAATCTGTGTGTCTGGTATATTAATGGAGCTTTGGCATGATTATTTAACCTGTTGCTGAGTTCACAGTTTTCTAGAAAAGGTAATGTCTGTGCTCTTTGTAAGGAATGTTTTTCTCTCTGTGTCTGTGCATGTACGCTTCCCTGTGCCTTTAAGGTAAGTTAGGCAAGTAAAGGGTTTCTTGAAAGAGCTTGTTAAAGCCTTATTTCTTTCAAAGAACTGAAGGAAAGATTTAAAATAAAGTCAGGGTGTGATTACCCAGCTGATTCTCGGGGTAAACATGAGAACCTATTTGCATCAAGCTCACACACTCCACGAGCAAGCAGTGTCTGAGCACTTCCCTGCTTTCCTACTGGAAAACTGTGGTATAAAAGGTTCTGTACAAAAAGTAGCCAAAACTATGCAAATTCAAGTCTTCCACCCCAAGTGACATCGTAGGCAGGCCTAAAAGTGCATGTGGTTCTCAGGCTGAACCATCAACATGCCAAGTTGCAGAGTGCTTTGGTTGGAGTGGTTTTATTACCTGGGCCTTGTTTGGCACTCTGAGGAATGGGTTTGTCTTGCTGCATGAAACGTTGCCACCCCTCTCCACGACCAGCTCCCACCATGATTTTGTAGGTGTTTTTCACATAAGTTCCAGTTTGTATAAATCACAAGGTGACAGTGTAGAAGGGGAAGTGAATCCCCACAAGAACTAAGGGCTCAGGCTGAGCAGCAAGTGCACTGAGTCTGGCTGATGTGGTCATAACCCAGCTGTCCCTGCTGAGGATCCCTCTCGAAGGGAAGGGCCTTTGGGAATTAGGAGCAGTTTTAGGAGGGGCCAAACATCCTCTGCCATTTGCCCCATTTCACACCCCTCAGGCAGGGATGTGGAAGGCAGCAGGGCCCAGAGCCCCTTGTTCCTTGTCTTGCTGGTCTGTACATTTGCATGACTCAGCCAGTTGTATTTATTTGTGTGGGTATCCTAAAATGACTTGATGGCTCTGAGAGTCCCCACGCTGTGCCCACACAGAATCTCTCCGTTTCAAGCATCACTTCCTGCACAAATGGCTGGGATGTGACTCCCAGTGTCTTTCAGGGCTGCAGTGTGTTGTTAAAAAGCTCAGCATGCTTTATTATGAAGGTCATGACATAAAGGTCTGCCATTTCAAACCACTTCCTATTGCTGTGTTTTTTACTCTCTGTTGCAGAGTCTTCCTTGCTCTTCCTGCCCAGTGAGGATTCTGTCCTTCTCCTCCTAAATCTTCTGTCTTCATTTAACTTTATAATCTTAACTGAACATTTTTATTAAATAGTTTTTAACTCTGTATTTAAATTTTCACATGGAAATTCTGTATTTTGCACACGGTGAAAATTGTTTTAGCTTTATTTATGATATCTGCTGTAAACAAAAATAAATGTAGTTCTTTATAAGTCTCCTTGTTTCATCTCTTCCTTTTTATAAAAAATTTCCTGGGTACAGAGACCTCGTAGTGACTTCACGCTGGTTTTGCACCTTCCTCTTGTGGTGGATGCTGTGGTGTTACCCTGCTGGTGGCCTGAGCCAGAGGCCCCGGAGTGTCCCTGTGGTGGTGTCATTGCATGTGTGTCCCTTGTGGAAGGGATGCACATCAAGGTCCCTGGGGAGTTGTCCCCTCGCTGCAGATCCAGGGTGACTGGTGCTGGGATTTACCCTTCCTGGGGATGAGGAGCTGGTGCTGGTGGGCATGGGGCATACACAGACAGCACTGTCCTCCTCCCTTTGGCCTCTGCCACCTTTCCTTACACTGTTATTTTACATATTAACATGTGTCATAAAGATAATAAGCTAATGTCTTTGGATTTTATGTTGTGTTCAGGAAGAGCAGGTAATAACACAGGATAAATCTTTGCCTTTGCTACTCGCTCTGGAGAGCTGTTCCCAGTACCTTCTGGACCCCTGGAAGCTGCAGCTCATGGTGACTCAGTGCTTGTTAACAGTTGCCTTGCTTTATTTAATTATTTGGGGTCTTTTAAATTTTAATTTTTGTGTTTTAACCTGGTGGTGGAATTCTTTTTAAACAGCAAGTTCTCCAAAAGAGCTTTCCTAAGTCTTCTGCCCCTTCATTTTCTTTATTTTACTTACTCTCCATTCTTAAGCTATCTCTTCCTTCGCATTTCAAGGAAAAAAACCCCAATTCCACAAAGAATAGTCCCAAGAGTTTAATGAAGATTGTGGTGGGGTTTTTTTGTTTTTTGGTTTTTTTTTTTAATGAATTAAAACTGAGCCTCACTGGGCTTGTTTGAATGACAGAAATGATTTTTTTCTCTAAATTGTTGCTAAAGACAACATTGCCAAAGAAGAACAAATGTTATTCTCAATGAACTATTCCATCTTCCCCACCAAAGGAAAAACCACCAGGCACAGTTAAAAGTTTGCTGTCTGAGGGGGAGATTGATGTCCATGATGACAGCAAGGGGGAACAAATACCACTGAGGACAATACTGGGCACTTAATTCTAACAGACAAAGTATTTTGGGTAAAACTGAATTTACTCTTCACACAGTTTACAGCTTTAGGCAGAGGCAGTGGCAGGGAAACATCAGAGGAGACTTTTTGTCTGCAGAAGGTGGTGATTTGTTAGGCACTGAAGTGTTGAGCGGCATCAGATGTTCATTCTGTTCTCATTCCTGCTAAAATATCAGTACAATAACTTGGAATTGGGGTAATGTTAGAGTCTGGATTTATTTCTGCTAGAGATGCAGAAGGCCCAAGCAGTCACATCACTAGCCAATGCTGTCAACAGAGGGATTTTACCTTGCAGACAGCCCATGCACTCGTGGACAAGGCAGGACACAGTGTATGGATAAGAAATAAAATAGACAAAATGATCAGCGTGAGAGGAGGAAATCTGTCTTAGTTCCCTCAGCCTTGGTCAAAATTATTACACAATAAAGCCACATGTTCCCTGTTTTGCTGCTGGTAGTGCTGCTGAAAGGAAAGCCTGGTGGGTTAAGGTCTGTGTGAATTTAACAAGCTGGTTTGGGACTCCTTATGAAGTGCAGGAAAAGAGAAAAAAACTTGCCAAAATTGCACTTCCTTAAGAAGGGCAGGGAAAGGGATTGAAGCGTACCCAAATAATCCTCATTGAAATCTTGAAATCAGAGAATGAAGTCTAGGAAACGCCCTGGAAAGGAGATACGATCAAACAAAACCCAATTGAAAAAACACAGAAAATTTGGAAATGGAGTGATTACAACCAAATGGACTGAGATGAAATGAGGGGCAGAGAAAAGGACCAAAACTTGCCAAAATTACTCCAATTGAAATCCTGAAATCAGGGAAGAAATGTAAGTAAAGAGAGAGGAGAAGAAACTACAGAAAGGAAATCTTTAAAGAAGAAGAAAAAAAAAATCAGCAAGCAAAAACAATAAAAGTGAATGGGATGACAAGAAGTGTGAGCAGGAGACCTGGATTTTCCTCTTGCTCTGCTCTGGAGTTCTCTCCAGAGGCTGGGTGCTCCCAGCTCCAGGGCTGTCGGCAGTGCCCCCAAAGCTGGGATGCTGTGTCCCTTTGCAGAGCTGCAGTTTAAACGAGAGGCAGGCAGGCTGCTCCTCTGGGCTCACCCTGCCCTGGGACTGGGTGCCTCCCCAAAACCTGTGGTTTCAGAGCAGGGGACACCAGTGCCTCTTTGCACAGGTAATGCCCTCTAAGGCCTGATATCACAGCTGCCATTCCAGCATGAAAAGGGCAGAGGTGATGCTGGCAGGCTCAGGAGCTGCTCTCTTTCTACCTCTTTGCACAGCTTCAAGTGGGTTCTGAACTTGTCTGTTGCCACAAAGGCCATTTGGATTGAAAATAAGTACAGAGACGTGCCTATTTTCTTTATTAAAGGTTTTTTTTTTTTAAATGCCAGGCTAACCTTTCATTCTCAAAGCCAGGCAGCATTAACTGCCTAGGTGTCTGTTAATGAAAGTCAAACATGTCAGCATTCACTAAAAGTAACCCACCTTTATTATAATTATGCTAAGCCTTTAAAATTAAAAAGGTCTTGCAGGTTTTAAACGTGCTTGATTTGAATAGAAGAAAGACAAAACTTCTTAAAATTGCTGAAATTCAAACACCAGCCTTTCATTAACTCTACCAAGAAGAGTAATTTCTGTTCCTCTGAGTTTCTAAATTGCTACAGCTGTGAAATGCCAGTGAAAGTTGCTTCTGTGTGTCTTCCAGCCTCAAGCAAAGACTATGGTTTGCATTTTTCCACAGCATTATGGCAATGAGTTACTATAATTGGTGTTAATTCACTTCTGGCTCACTCATTCCTCACATTCCAATCAAAACATTGAGTTTTGAAATGCACTGAGTTCTGCAATAATATTTATGTTTTCAAAGACATGTTTGCAGATGACTTGATTTTTTTTTTGTCTGAAAGATCATGTCACTGAAGAGAAGACATTTATGTATTAATGCCTGAAGCAAGTATATGTATTAGTCATGTAAACTTTTCCCCAAGTCTCTTTCCTTTTCTTCATGAACTGTGCTCACATAAGAAGAAGGGAGGCTTTAATCTCATCAGGTGGTGGGCTCCAAACTTGTTTGAAATGGATGGAACTTCTGAAATGTTTTTTTGACGTGTGCAATGATGAAATTTCCATGTTGCTATAATATTGAATTTGCCCATTCACCATTTGTTCTGCAGGTATTCATTCATTCACTCACATCTTTGTTTTAAGGGGTTTGGTGTTTTCAATCTCTGTCCAAAACCACTATTTTGACAGACACTGGAAACTGAGAGTATTGTTGCTGCACTCCAAATTCATCATTAATACATGCCTTAATATACCAGACTAACACAGATTGCTCTAATTAAATATATATTTACTCTAAAATGATAGAAGTAGTGTGCTATCATAGCAGGTTTTGTTCAAGAATCAGTTTATCCTAAAGACACATATTCAGTATATTTAATAGGTTTCCTCTAAGTTTCTTTTTTTTCTCCTTTTTCTCTCTGTTAATTTTTGTTGTTCAGTTTGTATTAGCACATAAATGTGCATTGTCCCCTCAGATGCATTTAAAAATCCTGGGGGACTCTGTCTGGCTTCGAGAGCTTCAAATTCCCTGGTTGTATTTTGTGCCAGAATTCAGAAGTGTTTGTTTATGAAGTAAGTGATGGAGACTTGGAAGAAGTGTTTTGCTGCTGAAGAACTTGTGTAGGTGCTTCCATGGGCTTACAGGAGAGTGGGAGGAGATGATCTTCTGGCAGGGGGGGGCAGGAAGAGAGGGCTCATCCCCACTTCAGGGATGGAGAAGAGGTGGCAGGAAAGCCACTGTAGGAAGTGGTGGTTGGAAGCCAGGCAGGTGGTCTGGTCCCACTGCCCCAGGAAGCTCAGTGTCACCCCATGGATAATGGGAGCAGCAGTTCCCTTTACTCTTTGCCGTGTGTTAGCCACAGCAAAGTGGAAATTGCTTTTGTTACAAGTGTGAAGCAAGCGTGAGGAAAAACAAGGGGGGATGTGGCAAGAACTGAAATCTGTGAAATGTCAGCCATCCCTTTTGTAGGAATCCTTTTGTGAGGGCAAAACCCTGCCTGTTGGTGTCTCAGGTGAGATGAAAAGTCGAAAGTGGGACAGGACATCAGTTTGGGAATGCTGCTGGAAGCCTGATAGCCTCCTAAGGCAGATCTGTGGAACATCCCTCAGTGGGATGTCTTCAGTTTCCAGCTCTGACACAGGCAGTGCTCCCGTGCAGCCTTGTGTGTTTGGAGCTCAGGTTGCAGCTGAAGCTCTGACAGGTCTGAGCTTGGGTTTCACTCCTGTGGGCTGCTGAGCCCTGCGTTTCAGCAACACCAAGATCTAACCAAGCTGGAGCTGTTTTCCCATTCCCTGTGCCAGTCCCACGTGGGCTGTGCTTCCCTAGAGAGAGCTTTCTGCTCGGGACCTCGCCCCTGAGCTCACCGGGTTCATTTCAGCTGTGCTTGCACAGCGCTGGTGCTAACACACCTTCCTTCTGCCCCCACAGCTTTCCTGAAGCGCTGCTGTTTTGTAAGCTGGACTCAGCCTGGTGGGTTTTTTTTTTTTTGCCTATTGCACAGCGAGAAGTCAGGCAGTAAAGCGGGCTGGGTGTGCTACAGATCCATTTGTGGTCTGCTGACTGAATTTCCTAATGCCGGTTTTTGATGCCAGCTGGTGTTTGTTTTCACCATCAGAGCTGCCCACGTTTGTGAGTAACTCCACTTCAGCTCCTGTCAGTGCCTGAGTCAGCAGCTCCATACAAGGCCAGGCAGGGTCCACTTGCCCTGTGGATGAGTGATGAGGTGACACAGTTCTAGGGCAGGCCAAGAGCCTCGGGATTGCCGGCTGGGAATGCAGGATGCCAGTGTGGCTGGAGCCTTTAATGGGAGCACTGTGCTGTGTGGGGCAGCTGCACAGCAGGGAAGGTGAGCCCTGTGCCAGCCCTGGGTGCCAGGCACCCACACCCCGCTGACCAGAGCAGCACTCTGGGTTTTGGTGGTGCCTTTCACCTGAGAAAAGCTCTGTGCCAGTCCAGAGCGGCTGGGGTAGTTTTGGATAAGTAGTTTTGGATAAGTACTGTTGTACTCCTGCTTCACAGCCCTCAGGGTGCCCCAGAGATGTCAAAACATCACATCCTGACTGCAGGCTGGGACAACTGATCCCAGGAGGTTTCGTTCTTTCTCCCTATCCCCCAAACAAGGCCCACAAGGAATTGTTTCTTTTCTGCTTTTCCACAGCTGTGGAGCAGGGGTGGAGCTGCCTGCCCTCGCGGCAGGGCAGCTGTGGCAGGGGCTCCCTTTTACTGCCAGCAGCAGGCAGGGATAATTTCTTGTCCCCTCTGAGGTCCCTGCCAGGGGGTCTCCACCTGGACAGCCACCAGACCTTGTGTTTGCTGTGTGGGGAGCCCCATCCTGGGCAGATACGGGGTTCTTGGAGTTGTGCTCTGGTCCAGCCTCCCTCCAAATACTTTGTTCCTGACCACCAGTACCTTAAGTGTGTTGTGGGCCAAAGAAGAAAGGTAGATATAATTTTAAAATTTGTTGTTTCCTGGCTCTGTTTGTGCTTTTCGTCTGCCTTCAGGGATGTTCCCTGGGTTTGTGTGAGTTTTCATGCTTCGGTTGACTTGGCAAGGTTTGTTCCCGCTTTCTTCGTATGTGGGGCTCCTGTTTGGTCTGACTCACTTTAGCCAAGAAATCCCACAGGATTTGCTTAAAAACGAATTCCCCTCACATGACCTAAAACCAGCTAAAGATGAGGAGGGAGGAGAAATGTGAACGCTTCTGGCTGTTCGTGGCCCAGCAGCATTGACTGGACGGGGAGCCGGCTGCGGCTGCCTTGGTTGGGGATTTTCAGTGGAGCATCTCTGACCATTTTAGTCCCTGCTGGACAGAGGCACGTGGGGAGCAGCCACTCCTGAGGGGAGCTGCTCAAAGCCAGCTGGTGTCCGAGCCGCTTGGCACTCCCGGCGGGGAGGGGAAGGATTTCTGGCAGAGCCCAGGCCTTGTGCCATTGTGGGCAGCCCGTGCCATGCCTGAGGTGGGCAGGGAGCGCCTGGCCCGGCCCGGCCGCCCCAGCAGGAGCTTGGCTCTGCCCGAGGCTGGCGGGTTCCCAAGGCTGTGTCACCTCCGTGCCGGGTGGCAGCGGTGTGATTTGGCTTGGCAGATGAGTCAGGAGCAGCAGCAGCAGCCCGGCTGGAGTCAGGCTGCCCCGTGGAGCAGGAGTCGCAGCATCTCCTGCCCGTGTCTGGGCGCCGGCCCCGGCGCTAGGGCTGGGGGCACTCGGATGCTGCGGCCATCTATCTGCGGCCTTACAAATGGTAATCGGAGAAGGTGTCAGAGCCCCGGGTGGGCAGACGCTAAGCCCCTTTGGAAAGGGCCGCTTCTTTGTCACGGCTGCTTCTGGGCACGTTCCTGGAGGGAGCCCCTGCCAGGGACTCCCAGGGGACCGTGGTGTTTCCATCAGCTCAGCAAAACCCTTTGTCATCGCCCCCCTAGCACGGCAAGCTTTCAGGGCTCTAAGGATATTCATGTAGCTCGTGTCTGTAACAGGCAGCACAACAGAGACGAGAAAGGTCTCTCCACTGCTGTGCTGCGCTGTCGGCTTTGCCCTCGTAGCCCAGGAAGAAAGGCAACCCAAAGTATTAGCAAAACCTCTTGAGATCCCAGAGTCCCTGATCCCACATCCCAGGAGATTTCTTGTTTCTGGGCGTTGGGATGACTTTGGCTCTCCTCACTGTGGGGACATCAAGTTTCAGTGCTGTGTTCCTGCCTTGGTCACAGAGCCTTTGCAGGACAGTGATGCTGCATGGAGGCCCTGTGGGATGCCAAAATGCATCCAGACCGAGGTTGCCATTTACAACAAGTTATTTTTAAAAGAAAAAAGGCAAAAATGCTTTTTAGGTATTGGTGGATTATCACTCTGTAAGCAGTGTGAATTTTACAAGCCTGTCATTGAGAGAATCAGGGTTGCACTGAACTTTGAGTGAGCAGAAGAGCCGTGCTGAATTTGTCTGCTTTTGGTTAGCAAGATAATGCCTTGAGCGTGTGAGCTTCCTGAAGGGCTCAGCCAGGGAGAGCATCTCCGGAGATGGAGGAAAAGGTCTTTTTTAATGTCTTTGTCCCTCCCTGCTGCATCTCTGACTAATTTGAGGCCTGGTTGCAGACACTGCTGTCTCAAATGCAAAGGTGAGCTGGCACAATATTGAATTAAAACACCTGGTATGACACTTAATGGAGAGAAAAACTATGTTTTACTGGAAAGGGGTTTGTATCTGTATCTGTCCTTGGGGTCTGCAGGGGCTCTTTGGCCAAGCCCATGGATTGGAGTGAGTTTTGACCAGCCCTGACCTCTGGGTGAGAGCCAACCCAGGTACAAGCCCTGCAAGCTGAAGCCTTAGGAACACTTCTCAGTTATCACAGGGCTCAGCTAAATCCTTGCCCTGTAAGGAAAACAGTTGTTTCTCTGCCCGTGTGAGGAGGACGAGGTGAGTTTTGAAATGCAGACAAAGGAGAAATTGTTTTTATTCACATTTTTCATCGTGTTTGAGTGGGAAGGCCAGATGAATATGTGATTGTTCTGTTCAGAGCACTGGCTGTGTTGCTGCTGTTTAAGTAGCTGAAGGCAGCTAAGCTTCACTGCTTGCATAAAAAAAAAACCCCAACCACCAAACAAACACCCCCCTCCTCCACAAACCCTAAAGCCATGTTCTTTGCTCTAAATGCACATCTGTCAAAGACTGGGGCAGGGTTGTGGATGAGAAGGACCATCATATGTGGGTGACAGCAGAGTAAGGAGGAAGTTAACAACAGCTGAAGGAATGGAAGGCATAAATTCCTTTAATCCTCTCAGCAAGTTGGAGCTGTGTATGTGCAGACCCTAGAGCAGCAGGAACACCCCAAGCTGTGCTGGCTGCAGGACCTGCAGCTCCGGGCCAAGCAGAGCCTGAGGGCTGCCCTCAGCCCAGCACAGGACAGCCCCAAGGCACAGGCAGGATTTGGGAATTAGCACATTGGCTCCTTGGCTGGCTCAGGGAGGTCCAGCACCCAGAAAGGGCACAGCAGTTGTTGTCAGGAGGTTTCCACTTGGACCACTGCTGAGGGACTCTGGTGGTGTGTGCTGCCTGTCCCTGTGGCCATGCTGGTGTGACAGACCTGCTCTGACACCTTCCCACACCTGGCTTGTCCGTGCTCCTCCAGCCCCCTTCTGTGGGTAAATGGAGTGTTTTGGCCAAGGATTGGCAGGGACTCCAGTCCAAAGTGTGCTGAGGAGCAGGCAAATTCCCTGCTGGAGGTCTTTGGCATGCTGAGGCACAGGGAGTAGGAAATGCGGAGTGAGCACGATGGAAATGAAGTCAGACCTCAGGCAAATGCTATTTTGAGGGACTGTTTCCTGAGGACTGGGGTTTCCTCTGGTAACGCCCCGTGCTGCCATGCAGAGGTCGGTGGCGTGGCACTACTCTGCACGGGCAGGAAACGGGGCTGTGCCCTCTCCATCCTGCACACGGGATACCTCTGCAGCTTTTGCTTTTTATAAAGCTCACTTCCTCTGACTCAGTCTCTTGGATTCTAATAGAAAATCTCTTGTCCTGGGGAGGAAATGATTAGAGTGCTGGAGCATCTCTCTTTACGAGGACAGGCTGAGGGATTTGGGCCTTGAGAACAGAGGACTGAGAGGGGACCCCATCTAAGTCCATCAGTGTCTGAAGGGAGGGTGAAAAGAGGGCAGAGCCAGGCTCTGCTCAGTGGTGCTGAGCAATAGGACAAGAGGCAATGGACAGAAATTGGTGCACAGAAGGTTCCACCTGAACATGAGGAAGAACTTTACTGTGCAGTGGCTGTGCAGAGGAACAGGTAGCCAAGAGAGGCTGTGGAGTGTCCCTCACTGGAGATACCCAAGAGCCAGGCACAGACTTAGGAAAGGACTCAAGCAGCAGCAGGCTGAGGTCCTTCACTAGCATTCTGAGGTCCTGGCAGTCTCAACCTGCACTATGATCGGAATCAGGGCACTGAGGTTTACAGCCAGGTTTCCACCCTGAAGTCAGAATTCCAGAAAATCAGGGTCCTCCTGCTCAGCCTTGCTGACATCTCACTGAGGACCTTGCTGGTGCTGCAAGGATGGGTGGCTGTTCAGGATTCAGGGAGAGCTGTGAGGCTGGAACTTTCTAAATTACGTGTTTCTAATTTAGCCTAACACCTGTTCGGGTGTTAGGCTAAATGTGTCCCTTACCTTTGTGTAAGCACTCAGCCTTTGGGCTGATTCAGCAGAAATTAGTTCATGTAGCCCTTCTTCTCTAACTGCAAAATAAGAGCTTTAAAGAAGTCCCAGGTTTCTTTTTGAATGCTTTGTTTGTATCAGAACATACCTTCTCCTTTTGGATCCTCCTCAAACACGAGCGGCAGCGTGGCCTGTGGCAGAGGTGCAGTGGTGGCCAGCTGGATGTGTTTGCACTGCTGTGGGGGAGCAGGTAATGATTGCCAGGTGGGATTCAGGCCTGTGGAGCTCTGGGATTTTGTTTGGATTGGCCACATTCTTCCCCCCACGGTGCTTACACGAGGCTGGCAGCAGCACATCCCTGCTGCCTGAACTCACTCTGGACCCCCGTTGTCCTCAGGGATTGAAAACTCCACTGCTTTTTGGGAGGGACCAGTTGAGTGGTGTAATATCTTCAGAGCCTACAAAAAACCCCCTGATGATGGAGGACATCTGGGACATCTCTGCTCTCTGTTTGAGCCTGTTAGCCAAGGTGCAGCCCTGTTTTGAGGTTCTAACGTTAAACTTTCAAATGCCCTGTGGAATGTGTTAGCCAGTGTTGGAGTTAATGTGCACATGTGGGTGTCCCATGCACTGAAACACCAAGATGGTCCAGTCTCTGCTTCTGTGGAGCTGAGTGCAACATAATTTATTCAATTTATATGTCACACTCCAAATACTGATAAAATACGTTAGCAAGGAGTGGGTTTGCTTTCAAATCCTGGAGTGATTTGGGTGAGAAGGGACCTACAGAGGAGTAGGATGCTGGACTTAAACCTGGTTGGTATCACTGTGGATGTAAACTTGCACAGAAAGGACTTTGCTGTTTCAGCAGCTTCCTGAGAGGGTCAGCTCCTGGGTGCAGGGTTCAAGAAGGGGAGAGATTGTGATGCCAGAAAGAAGTTTACAAAAAAATGGGGAATGCAATAGAAAAAAAGCAAGCACAGAAATCTTGCTTTTCACAGAGGTAATGGTGCCATCCATCACTGTCATTTGTGTCCTGGATGGCACCCCGAGATCCTTCACCAGCTCTGACTCTTGCATGTTGGAAATTGGATGTGCAGCAAGCTATTGCAGAGGGACGTGTTTCCTGGAAATGTGTTCACACAGATCAGGAGCCATGCTGGGAATCACTGTAGGTTGTCTGTCTGTCTGTGGGTTTTGATGGTCTCCAGCTGTGTGTCTGTTAGTCATAAACATGTTTTCTCCTCTTTCCTGTTAGCGTGGCAGGGAAAGCAGAGTGCGTGGGGTGGGAAGGAACACGCTGAGTGTGCAAGCCAATGGCAAAGCTGACTTCCTTTAGCAGCCACTGGAAGTGACCTTGGGCAGTGTTTATTGCCAGCATGGGTACAGAATTTATAGAAAGAGCTGGCAAACTATTATTTGCGTTTGCTTGCTCTGATTTTCATGTAAAATGCACCATCTTTTAAGGAGAAAGTTGAGTTGAAGGATTTGGGGTTTATAAATTGGCTCGAAACACTGATTTGTACTTAGCTGCTGGAGCCCACAACATCCTTGGGTGGGTGGCCTGGCTGGGCCAAACTAGAAGTCAGACATAAAAAATAAAAGAGGTATGAATTTCTTCCATCTCCCAGAGGAAATGAAACCTCTGCAGTTAAGAAACACGTGGCTGCTGTGGGGCTGTTGAGCTGGATGTAGGGCCTGAGCAGGTTCAAGGTAAAAACTCTTGTGGGGAGAAGGATGGGGTGAGTGCAGTCCTGCAGTAAATGGAGGCACTGCAAGTTAAATAGGAGTTCAGTTGATGTTAACTAGATGGTTTGCTCCAGTAGATGAGAAAATAGGCCATGTCCCAAGTTTGGTATTTTTCCCCCACTTATACAGGTCTAATTTAGAAGCACCAGTGTTGAACTGGATGCAGTGAAAGCACCACACGTGGGCACTGAACCAAGCACAGGCACTCTCCTGGAGCTTGTCATTTGTCCCTTCTGCACCCAGCCTCAGTGACGTTTACAGCTGATATCTTTGTATCTACTTGGGTGGGAAATTGTGGATGGGTAAGGTTGCTCAGAAATTAAGGATTTCACAGGGAGAGATGATCTCCTGTCTTAATCACTTGGGGTGAGCGAGGGAAACATGGCTTTATTCTTTATTCCACCTGCCTGAATGTGAAGTTCAGGGATAATGCTGTTCAACTGCTGGGATGCTGCTGCTTTTCACAAATCGGGGTCTGTATTTGCTCTATGCAATCAGCATACAACCTGAAGGGTCTGTGTTGATTTTGCTCACTCCTGCTGTCCTAAACTGACCTAAACTTGCAGTGTGAGGCTGAAGGTTCAGCCACCCAAGCAAGGTTGGTTCATCTGCCTCCTGCTACACACACAGGTCCATACAGGGCTGGAAAAGAGCCCATGAGTCCCTACTGGTGTGGATGGCACAAGTGGCACGAGGCACCAGGCTGATGCCCATCCCTCTGAGCGGTGCCAGGACCAGCAGCTGCAGAAGCTGAGGCTGCTCCTGAAGGTTCCTCCTCTCTGGATCCAATCTGAGGAGCCCTGACAGGGCTGTACTGGGCTGGAGGGGTGTTTTTGCCACGCCAGGCTGTCGGTGCACACACCTTGCCTGCGCCTCTGGGCACAGCACAGGACCCCGGGCAGGACCCAGTGGCCAAGGAGCACTCGAGTGCAGGGGCGAGGTGCCCCATGGCCTCCCTCCTGCCCTAACAGCCTGCTGTCACCTTTGTGCCTTCCCAGGCTGCTGCCTGGCCGTGGCTGACGAGCCCACCTCCCCCAAGAAGGCGAAGAGCATCCCTGAGCAGCAGGAGCTGGAGCGCTGGTTCTGCCCCCCTTCCCCCGAGTGGGCCATCGTGAGGGTCATCCCCGAGGAGGAGATGGCTGAGCACAACCTCCTGGCAGTTCGAGTCATGGTCACCAGTGATGCCAGCAGGTACTTCAAAATACAACTAATCCCATAAGAGCGGGTTGGTTTCCTCTGGAGTGCTAAAGAAAATCACAACAAAATACGGTACTGGATGTATGTATGACTAGGGGGGGGGGGAAGAACCAAGCAAAAAATACCCCACAAATGCTCAGAATAACAATTGTTTTTAACTGCAGCCATAAATCCCCACAAGGCACATGAATCACTTTGCAGGAAATCTCCAAACATTCCCATCCCACACAGGGGCCTGAATCACAGGGATAAATTGCTGTGATCAGCTTGGGTTCAGCTCTTGGAACGGACAGTTTTTGGTACACAGGGATTTGGGCAGTGGGTGTATTGTGGCAAAAGGTGCATCCTGTGACGTGGCCACCTCCCACCTTGGGCCCCATCCTGCAGCTCCACACCCTGGGCCTCTCCTGGGTTCTGAGAGCCTGCCCATCCCTAAGAAATCTGAAATTTGATGAACCTTGGGGAGCCGTCAGAGGAAGCCCAATTTCTACATACTCATTAGAATATATTCACTTTAGGGCAGGGTTCTCTGGCAGTTTGTTCCATCTAAAGATTAGATTGGTATCCCCCGAGTAAAGCACTTTTCCTTACTGAGAACTAAAAAGTAAGAGGGGGAGTGAAAAACAAAAAGAAAAAAAGGCAAACCCAAAAGACCAACTTGAAAACACTGCTCCTCTGCAGGGAAGCTCATTCAGATTCCTGACACCCTCTAAACACCTGCATGTGGTGCTGTGTGCAGCTTTTGGAGAGCAACCTGGCTCTGAGAAACGCAACTTTCTGCCATTCCCTGAGGTGGCTGTGAATGGGGTTTGCACTCTGTGAGTGCTGGGTGCCCTTACAGGAAAGGATGAGCCTGTCCGTGAGGACATGGAGAACGCAGGGAAGGCTTCCTACCTGTTTGACAGCTCCCCTGCAGAGCATGTGCTGGCATCCCCTGCTAACACCCTGCGGCTGGCAGGGCGTGCAGGCAGCGAGGAGAGCCGGCTAATCCCCCTGATCTGAGGGATCAGCTCCTTTCCCTGCGGCTGTACAGCAGGGCCCCTGGCTCCCTGCCAGCAGGACGTGGCACAGGGGGTGACAGCACAGCGGGTGCCAGTGGCTCTGAGGTGAACCTCCCACTGCCCCCTCTGCCTGCTCCAGCAGGACAGCCCCTGCCTGAAAGGGGGGACAGGAGAAACAGCAAGTGACAAATGGCACTGCTGAGCTGGCTGCAGGGGACTTGGTGGGACTGGGGAAAGGACCAGCTCAGTGACACAGCTTTGCAGTTCAGGCTTTGGGTACTGTGAATAATGACCCCTGTTCCAGCAGAGATGAGAGGAGAAACTTCATGCTGTAGCACTTACCTCCTTGCTGGCCAAGGAAAATACACGTTTTGCTCTTTAAAACAGAAATGTATCAATCAATGTTAATGGCAGGGCTTTTTCTTTTTCTTTGGTGTGGCATTCTGCCCAATCTCAGTGTGGTATCTCTCCATCCACACAGGGTCTCAGCTATCAAAGCCTTCATATATTTACATTTTTACATATATATGTCTATATCTATCTGTATGGCTTGAAAGTCAGCTTAAAAAGTGTGGTTTAGCATGAAATTCAAGGCCACTCTGATTCAGCCTGCTGAGAGAGCAGTGCACCTGGAGAGGTGCTCCCTTCCCTGCTTTCCTGCCTGCCCTGGCCTCCCACTACTGCTGGTTTCATCTGGGTGAAGCTGGGGGCCAGAACTGGTGGGTGCTACCCAAATGAATTGCTTTATACAGCCTGCAGCCTCTCCTTTACCTCTTCTTCCTCCCGGGCTGTGCCCTGGGCTGTCACAACAAAACTCTGCTTCCTGCTGTATAAACACAGACCAGCATTCTCCTGTCACACCACCAGGACTGCTCACGGTGGGAGCTCCTCTTTTTTTGAGGCACAGCTATTAATCATCACAGTAAATCTAAGAATTAGCTTGGCCATATTGTTTGCATTCAAAGGAGGCTGAGTGGGATCCTGCTGCACTCATTTATGGCAGTGGGATGAGGTCACATCAGAAGGGCTGAGCTGTCTGTTCCCTAGAGTCTGGGCTTCAGAGATGAAAGAAATAGCCTGATTATTAGAAAAAGGGCTAATAATCACCTCAAAGAGTTGTTGTGCCCTGAGGCAAGGTCAGGATGTGCATGTCATCCACACGTGTGTTTGTGTGGTGGATTTTTAATTACATTTACCCAAGGGGATACCATAATCTGCCTCTGTGATCAGCTCAGGTGCCTCCCTGCACTGCTCAGTGTTACATGGGCCGGCCCAATGGCCCCTGGGAATGAGGAGAGTTTGTTTCCTTCTTTCCTACAGACACCCTGTGCACATTTGAAGGCTGCTTAGGTAGCTTCAGTCAATCCTCTCTCTAGACTTAGGCTTACAATTTTCTCCAGCTTCTGGACTCAGCCTTGCTTGCTGGGCCCATGGCTATCCATGGGGCCTCTGCTCTGGGCTTCTTTCTCCTCTTATTTTCAAAAACCTGCGGGAAGAATGTGAAACGTGTAGAGTTTTGACCCTTGTGCATTGTTTCCAGGCCAATCACACCATTGCAAATGCTGTTTCCCTGACTTCATCCTGCTGCACAGCCTTGCAGGCAGAAGTGCCTGGCCTTGGTAACTGAGCAGTGAGGGGTTTCACCCCAAGTCCCTCTCAGCAGCACTTTGACTCCAGGTGCTGAGCATGGTGCCTGTAGGTGCAGATCCAGAGTCTGATGGGAGTGGGGATAGCTCAGCTGGGCAGCACCTACAGCAAATCACTGTCCCAAGATGTGATGAAAGAAGGAAAACGAGGACATCAGCTCTGGCTGCCAAACACCTCTTCCTCTGGAACACCCACACTGCTGCCAGTGCTCATGCTGGTGCTTGTTGCACCCCCCTGACATGTCCCACTTCCATCTTGCCCTTTTCCCTGTAGCTCTGAGCTGGAGTCTGATTTCAACGGGGACTCCTCGACCTCGGAGGTGAGCGAAGGGCAGACCTGGCTGCCGGAGCCGCCCGCCTGCTCCAGCCCCATCCAGAGGTGGGCATCGCTCATCAGGAACCCCACCGTGCCCGAGGAGAGCTCCAGAACATCCAAAGTAGCTGATGGTAAGCAGTATCCTGACCTGGGGGTGCTCCAGCAGCTTCTCCTGCACCTCTCCTGAGGGTGCAGGTAGGACGGGGAGAGACTTTTCAAAGTGGAGTTTTTCAAAGTTCCCTGCAGTGTGGCCAGCTTGTCTTTTTGTGGGGGTTTCTGCCTTTTTGGTGCTATTAACTCAAGCTCCATTTCCATGGTGCAGGGTAGCCTGGAGGATTTGTGCCTCGTGCTTGGCTTGCAAGGGTGGGATGAATGTTTTCCCACCTGTAAAATGTTAGGATGGTGCTTATTAGGCAATACAGTATCTGCAGCACTGCCTAGGCAAGGGTGAGGCTGGGAATCACTAGAGAGCTCTGCTTGCAACAATTTGGGTTTCTGCAGGGAGCTGCTGAAGGGTTTTGTAGCCAGTGAAAGCACAGGGAGAAAAGGACATAGCTAACAGGGAGGTGGGGAGAGGTTTGGGAACAATCTGCCTTCAAATGGAAAGAAACTCTTTTCTGGAGCTGGTCAAAACTAAAAGATGTGCTAAAAACAGCCAAAAACATCGTTCTGCAGAAAATAAAAGGCCACCAGCATTCATTTCTTCCCATCTCCCACCACCCCCACATCCATATATGCATTTTTAACCCCAGCAGAAAAGAGGGGATTTTAAACATCAATTTAAATCAACTCTTGAATAACGGAGCCCTTGTTTAAGGCAAAAGGACAGCAGCAGACCCCAAAACGTGCCTGGCAGCGTGTGGCTCCATGTAGCCGCTAAAGGATTTTATCCTTTTTCTTCCTCGGTTTTCACCCCATCCCTGGCTGCTGAGGTCGTTTTCCTGGCAGCATCCCGTGTGTCGGTTTGGGATGAGTGAGAGGGTTCCCTAGCTCCCGTCTGGGAGCTGCTCCCGCATCCCGCGGCGGGTGCGCGCTGCCCTCTCCCGGCTGCCGGCAAAGCTGACCCCCTGCCGCCGGGAAACTGGGGCTTTGTTCCTCCACTCTGCTTTTCTTTTTTTTTTTTTTTGCCCAGCTCCACTTCTGCCCTCTGGCTTTTGCTGCATTAGCTGACCCTGTGTCCCTTCTGTTTCTGCTCAGCACTCCAGAGAGCCAACAGTTTTCAGTCCACGGCGTTAAATAAGTATCAGAGTTGGAGGAGAAAAATCCAAACGAGTGAGTAGAGCCTGAGAAGTGATTGCATCTTCTATTCATACTGTTTTCCTGTCTTTTAGTTGTCTGCTTTCCCTCCTTTCCTTTAGAATTCTTGTATTTTTGAGTCACTAGTTGAAAAAACAGCGATCTAAAGCACACCAAATATTTCTTTTCATTTTCTTGCTATCAAAAGATCAAACTCCCTTTCTGTGTGACTGTTCTCTGTGTAACTATACCTATCAGCAGGTGGTGTCTATGTTCATTCTCCAGATGGGAACACACACTCCCATCCCAGAGCTGCATATTTTGTCTCTAGGCCTGTCTGCACTGATTGCCTTTGATCAGGTGTGGGGACACTGGGTCTGACCTGGTGTCACTCATGAGAAGTGCTCCTGGAGGTGCCTATTGACACACTCCCTCAGGTGCTCTGTCACCTCTTTTCTCTCTTGGAAAAAAAAAACCCAGGTGATACTTCTGGGTTGGTGAAAGGGGGGAAAGCCAATCCCAAGAGGTGAGCTGGTGAAAATAAGTGTTAGCGGTTCTTATCCTCTCACAGTTTCCCTTGGTTTGGGCTGTCCTGTCTTTTCCTGTGGGAATCACACAGTAATGCACTGATTTGGATAGTGATTGTGCTCTATTTACTTCTGAAACAGAGTGTGGTCGCCCCTCTCAGCTGAGGCTGCATCTCAGTAACCATTTTCCTGGGCTGGGGTCCCCAGAGAAGACACCCACCTCGGCTTCACCCCTGCTGCCTGGGGCTGGGTCGCCCTCCTGCCTCGGCACAGCCCTCAGCAAGGCACTCACTTGGGTTCTGGCAGGCTCCTGCTGGGACTGGCCTCACCAGTGTGGGGCTGGGGGAGCTCACCAGCACCCCAGAGCCCCTCAAAGCTCTGCCAGAAGTGCTTTTGTGTCTGGGAGCCTGGAGTGCTGACAGGCTGGGGTGTGAAACGTGGATGTACAGCAGCAGCAGGATGGGATCTGTGCATGGAGCCGAGAGCCGCAGTTTCTGAGCATGGAGGCAGCAGGGTTTGGGAATGGTGGTGACAGCTCCTCTTTAACCCTGCCCCAAGCTGCCCTCTGCAACCAGGGGCATTTCTGCTGCTGAAAAGGGTCCCATTTCAGAGAAAGTATGGCTCTGCTTCTGAAACAAGTAGGATCCCTGTGCCCATGAAGGGACCAGTGCTCAAGCAGAGGCATTTCGGCTTGCTTGCTTTGAATGCACAAGAAAGCTTCAAGATAATTTGCGAGTACCCACTGTGGGCTGAATTTTTTAATCTCAAATGATGAGATAAGATGCGCATTTCCTCTTCCTGGCATCAGCCTTGCCTTCAAGTCAGGTGCACGTGAGCACAGTCACAACCCACCCACAGTCCCCTGGAGGCCTCGGGTGCCTCACATGTGGGATAACTCAGTAAATCTCAGTAGAGCATGCACAGGGCTATTCCATGGTCCTGAGAGGAGGCCCCCACCGAGCCCTGTGAAGGTCTGTCCTTGGAGAGGCAGCTGTGGCAGACAGGCAGGCAGGACAGGGCTGCACCCCCTGGATTCCCTGTGCTCCCGAGCCATGAGGCTTTGCCATGCCCCGAGGATGTGGATGTCCCACCCAGGGGAGGGCTTCCCCATACCTGGGATGAGAAGGTGGGACAGGGTGTCCTCAAAGTCTCCTAGCATCCCTGTCAGCCTTGGCTCTGCCTCCTGAGTGCTGTAAAGCATGTGGGAGTTGGCACAGACATCAGAGTTTAGCTCCACCAAAGGCTTGGGTGTAAAGTCTTGCCATAATTGATCTCAGTTTTTAAAAGATCAATCAATAATGATTCTTGATCCAGGTTTGAGTGTGGGGTAAGAAAGATTGTTAGAGAGGAAAGCAGAGAAGACTGGAGGGGGGTGTCACTCTTAATTTTGACTGATTTTCAGCTTGTTCTAAGCAAGGGCATTACTTAATGGTTTGCCAATTAATTTTTCCATCATTTTGTTAAAATCTTCCCTGGGCCTCAAGGGCTCTAGAGGGAGCTAAAAGCCTTTGAGAGGGAAGCAATGTGCAGCATGAGTTTGCCTGAACCTCAAGTATGCTGTTAAAATGAGGTGCAAAGCACAGTCAGCATACACTGGGAGCAGAATAAAGGCTTTTTTTACTCTCTGGAGGAAGACTGTAAGTCATAGTTTCTATATTTAATCCAATTTGATTACAGGAATTCATATGATCATCAGTCACATGAAAAAAACCTCTGTCTCCTTTTCAGACGTATTTCCCCAAACACATATGTTTCATAAACAGCACGGCGTAGGCAGCCAAGGAGAGGAAATCAGTGTCATGGCTATATTGGCTGAAAGGCTCAGAGCAGGATATTACCTTTCAAAACCTTTAATCCCCATTGCACGGCCACAGGGAACGCCGTGCTCTTAATTTATCTTGGGATTTTGGCCCAAGCAGATCATGATAGTGCCCTAGGGAACTTTTTTTTTTTTTTTTTAAATCATGTTTTGAGAGCAAAGCTGAAAATATACATTCAGCATCTTGGTGGGAATGAAACTATTTTCCCTGTGACAGATGGGGAGTTGTGGCTTTGTGTGGAACAATGTTCTCACATGTGCAGGCCCCGTCCTTGTGAGCCTGCCCATGAGAGCTGGGGTGGGACATGGGCACAAGCACACCCCTGGACTGGGGGTTTTATGCCCTCATCAGTGTTCTGGCTGTCACTGCTGCAGCACTTGCATTTCCCCTCTGTGTCCTGAACCATTGTATTTGCTCCTGCCAGGAGGCTCAAGGCTGAACCCCCCGGCTCACTTACGCAGGTGGTAGTGGTGGTGGCTTTTTTACCCTAATTGTGGATTCTCATGTTTTCCCGTGGCTCAATTACAGAATATAAAGGTCAGCCCCTGGTTGCCATCCCTGCAGGAGCTCCTTAACAGGCTCCAGCACAGTGTGTCCCTCCAGTCTTGATCAAACAAAACAAGTTGCATCAAGACTGGGTACAAATAGGTGAGACACTGAAATGAAAGGAGACCTGGCCTCTCTCCCTGGCTTTGCTGAAGTCCACATGTAGGAACTGCCCTCTCTGTCTCTGGAGTGTTGCTTTTGTCCTTATGCACCTTTTAATCCCCATATAGAAGAACCAAAGTTTGCATGGATTTCAGAACTATGATTAGGTTTGGGAGTTAATAACTGAGCTGTAAATATACTTGTTGTCTTATAGCTGGACATGACAATACCTTGGATCAGGGATACTTTCATTTGTCCAAAGATTATTTATTGTGTAAAATTCCCACAGGCACAAATAGTGGAAAGTTCTCCTGCCTCCCTTCAGGTGCAAGTTGCCTCCTTCAGCAATTAATTACCTTGCCTGATCCTGGGAGAGCCCCCATCGTGCTGCCTGTTGTCCTGGCTTGGGAGACCTTTTTCTGTCCTTACTGCCTGCAGGTGGATGCATTTCCCATTTTTTCCCTATTCTGATGGACAGCCCTCTCAGAAGTCATCCATTTTCTTCACTTCTCGGAACTACCCCAAGTTCAAAAGTCACAGGTTGTTTTGACTGCCTCCGCTTCTGAGGCCTGAAGGCCCTCTAAAGAGGAATGGTTTTCCAGAAAGTTTCCTGGAACTCAAAAGCTGCTTCACTACATCCAGCCAAGAAGAGGAAGCAGTTCAGGTCCACCGCTGAAAATGTCAACATGTGTTTGGCACAGCATGCAGACACATATGTGAGCAAGGCCATGAACTTCAATGTTGTAGGTCAGTCCTCCAGGTTTAACTGTATCCAGGAGGCTGTTCAATCTTCTACTCTTCTTCTTTAACTGCAGACTTCACTTAAGACAAAGTCAGTACCAATGGGAAGGTAAAATTCGTGTCTTTTGCAGGCTTTCCTCTGCTGTCAAGCAAGAAACCTGGGCTACAAGGGAAGGACAGCTCAGCCAGCTGGCAGAGTGGTGCTGCAGAGGAGCACTCCCAAACACAGGTACAAAGGAGGGCTGTGCAGAGCAGGGTGTCTGTGACTGCTGTTGGGACACATCTGCTCTCAGCAGGCTGTCTCTGCTTCTTTGCATAGTTTTGGTCCTCACAGTAACCACTGAGGCTGGAGTCAGACTTGTGTTGTACGTAGGGAAGAGACTTGGGTTTGATGTAATCACTCCCAAATCAAGCAGCTGTGAGACTCAGACCTCGATCACATGAGGAGTTAGCCACTCATCTGTTGCATCAGTCATAGAATCACAGCATAGTTTAGGCTGGAAAAGGGCTTCACATCACCCACTGCTCAGGAGTGTCTTCTGTGTCCTTCAGGACCTCGGATTTCCCTGTTATTTTCCGGGGGTTTTTTATTTTTAGGTTTTTTAGGATGAGGAAGGGTGGGCCTGCCATGAGTGCAGCACTGCAGGAGGAGTCGTGGCTGACCATCCCAGGCAAAGGGCAGCACGTCCCTGGACTCTCGGAGCCAGGTGGAGCAGGGACCAGCCCACATCCTCCATGCCCCAGACAGTTGTACTCACCCTTGGGTTAAACATGACTAAAATTGCTTGACCTCAGGGCCTGTGCTAGGGAAAAGTCAACTCTTCCACATCCACGGTGGTGGCTGAAATCCGGTGCAGGACAATGGGGCCAGGAAGGGAATGTCCCAGGGGAGCAGAGCTGCACAACGCTGCCTGGCCATGAGGAGAGCTGACTCCATTCAGCTCCTGCTCTACCAGCACTGCTTGGTGGCCTTTCTCTTGCTCTAAAAAGTGAGGATTAAGGGCCTGTCCATTTGTTTATTGTGTTTCTTACTTTTTTTTTTTTCCAATCCAAGATCCTGGCCAGTAACGATTTTAGTCAAACAGAAGCATGAAACAAAGTGGAATCGTTATTGCCTTACTTCTGATGCTTCTGGGAAAAGTCAGACAGATTAATGGCTTCACCCATGTGAATTTGGGTATCTAGAACAGAAGTGAAAGCAGGAATTCAATCTTCACGCCATCCATTATCATATAGCACTGATGATAAAATGCCTCCCTTGTAAGAAGGAAGGAAGAACTCTAGTTTTGTTCTGCTGGCTACATAAAGTGGGTATTTATCCCTGTTACTATCTTCAGCAGAAGATTTTGGTGGCTGGAGTAATGGATTTAAACCTTTACCAAAGGAAAAAATAATCACGAGAGGGAACTAATTGAATTGTTTAAAACTACTATCTTATATTTTAAAATCTTTTCCGGGTCACTTCTTCCATTCCTACCTACTACATAAACAGGCAATAATAGAAGAACATTTGGAGAGGATGGATAATAGTCCCTTTTTCTTGCTCAAAACTCTAAGGTGGTGCAACTGGAACACACACAGGAGAACAGAGCAGATCTGCTCCTGTCTGTTTTCCTGGAAATAGACTGTTTCTTTCTAAAGGAAATATTAAAGATAATTCATAAAGACATGACAGAGTCTTAGCATGCATAACGTTTTTTTTAGACTATTAAAATTTCCAGTAGTATTAGATCTCTACTCCTAGAGAAATATTGGCCCTCTAGGGAGAAAAGCTTTTCTCACATTATCATCTACATGTGTATTTGTGTATAAATTAAATATTATGTTAAGTACTATTATGTTAAGATTAAAATGGATTAAAATATTTTATGAAATAGAGGCCACACAAAGCAGTGTTTTTATATCCCCAAAATATTTTTTTTTAATGCACTTCACAGTTGGCTTCTTACAAGAAGCTACCAGAAGTTTCAAGAGGACATTTCAAACCCTGCAGCCCAGTATTTCAAAGAAAAGGAAGAGCCAGGGAGGTGCCTGAAGACACACATTGCTACGTTCCCCACTCTCCTTTTCAGAGCAGCACCACAGGTCCTCCACTGACCTCTCTGGGGAATGGGACACTGGCTGCTGATTTTTATGAGCCTGAAGACACAGACAGTGACACTGGGGCACACTCAGCCTGGGACTGGAAGGAAAAAACATGGAAATACACCTCTGAACCAGAGTACTTTAACGGGAAGACAAAAGCACTGTCACCTTTGGATTTGAAAGAGAAAGATGGCAAAAATACCAGGCACCCCGGAGAAAAGCTTGAGCAAGAATTAAAGGAGCCCCAGAGGCTGGGGCTTTGTACTCAACAGCAACCCTTGTATGGCTCAAACAGGACAGACTCAGGTGGGAGCAGCCCAGGGCCTGGAAACAACAGAGCCCTGGAGAAAAAGGATGCTGGCTGGAGAAAAGAAGTGTTCAAACGCTCTGGTTGTCCTGGGCCTCTCTTACTTGCAGATGGTGCTCCACTGACTCCATCAGTGGACACAAGGGATGCTCTGAGGATTGCAGATCTGGTTTCCAGGGAGCATGCAGCTGGCCAGCCAAAATCCCCACTGAGGCTCATAGCCAGTGCTATCAAAAAGTCCATTTTGGAGCCTCTAACCTCAGCTCCAGAAGGAATAAAGCAGGACTCAGACAGCAAAGTCAAAGCCTCCTCAGAACAAGCCTTCTTCAGCTTCCCCAGCGCTCCTGGGTATTCCCTAAGCCAAAGGAACAGGAACAACAATAATACTCAGTCACAGGGTTCTAAAGTAAGGGAGTGGGCAGGAAAACACGTGGGAGATGAGAGGCCTTACTCAAATCCACCTCATTCTTCTGTGGGCTCTGAAGGGATATCTCTAAGGGAATACAGGGAAAAGGTGTCCTTCACACCCTACAGGCCTTCCAAGACAACCCATATACCTCAGGAACGAGCTTGCACTAGGATGGAGGAAGTCCCAGGACTCCTAGAAAAGTTCACCTTTGAAGACAGTCCTCTAAGAGCTCCCTTGGATGAAATATGTATCCGTAAGAAAAAGTCCACTCTTCTTTCATCTCCAGAGCCCAAGAGCTCCTTCAAGGACAGTCTGGATGACTCTGCACAAAAAGGGCCACCCTTCAATAGACTGAGAAGCAAAGCTTGTGAAAGGGAACGGAATTCCTTGGTGTCATCTCTGCCTATCATTAAGCACCATTCTCCAGAAAGGTTGTGTTATCCTTTCACAGGTGAGAACCCCAGTGGAATTACTTTGTTGTTATTATTATTACTGTTATTATTATTATTACTATTCTTATTGTGTAATAGCACTTAACCTTTAAAAGACCTGTGTGTGACCGTGCAGCACACATCTATGGTGTGCTATGTTTGATTTCTAGTTATTTTCTACACAAGGAGACTTAATAAATACATTTTGTGGCTAAAGTTTAGGAGTTGAGGAGGAGTGGATTTGCAAGCAGAACCAGCTCGCTGGACCCAAGTTTGGTTTGCTGCTTGCTGCTGTTGGGATGTGATTGGGTCAGGGAATTGTCCTCAAGAGGTGGAAGGGGTGGCAAGGCAGGGTGGGATGCTTGGCAGGGCAGCTTCTGTAGTGACAGTGAGTTGTGGAAGGGGGACTAGAGCAGGCAAGCAGAAGGACAAGCACCAAAGCCTCCAGTTTTTTGCAGTGCAGAGTATATTTGTTTTCCCTCCCATGAGGAACCAGAGACTGAAGCAATATGGTTGCAGAGCAGGAGGCTTTGCTCTGTGTTTGTGATTCTTTAGCAGGTGTCTCCTCAGCTCTGCTGTCAGAGTGACTGCGCTGTGGACGTACTTTTGGGAACTTTGCAGTGTCATTAATATCCCCTTGTTCTTTAATCTGAGAGGAGACAGCACCTTATTGACCTCCTCTGACCCATTTGTGAGTCTATCTGGGCAGTGATTAAAAGGCATCAATTTTCTTGTTTGCTTGCAAGAGCCAGGTTGGTATTAAAACTGCAGACAAGTCCAAGAAATATTGATGCCAGACCAAGAGCAATCTGAGCATAGGCTCAGGAAGAATTAAGTGCAGCACAAATTCGGGTGTGAAATATGAGGCATGAGAGCTGCACTCACCTTTTCTCTGTGATCCATCTTTCCACTGCAGAAAGTCTCAGTTATTTATCTAAATAACCTACTGAATTTGGTCGACACACCTGTTTGTCTCTTGCTTTATGAAATTGCAACCCAAACTGTAACCCCAAAATTGTTGCTGTGCCTCAGCAATAAAACTTGTAGAATGTAAAGTCACTGAAATGTTCCCAGTGAGCTGCCAAATCCTTTTGCATCCCTTCTGCTTCAGAACTGCCACATGCTGTGAGGAAGATACAGTATGTAAGGCACTTTATCTAGGGATCATTGAAACTGGTAGAATAACTCCTGTTCTCATTCCTGAATTTTTGGATTGGATCCTTGGAGCATCCTTTATCCAACAACTCACAAAACCAGGCATTCCCATTGAGCCAGAAGTTGTTGAGGACTGCACTGAAGCCACAGAGAGTTGCTAGTTCACACTTCTCACTGTGTTCTTAAATGGGAGGCCTTTTCATGGTCTGCACCACATCACTGCCCATCACCTAAGCCAACCTGACTTGCTCTTAACTAAATACATTACACTAATTGGTACATTGTGCTCATGCTGAAATGGGAAAAGTCCTTGCAAGGTTTGAATGATGCTATACTTTATTTATGCTGAAAATATTTTGAAAAAACATGCTGGTGTTACGTGTGGCATTCCTCTGCTGTGCAAGCCAAAGGAGAAATTATTTTATTACAATTAAGAGAAATTAAATTATTACAATTATTGAATATAGGCAATGCAAAGTTTGTTTAGAAAAAAAAAAAGAAGAAAATGAAGCTCTAATCTAGCTATTTGTGCAGTAATCTGTTATCTTCAAAGTTTCAACATTGTAGCTCTATGAAGTTTTTAAAACATTCATATCTGAGTGAATCTATGTATAGTAAAACTAGTGAAGAGGTGAGTCCTGCTTGGCCCTCAAAAATGGCATTTCTGTCTCATACAGGCACTTGTCAGAGGCTTGACAAACTTCAGTCATGAAGTTATGAGAAGCTTAAGCCCACGCTTCTTGTTATTATTTTCCTCTTTTGAAATTTACCACAAATTTAAAAGATTTTCTTTAATTTAAAAAAAAAAAACCCAAAAAAAAAAAAAAAACAAAAAAAAAAAAAAAAAAAAAAAAAAAAAAAAAAAAAAAAAAAAAAAAAAAAAACACAAACCAAAACAAACCCTAACTCCCAGGACCTTGCAGAAGCCGATTTAATGAGACTACTCCTAATACTCCTCTTGGCTCTTTGCAGTAGGGTTTTCCTATCCTGTGTGGGGTCAAACTTGCTCTGTGCAGGTATGGTTGGTATTGCATTGCACTGGTGTTTTCTCCCTCTGTGGCTTGTGGATTCAGAGAATGAGCTGGGTGATAAAAGTTCATGGGCTTGAGATGAGCCCTGGCCAGCCCATGGCAGAGAAATCCCCTGGGGAGTAACCAGATACTTAGAAACCACTTCTGATATTTAATTTGATCTTTCCTCCCGTCCCTTCCTGCAACGTGTTCAGCCCCCAGCTGAAGCTCAGCATGAAGAAGCAATCCTCACAAAAATGAAGAATCTTTGCAGCAGATTGCCTGTGGTTCAAACCTACACTTGCAGTGGCACCTTCCATATGGGTCATTCCAGTTTCTGATGTCCAGCCTGATTTTAAGGCTTTCTGCTTAACACCTCCCCTCTGTTTCTGGTCCTCAGAGCCACTTGGAAATTTGGGGCTGTGCAGAAATCCAGCTGCACAGACAACTTGTGTGAGACCTAGACAAAGCCCAGTGAAATAATGAGGGCTCGTGCAAACTTTTCAGTGAGAGACTGGTTAAAAAAAAAATCCAAAGTTTGCCTGTAGAATACACAATTGTCCACAAATAACCACGCTGGACTTTCTAAGTGCTATTCCAGATTTTTGATTTACTGCACAAATATCTTTAAGGCTTTTGTCCTCTTTACAACCTGCAGTAAAACTCCCCCCAAAAAACTGATGGATAAAATTGTTCAATCAGATGGTTAACAGTTCTCTCCTAAGCCTACTTGCCCTTTTGAAATTCAAAAAAATGCCACCAAAGTGCCATGTTAATTACTGATACTTAGGGCAGGAAAACCAATTCAGCTGATGAGAAAATTTAATGTGCTGTGAACTCACTTTGCTGATTTTGTGCACCCTCAGAGTGGGAAGGGATCGCTTGCAAATGTTTCAGGTTCCCATTGCTGCACTGTTGTGCCCCAGAAAGTCTGCGTATTCAGAGTGTTCTGCTCAGAGAGGACACTGCTCTTGCACTGATTTTGTATTTTAGAAGGGGAACTGAGGCACTAGAAGATTAATTACTTGCATAAGACCACATGAGAAATCTGTGGAGAAGCAGAGATCTGGAACCAAACAGCCAAGTCCTCTCTTTCTACTGGTCATTCTACTGGATTTCTACTGGCCATTCTTTTCATTTCCTACCAGCTTCCATCTGGTTTTGGACACCAGTGCCCCAGGAGATATGTGTAACTTTATCTCTCTCTTTTGCAAAACACTGAAGTTCTTACAGTGGTCAGGATTAACTCCCATGAGTTTTACAAAAATATGCAATCTTGGACAGCCAAGGAGGAAGCCAACAGATTAATACAGCATTATGTTATCAAAACAGTTCCTGCTCCAAGACATTCTGTGTATTTAGGCTGTAGTCACAGCCATGGCACAAAAACACCCCAGGAAAGAAAGGGAAGTGAGCTGTGACAGGCAGATTGACACCAGTGGTGGGTTTTCCCCATAAATCTCCAGGACAACCAGTCGTGCTCCCACATCTAACACAAGGGATCACCTTATGAGCCTCTTCACATAACACATCCCTCGTTTCCCAGAGGTTTCCTCAGGTTTCCTGGGGAAAGGAGTACCTTGGATGTTCATGTTAAGGGAGAGGTTCTCAAAGGCATTGCATTTTCATCTGAGGTCTTGTTCCATGGGGAGGGAAAGCTCAGGTATAACATATGCTAATTTGGAAATCAGGAAGATGCTAGAGTGCTCAGGAAAGAAGAAATACGTAATAAATAACTCCCAATGTGAAGGAACGAGATGCCTGGAAAGTGAAAGTCCAAGTCTAGAAGACCTGAGTTAATACTTGGAAAAGAATCTACATTTTTGAGATCAGTTCTGTAGCAGATCGAGCTTTAAGGCTTGGCATATTTGGAGGCAAATTATTATCATCTAACTTAAGTATTGCTTGCTTAAATTTCAGATTTTAATAACTCAGTAACAGTCCCTAAGTTTGAACGTTTTTGTGTTTGCCTTGTCCAAATTCTCACAGCTGTTGGCCAAGTTCTGCCTATCCCACCCTGTTTGGTTTGAGGGTTTTTTGGGGGTTTTGGTTTGGGGTTTTTTTGTTGCTTGCTTGTCTTATTGTGTTGGAGCAGGCTGCTTCTCCTCCAGACCTTGTAACGCTTCCTAAATTATTGATATCACCCAAAGGGGAGGGCAGGGTTAGCTTATTCCCAGCACAGCTGAGAGAAGAAAGGGAGCGTGTAATTGCTTGTGTTTCCAGCCCTGCCAGGCTGCAAGGTCTGCCCTTTGCATATTGTGGAATTTGATTTCTCCCGTGGCGTGGCTACAGGGTGGTTACTGCAAACTTCTGGCTGCACAGGGAAAAGCAAGGTGGGGGAGTTTCCCCGTTAAAAGAAGCAGTGGCTGATGCTCCCCAGAGCTGGGAGGGGCTGTCCCTGCTGAGGACAGGTGGAGTGCAGCTGGATGTGCAGAGCAGGGTCAGTGTGGCAGTGCTGTGACCCCAGCACTCGGAGCCACCATCCCTGGCAGGCCCCAGGCAGGAGCTGTGTGGCTTCTCCAGGCACTGCGGGGCAGGGAGGCGTGGGCTGGCAGCTTGGGCACGTCTGGAGCTCACACCTGTGAGGTTGGAGACCCACCTGGAGGGCAGCTGCACCTCCCTGCCCAAGGACCTGCACCCCAAAAAGGGTGGCAGGACCCAGGTGTGCTCCACTGAGCCCTCTGAGCTTGCAGCTTCACTGAACACAAGGACTGGGCACTTCTAAAACTGAGATTGCTAAAAAAACACCCCACAAAAAACAGAATCTCTGCCTCAAATTACTTGAATTTGCTTTTATTGCTTTACTGTCTGAGATGAACATGTTTCATGGATCCTGAGTTTAAATTAGGGCTGGAGGCAAAAGTCCTGCTTGGGCCCTGGGACCCAGAGCAAGGCAGAGAAGAAACATCTCTATGCTGGGAGAAGGGGAGGTGATTTTAATCAGAATACACCTAGAAAGCCAACTGTTGCCTTGTAGATACAAAGGAAAACTAACACTGTTAGCTTTAAATAATGTACATTTCCAAGATGCCCAGCTGTTAACCATTAACCCTGTAGCAGGTTGAAGCATAGGGACAGATGTTCCAAAAGCAGCTTTATTTTCTGAAATGAGGAGAATGAAGCTATGCATTAGACTAATTAAGAAGAAATTCAAATATTTACACCCACTTGAAACAAGATGCTGGAGAAACGGGCATGATAAAATTGCTGCAATTAAATGTAATTTAATTTATAATTCTGAAAGCATGCTTCTTCCAAAGGCAGGCTTTCAGTTTTCCTTACGGAGTGTATTGTTGTGATGTATGGATTTTCCTGACTTCTTATGGCATTTTAATCAACAGCCCAATGATGTGATAATATTCCTAAAGCAGAAAAATAAGTGACGTTTGTTTAGACATAATTAATGAAATATTTATGTTGCATGAGGCTGTGTGATAAAGCCCTGTTCTCTTAGTCCATTTGCTTCTGATTACATTTGTGATTTTTTTATATGACCAGACATTCTGACGCCAACTATTTTACACTGAGCAGATGTCATGTAGTAAAAATGGGTGCCAGATGCTACAAGCCACATAAGGGTAATTTGTTTAAGAGCTGGCTCAGACTTTGTGCATTCAATTACACTCTATAGTGAGCTATATACAATCATTTGGGTAATATGGCTAACTTCAGATATACATTTTAATGAATGTTGAGTGCATTCAGAACAGCATGATACATGCAGAGTGTTCAAGGAATTAATTTGTCTGTAGTACCTAGAAAAAAATAAAATAAAATACATGGCCAGACAGTTTTTGACAGGGATCAAAAATTTAATTAGTGCTGTCAGCTGAATTTCCAAATTGCTCTAGGTGCTGCTGATTAGAACTCAGGGCAGGTGCAAAGCGTCTGTTTAAGTTAAAGAACAATATCTTTTGCTTCACTGACGTTTTGGGTTTGTATTTTAGGATATGAACCTGTCAGAAGACAAGCTACTGAGTATTCTACTTCATCCTCCGATGAGGAATTTGAATCCAAGCCTTCATTAACACACAAGGTAATCTTGAGTTAGAAACAGAAAGATATTTCCTTAGCTGGGCTGTATTTAAAATTCATCATATGATTTTGATCTAAAACACGCAGCAATTCCTCAAACTGGGGATCGGAACATTGGAGGTTACACGTCAAGGAGAGAAAATACATTAAGACAGATGAACATCAACATTTCTTTTACCTCTTTGGATCTTCAATTCCCCCAGGTTATACCAGCGCTGACAGAGGAGGTCCTAATTTGACAAACAGACATGTTTCACTGAAACCAGTTTGAAGCTGATTCTTAAGCTGCCTTAATATGTGGCCCAACAAGCAAACTGTTGAAAAAAGTAAACCAAACAGATGCAGATTTCCTTTGGGGGAATACAGATTGATTTGAGAAGGGCTGCAGGCAGGTTGCCTGGAAAACACTCTGTTTGTGGCTCACACACTTGTGCTGATTAGGATAAAGTCACACCCAGGCCCTGTACCCTGGAATTGCAGGAGCCGAGGGGCTACAGCACCCTGAACCCTTCATACCCAGCTCTGATGGGAGGAGACACAGCTTTCATTGTCTGAATAGCTCCTCAGAAATGTGTTTATCTCTTTCCTGTGCAGGTTATCAGTAAATGTAATTAATAGTATGAGGCGGCCTTTTGATTTGCTGCCTTTGGGGATGGGGGGAAGAGGAAGGAAAACAAAGCACTGAAAAATAACAAAGCTGAGTGGGACTTCGATCGGAAACAGAGGAACCAAAGCAGCAATGGCAGCAATGGCAGCACTTGTCCCCAGTGGCTCTGTATCAGGACCTGCTGAGATGGCAGGATTTTTCATTCATCTTTCCTGTCACAGGAAAGACAATCTATAGTACAATAACGGTATGATGAATTAAAGAGGGTTTAAATAAAATAGAGAAAAGAAGGGAGACATGGGAGCAAACTGGATAGAAGCAACCCCCAGCAGTTCAGGCAGTCACAGGGAGGGCAGGACCAGGCAAGGAGAAGGCAGAGCTCCAGGGAAGCTGCCAGAAATGGGAAGAAGGATCAGCTGTTGCACATGGGCACCAGCAGTTTTGATGCACATTCCCCACTCGGTGAACTTCTTTCAGCTGCCTCCTTCCATCCCTTTTCATGGCAGTTCTGGCTGCTGTTTTGCCAGTGCCACCGTTTGTATCTGGCAAAACTCGGTGGGAAAGATTTTAGTGGCTTCCTTTAATTGTGCAGTCTGTGGTGCTCATGTATCCTGCCTCTTCAAGAATGGGAACACCCTAGCCTTGAAGCACTTGAGGACAGCTTGGGTCAAAGGCAAGATGGAGCAATGGCAGGTGATTCCCTGCCCAGCCCTGCAGCATGTGCTGTCCTGGTCTCCTGACAGCAGCAACAAGTGCCCTGGGGAACAGCAAAAATCTCTGTAATGCAGCAGAGAAATGGCATTCGGGAAGGTTTCCTAGGGCTTCAGGTAGTGTCCTGAATGATGTGAATTTACCTCTTTCTAGCTATAGCAATGGAAATGGGTTGGATTTTCTTTAACTGGTGCTTTCCCCAGCCTGTGTATAGTGGGGTGTTGTTCGAAGTCAGCTTTGTGATTTGGAAACGTTTTATTGACACTCACTTAGGGTTGCTGTAGGAGCTTGTAATGATTCATTATGATGTAGGAACATTTACATGCATAGCAAATGCATGTAAATGTTCCTACATGGGTGTTTCCCTTTTGCCCCGAGCACCCTGCAGTAGCTTCCCCTGCTCTGGGCAGGGGATGGGGTCAGACTGTCCCCAAGGGTCAGTCCCAACCTCAACTGGGGGGAGCTCCGTTGTGCTGGGGGAGCTTTGGGGAAAGCTGCAATGGCATACTTATGCTTTGATTGCCTTTTTCTTCCCCTCCGTGTCTTTTACAGGCAAAAAGGGCTATCAGAAAGAGAAGGAAGCTGGAGAAGGAGACAAAGCAGTTGATTAAACAAGAGGAGCTGAAGAGGCTTCACAAAGCACAGGTGAGAATGTAGCTCGAAGATGTCCCCTTTGTCTCCCAAGAGCGACTTGTGGGTGTGGGGGTACCCAAAACCGGCTCCATGTCAGTCCCTGGAGATCATCATAATTGCCATCATAGTTTTGTAAATGGGCATGAAGAACAAGAGGGAATAGTGACTGACAATAAGAGAAGGGAAGAGGGGAGGAGATAGAAAGGGGAAATAACATCAACCCCGTAGAATGTAAGAAACTCAGCATTACCTCTGTGCATTACAGGGGGATACAAAAATACAGGGATGGCTTTTGTTCTCTCCCTGCCACAACAACGAATCATTTTTTCTTCTTAGTGAAAAGAAAGTCACTTCATTTTATACAGTCCTTGCTCTTCAGAAAATGCTAGGAAAGCTCTGGACTCTACTGGTGTATTATTATTATTATTATTATTATTTCCAATTAGAGTTCAAGATTTGTAAATGCACTTCTGCACAATTTGATCTCAGATGTATCCTATTTAATACCAAGGAAGAGAAGCTATGTTTTAGTTTTTATCTGAGAATTGTAAATTACCTCAAGGTAACATTAGATACATACGTGACTACTCCTATTGTAATGCTTTGTGGAGACAATCAAGTCCAAACTTTTAGAATGATCTTTCATATTTGTTTGGCTGTTGCTGAGGCCTTGGCTTGGAATGCCCTAACACAGCCTGAAACGGGAACTGCTGAGCATATGTCTTTGGCATTTCAACCCTTTAAGGTGTTTCATGCTTTTTATCCCCACCACACCTCTAAAAATCTTATTTCAAAGAGAATGGACAATGGATGTAGAAATCCTTCCTGAAGTGCCACTGAATTGTCACATCTTAGCTATTAGAGCCTTTTCTTTCCGGGTCAAAAGCTGGTGAAATATGAAAGCAAACCAAACAAAATCCCATGGACAGTAAAATAGCTAGCAGAGCTTTCCAGCTGTAAACCTTCCCTACTTAGATGAGTTTTACTAATGTAATATTTCTGAATATATGTCTCTGAATATGAAAGTAGTGATTTTTTACACCTTGTGAAACACAGAAACGTTATGATCTCTTTTTTGCTATGGGAGAGATAAAACTCAGAAAAAACCTGAGGTTCCTTTGGTGCCTGTGATACTCACGTAAAATTGTGATGGACACCTAGTGGTATATTTAAATTGCTTAGGTGCCTGGTACACTCAATGAGCTGGCAAGAGCCACGACTCCTCCAAGACCTTCCCAAGCTGTTTCTCTGAGCACTGAGACCATCTTTTGTCTCTGAGTTTTGAAGCTGTGTCTGTAGCTTTTCTGTCATTACATTTTGCAGGCAGTCCAGCGCCAGCTAGAAGAACTGGAGGAAAGACAAAGAGCTCTGGAGAAATTTGGTGTCCAACTGGAGAGAGAACTAAGAGGAGAAGCAGGTACACAAAGCAGAGTTCCCTTGTTTAGTGATGGGGTTTTTAACCTGTTCCACAGCAGAGGGTTTTAATGGTTGTCATGGAAATAGTTTGGTGCAAAATCTGAAAAGGAACATTAACTGGCAGGACAAAAATGATTGATAAACCTTTTTCTCAAACTCTCTGTTTGCTCAAGCACCTTTACATTGAATGCTTTAAATTTTCTGTTGGTTATCACAGATGTGGAATTATTGACAACACTAGTGAACCTGAATTTACAATTCTCCCAATACCACTCCCCCACACCTTTTTTTTTTAATATATTTAAGTCCCATCCTGAATTTAATTTCATCTTGTGGAGGGAACCAGTGAGGTTTCCAAGAGCTGTATCTCAGTTACCAAGCCAGCAGCAGCCTGTGCCTAGTAACAGGAGTCCTTAATGACTTTCCTGGAGTGTGAAATGCCATTAATATGATTAGAGCCAGTGGCCATGCTATAGCAACAGCAGCCTGCAGGCACACACAGGGGCCCCAACAGCACAGCTTTTCCCCCAGTGGGCAGAAGGTGACAGGGGTGGCACCCTGGCCCCAGCCAGAGGCAAGGTTTCCTCTCATCTGAGCCAACACTTCCAAGCACCCAGGGTTGTGGAATCCTGCCCTGGCCAGCCTTGGCACTGCTCCCCAGCACACCCGGGGTGAGGCAGAGGGACAGGACACCCAGGGTCTCCCGCCAGGCTCAGAATGGGGATGGGAGTGTGAACCGTGCCCCAAAGGGACTTCAGAGGGGGCTGTGGGTCCGTGCTGAAGGGACTGACAGCCTGAATGCAAATGCGTCTTTATTTACCTCAGCTTCAGAAAACTGAGCCTTGTGTTTTCCTGACAGGCAGTTGCACAACACGGAAAACGCAGATATCTTTTGGCACCTGATCTTGTTGTTGTCTTAACCAGGCAATTCAGTCCAACCCCTCCGTGCTGGCCTTTTTAATGCCATATTTCATAGCAGCTCTCACCCCTATTCTGACACTGCACTAATCAGTTCAGCAAGAGAGCATTTGCCCAACCTTTCATATTTATTAACTAATTTCCTAGAACTGATCATGTCAGTCTATTCCAAATTTTATTTAAAATTTTATCATCTCTTTTTCTTAAACGAAATCATAACCCTTTATCTAACAGCACCCCCCCTTACCACCCAGGAGAAAGTCTTGCTAAAAAGGCTGTGAGAATTTGGAGAGTTAGCTTTTTTCCTTCTGATTTGTGTAAAGGTGGTTGTTTTCTGGAAACCTCAAAATACAGAGGGACAAGAAGCTTCTAGCTCTCGGGATAGGCACAGGATAAATGGCCTAGAGCCACTTCTTGTTGTTGCTGTTTTGACAACCGCGTTTCCTAAAGAAGGCTGTCTGCCAAGAGATCGATGCTTCTCATTCTCTTACCATCCCTGGTAATTGGATTGCCCTCATTAAGGTGAAAGTACTGGTTTTTTTCCTCCCTGTTGATTGTTTGTGTGTAGGTGGCCAGTTACAAATAGGGCAGATACTGAAATGTAGGATGTTACTGCCTCTCAATAACCCTTCTGGTGCAAAAGCACGAAGCCACGAGTTTCCCAGACAAAATGTGAGTGCTTTGTTGCTCGTAATAACATATGTGTAATGATGCAGGAATTGGTGAGTTTAATATTCTGTTCAAGCTTCCTAAAAATAATGAGCGTTATTGTTTAATGAATGACCAGTGTTTATTAGGTTAAGTTGTATTTAAGCAGGTCTGCGCTTATGCAATTCAAGTGATTTAATAGGTATTATTAAGGTAATTAGAAAACGATCACAGTTCAGCAATAATATTGAGCTGCAAAGGTTGTGAATAACCAAATTTAGAGGCAGGCCTGCAAACACCAGTCTTCAGTGACATTTACGCAACTCTCCTCTAATAATTCTGTAAGCCTGGGATGAATGGCCTCTTTGTTAGAGGGGAGTTATTCATTAGCTCCTCAACTGAATTAGAAGAGAACATGCGTGGGTGCGAAACAACTGCCATGAAGACTGATGAGCAAAATGAGGTTTTGATGATCTTCTAATTGTAGTGACAACAATTCATGCATGAGGAAAAAAAAAAAAACCAAAAAATTACTCCCTGAAAAAAATCTGAAAAAGATGAGAAGAAATAATATCAGTCCTATGAATAATTTTTTCCTATTTTCGTTATTTCCTTTATTCTGCCTCAAAACACCAAATAATAAATCACTGCTGTACCGTTGCTTTGTTTTCCACTGACATTTGTGAAGGCTTATGGAGAGCTTCTGCCTACAAGAAAATACAGAAATAAAAATCTCAAAACACGTTTTCCACTGAAATTAGCATAAGGGCTCAGTTGACTAAACAAGTCATGAACAATGATGGTAAAGAAGAAAACCTACATTGAGAGAACATTAAGAAACGTCTCCGTGCTTTGGAAGGTGAACAAATATCTGCACATGTTGTAGCCAGTTTTTGATTTCACAAAAAACATATCTGAGGTGTCTCGGAATTTTCAACATAGTCAAAAGAAATCAGTTGCAAGCCTGTAGAAATAAGGAATAGGAGTTTTAACTGTACCTAAAAAGGTGCAAACTGGCCATGATCCCTTTACTGTGTGGTGACTGAAAGGAGTGAAGCATCAATCTGGAGAGCAGAAGGTTCAGGTTTGGAGAGGAGTGTTCAGTAAATACTCCTCCACAGCCTATATAATTCCCTCAAAAGTGATGAAAATAGAAATACCTGTGATGTAATTAGAAGAATGTTTGGCTTTCAAATGGATGTCAGTCAGTGGAGCCTCGGGTAAACTAGGAGGAAAGGTTTGCTTTAGGAATGCTGTAGGGAAAAGCCAACATGGCTCACAAAACAAGCTCACAAACTGTTTTCCCTCTAACCTATAAAAAAGATCTGTCAAAATCTGCATTATCCAAAATGCTTCTTTGGTTCGTTCTGCCCTTGGAAGGCATCAAGCACTCCATCAGGCTCAAATAATAACACTGGCAGTAACAAGCATTTGAAAAGCTCGGGGAAAAATGTCCCGGGGAACACTTAGGGGGCATTCTGTGGGATGGAGGAGGAGGCAAAACAAGAGCTACTTTTATTTCATCTTGCACCGAGGATTTTGCAAAAATGAATGTTTTTTTGCAAAGTGCATTATCTTTGCTTACCTCCATCAACCTACAGTAGGCAGTCTTTTATTAGAGACACAGAACTTTTAAAGTGTAAAGAGGAAAAGTTAAAAGAAGGAATGTTTTTGCCTAAACAAGGAAACAAGGAAAATGGAACAGTAACCTTTTGTGTCTGTGCTGCACTTCTGCATTACACCGACTGCAGTGTTTTTACTGACAGTAAAATCGATCAAATTTTGATGATGCCACCATTTCTTATGGTGGCATACAAAGACCTAAGGCTCTGAATACTAATGCTGCATCCCTGAATTGAGAAAGTGGCATGTTCCAGCAAGGACTGCTCCTGCAGTCACTCTGAGAAGACACCTTTTATCACCGCTTGTTGACCGGGAAGATCCCACAGGAACACATCCATGACGGCCAAGTTTTTATGGAATCAGGCAGGAGTTGAAGAGAGAGTGCTCTGCCTCCTCCCGTGGTTTTGTCCTCCTGTTTCGTGGTAATGTCCAGCTGGGGTCAAGTCCTGATGACAAACTGCAGACTGCACCCATGCCAGCGTGACTCCTGTCCTTGGTGTGGGGCGCAGGGAACTCCTCTGATGCTGGCAGGAGGTGCCCTGGGTTCCCTGGGGTGGTGGTGTTTGGGAAAGGCATGCAAAGGGGCTGGTGATCCCAAACACCCAGCTATTCCCCTCGGCTCAGGAAGATGGCCAAAAGGCTTCACTGGGTGGCATCGCTGCTGCCCCAAGGAGATGGGCTTTAAACTGCTGCTTTTGAGTGGAGTCAAACCCTGGCTCTGACCTTAGACTGAGGGGCAGCTGAAGCTGTAGAGACAAGAGGGTAACTCCTGGGGCAAAAAACTAAGGACATTTCAAAGTGACAACAGAAAGGCATCAGAAACACTGCTGAACTGCCCAGGACTCTGGATGTCTCTCCCCTTGGTAATCTAGTTTAATGATACTTTCATAATTGGTGTCTCTGGAGCTTTAACCTGAGACCTTTTGGGTTAAGTTTCAGTGCTCTCAGTCATATAAAATAAAGGTGTAGTCCCTCTTAAAGTAGGAGAAATCATATAACCTTCCATCCACAGAAAACCGCCAGGCTGGTTTGTGGGGATTTTATTCTTGGTTATCTACATTGTGATGTAAGGACTGAGGAGGAGAGAGCTTGTTTCCCTGCCTGCTGGCAGTATTCCTTTTGCTTCCTCCTAAATCTGGCTATCTCTGCTTCCAAGTGTGGTGGGGAGTGCAAATACCATGGGCTGGGACAGGAGCACAGGCTGGCTGGTGGCTTTATGTTTCTGAAGGTGCCAGTGTGTCACTTGGAAAGTAGCCTCAGCCTGGAGCAGTGTAAGATATTTGCTTCCCACAAGTGATCACACTTTTGTGGCAGCAGGCAGGAAGGGGCAGAACAGATGTGGGAGGTGTGTTGGCAGTGCCATCGCTGTAATTCTGCATCAAAGGGAGGTGGGCTGGCTTTTTTTCAAGAAAAAAAATGAATGGAAAATGTGAAGTCATGAGGATGTTAAAAAGGACAGCAAGGAAAAGAAATACATAGGCGCTCTGACTTGCTTTTTGAAAACAACCAGGATTTCAAGATTGCCAAAGAGTTTTTTAAAATACCAATACAGATGGTATTTTAGGAGAGTAAAGGTCCTTACCCGATGAAAGAGATCCACCCTTTTCTTCAGCAAGGCAGAGCCAAGCTGTGAGCTTTTTGGGAGAAAGGCTGTCTAGCAGTGATGCCCTGGCTCAAAGTGTTAAAAAACCACCCAGTAATCATAGACTTGTTATTCAAAGCAGATGCAGATTTAGAGGCCAGTTGACAAGTGAAGGGAAATTTGTGTCTGATGTCCACTGGAAGCAGGGATTAAGTTGCTACTTGCCCGTGTGTGCATCCTGAAGGCTGATGGTGTTAATGGAATATCCACTTAGACACAGTTCAGCTCTGAAGCCCAGTTTCAACAGAGATGCTATCGTACCAAAGGCAGAGCTAAGAGGCAGAAATAGTGCTCATTAAAATCTATGTGATTGTTTGAAAGGGAAAAAAAATTAGGACAAAAGTGTTGTAAAATCCAGTGCATCTTTAGCTGCAATAAGCCACAACTGTCAACCAAAAACAGACAAAAATGTCATACCTGCTGTATTCAGCCATTACTGGGGTAAGTTGCATACAGCAAAACCATCTCCATTTGAAGTCATGTAGGCTTACACAGGAGGACTATTGAAGGGGAACTTAGTTGGCAAAAGCATTGGAAAGAAAGCTGGTAAAGCACACTGAAGTCTCCTATTTCACACAGATTCAGGCACAAAGGACGAAAATCAGATGCTACATGAATGGTTTGAGCTGGTCATGGAGAAGAATAAATTAATGCGTTATGAGTCTGAGCTCCTGATCATGTAAGTAAGGACAAGCGTTAGTATTAAAAATGGGGAGGGGAGAGGGGAAAAAAATGTACTCGCAACACACCTGATTACCTTCCTGTATGCTGCGTTTGAGACAGCTGAGGAACAAAATCCAGAGTAGCTACAACCTGTTTTGAATGTAGATTTGCAGCTGAGGCCCCCTCATCCTTCCCTCTCATGTGGTTCAAACATTTCAATTCTGTATGATGCGCTGAACCAATGTGGCATGGAGATGCTCTGCCTTCACATGAACACCAGGGCACCTTCTCCTGGGAACAAAAATAGTCTGACAAATTCACCTGTTTTTATTGGACATAGGAAAAAAAGATCTAGAAATTCACTACAGCCATGAAACAAGCAGGTGCACCAACACAAGAAGCAAATAAAGCCCACCTCAGATGCCACTGTTGTGGCTGATGGAAGCAATGTTTGCTGTAGCTCCCTCACCTTACCTCCCTGCAAACACACTGGAGACAGGCAGAGGTGACTCTCAGCTATTTTCTCCACTATTTGTGGACAGTGTAGGAAGGCAATGGGAGCCTCAGCAGTCCCCACTCACCCCTGGATTTCCCACCTCTGCAGGCTGCTCACTGCCATTTGTCATTTCCTTACCACTCAGCCCAGCCCTGAGCTCCAGCTGCACCTCAGTTTCTCCCCAGCTGTGCTGGGGGCTGAGCCTTTCTGGCCCCTCTCCTTGTCACGGGGTACTGTGGTAGAAATGCTTTCTTCTCACACTGCCTGTGAGATAAAAAGGCAACAGTGGGCTGTTTTTAGTGCTGCAGGACACAAAATGTTGTTGTCTGGACGTGTTCACGTGTTAAATCCTTTGCCTCCTGGTGAGGCCCTTCATGTGCGGATTCAGCCCCATTCAGAATTACACTGTGTGTGCCACCAGCAAAGCACAGATGGTTCAAAGCCTCAAGCACTGCTGTGTATGGGGGAGTTTAACCCCACACATGTAAAAGGTGGCAGTGGCCCTTCTGGAGCTGCTCTGGAGATGTTGGCACAGGCAAACCTTTTAGCATTGGCAGCCCACGAGGAGAAAACACTGGATAAACAGAACGCAGAATCCTCTAATTGAGATCATATTAACATGTATGTCTTCACTGAAAAAAGCTGCTTCTTTAACATACTTTTTGCTGCACCCAGAGCCCAAGAGCTGGAATTGGAGGACCACCAAAGCAGGCTGGAACAAAAGCTGAGAGAGAAAATGGCCATTGATGGTAAGTCAGAGTGGCCAGTGTGCTCCAGCCCACAGGGACAGAGCGTGCCAACCCTCTTTGCTCCAGGGTGGCTGAGGCTCCTGTGCTCCCTCTGAGCTCAGCTCAGCCAGAAAAATGGGGGGTCTTCTGGTGTGACTCCTGATGAAGACAGCTGAGCTGACCTGCCCAGTTCTACCCTGACCTGGATCAGAAGCACTGCAGGTGTAATTGCACTAACTGTGCTCTGCAGGCAGCAATGTCCAGCTGATGGTGGACAGCAATGGAAAGTAACTTCTTCAGTCACCTAAACAGAAGAGGTTATCTGCTCTTATGCAGCATTGCTGGTTACCCCAGTGTTTTGGGACTGCTTTGAGGTACTTGGGATTACAGCTTGGCCTTGTCCTTTCATTTGGGATTTGAAAAGGAGCATGGGGAGGAGCAATGCTGGGAGAAGAGTGGTTCCATAGCACTGAGTACCCCAAAATATCCTGTTGTGTTCTAGGCATGTGGATTGCAAGTGATGGCAGTTTTCAGTACGTTTTCTGAAAAATGCTTTCCATTTTCTTAACAGGTACTACATTTCATGTTGGAATTTTTGCCTTATAAGCTAAATTTAAACTACAGCTTAATTGCTTCTGTAATTAAGTAGTGCTTTCTCTATCCCTTCTAGTCTAAATTTTGTTAGAAGACCTACTCTTAGACCCTAGGAATCCTAATGATCAACCTCAAATGGCCCAAATCCAGGAGAAAATTTCCCTGAACTGTAACTTTAACAATACTAACTGCTATTGACTACATTTGTCATTGACTATGATGATAATTCAAGCTGTGCACTAACAGCTAAAATGCAAACAGTGATCTCGTTCTTAAGCTCTTTTTTGTGACCCTTTAGACAGCCTTAAAGATGAGATGGATCTGAACGAGGAGGATGAAATTTTTACCGAGATGATGAAAGTGGTTGAAGAAAGGGACAGACTCGTATGTGCCTTAGAAGAGCAGAGAGTGAGAGAAAGAGCAGAAGACCAGCACTTTGAAAGCCTTATATTATCTACAGGTTATCAGCTGAGCAGGATTTAAACAGCCACGTGCAAATAAACATCCTTTCAGCAGCATTCCCTGAATTCCCTGAAGAAGCACAGAGATACAGTCTTCTGGAAAATGAAGGAATTCGAATTTAAAATCAGCTTATTTGGGAAACACGTCGTTTTGTTATCAAAAGCTTTAAAGCAGTTCTTTTGCTTATACCAGAGACAGTCATTTCACTGTCAGCTCAAAGGATCTCTGGGATACAGATTTGGACTGAACTTGCCTGTCTGATGGGCACCAGGGTCTGTGAAAGGGAAATCAGAGCTCCATTATTCTCTTGGAATTTTATTTTAATGCTGAGAGTAGAGTTTCTGAGGAACATGATGACATCATTTAGCATTTCTGAGACAGCCTTACTTTCCATCTGTTTGTCTGAATCTCTGTGTGGCTTTGTTAATATTTTGGCACAGCCAAGCCGTGGTCAACTATAGAAAAGTCAGAAAACAAGCATCTCATAAAAATAGGGTTAGTCTTTATTTCTGGTGGAGGAAGAGTCGTTTGACTGATGACTACATATCAGCACTTACTAAAACTACTGTAAATGCAATGTCAGAAGTTAATTTTTCGGGTATTTATCAGTTTTATTGCACTGTGTATTTTTGAACAAGAAGTTAAAGCAATATTAAATCCCTGCATTTTGTAAAATGGTAAGGGATTATCAAAGGGGTGACTATGCTTACAGCTGTTACATGCTCAAAAAAGTTTCTGTATATCAGAGATTAAGGTCTTTAAAACAAGATAAAAGATAATTTAAAAATAGTAATTCAGACCCAATTGATATTTATAGGGCAGACTTAACTATGACAAACTTTACAATTTCTTCATAAAATACATAACAAATTTTATTGTTGGGTGTGACGAATGGTATAGCAATTAAAGACCTCCCCGAGAATAATCCCATAAAAAGACTGGAAAGAATGTTGAGTTTTTAATATCACCATTTGATAGAAAATATTGTGAGTGTATTTAAATTACATTTATCTTGCTGCTTGAGAATACATGCATTTTTTTTTTGCTTAAAGGGACCATCTCCTATATTTTTTGTACATACATTTGTAGATATTGGCAAAACAGCGTGCAGAACTTCTCCTCATTCAAGTAACATCTTAAATCTGAGATAATTCTGCAATTTAAGATTGGTAATATTCCCAAGTTTATGTGTGATGCACTAGATTTTCAAACTGGAAAAAACAAGGGGAAACTGAAAGACTGGTTTGGTTTTTGTTTTTTTTTTTTTAATATCATTTTACCTCATGCTCTCAGAAGATTTGATGTTCTCATTATTTTGTGAATGATGCTAATTTGCAGCATCTGCCTATGGTACAGCCAAAGATAGAAGCACTCCTGTTAAAAAAGCTTTAAACTGGAAAACCTCTTGGTGAGTACTGGTAAAGTAACAGACACACTGGATCCTATCACAATAATTTATGAGTTGTCTTTAGGGGATATTTTTTTTTTCTGTATTGCAAGAAATTTGAAATACCCTTTCTAAAGGTAAAAGCAAGTTTTTGCTGTTGGCCACACTTAAATAATGTACCTCTGTTGGTGCAAGCTTTATACTATTGCTCTGCAGTATTTATTTATATTTATTTATTAGACTGTTTAGAGGGGGTAAGAGCATCAGGTTACATTTTACAGTTTGGCTGTTGTCTCAGATTTTGATGGAAAAATGTGTATTTCTAACAGCTGTGTACAGAAAAGCTGTGCATTGTAGAGTAGACAGCTTTATAGATTTGGTAAATAATTAGTAATCAAATATGAATTAAGATTCTAAACAATGTTCTCAGTGACCGTAACTTAAAGGGATACCCTTAAAACTCAGCATTCAGGGCTTTAACATATAATTTGTTTTACATCACAGTGAAAAGACATGGAAGAATCCTTACATGTGTTCCAAAATAACCACCATTTTTTTTCTTCCCCTTCTCATTCATGGGCTAAGCATACCTGATCTTCAGATGACATTTTTACTGAGATGGATTGCAGTGATTGATTTTTTTAAACAACTCTATTACTTAAGACTGACACAAAGTAGGAGAGGCAGAGCAGCAATGAATATTTTAATTTTCTCTGTTGAGATCTGCTGGTATTTCCAGTTTTGGGGAGAAAATTTCTGGGTTTTATCACTGTCCCCAGTCCTGCCTCATGCAGTCCTGTAGAAAAAGACAGTCTAGGAAATGTCAGCATTTTCTGTGAGAGTCATAATGATTTCGAGGTATTTTTTAAAAGTTCGAAAGCAAAATTCTTAGAGCTTTGCACAGGAGGAGAATTCTGCAGAAATCTCCAGTTATATCAGAGATTGGGGTTTTCACCTCACTTTTACAATTAAGGAGTCCATTCACATTAGTGTTGCTGTTGCAAATAAACCCTGAGATTTCAGTTTACAGTAGATACCTGTTCAGCTGTAAAACCAAACTGCAAAGGGTGCTTTCCCTTTAGCTCCAAAGATTTGCATTCTTGAGAGTATCAGAGTCCACGGAAGCTGAGGGCCATCAGAACTTTATGGACATCAAAAACATCCTTTGCTAAAGAAACACTTTTCTGCCTGCCCTGTGGTTGTTACACATGCTCCACCCAAAACTGTCTGCTCTTGGCTGGAAAAACCTGTCAGGCTACTGCTGCCCTGCCTGATATTAAGTACCTCACAAGATTAGATCCAAAAATAAACCGTGCAAGTGATTTAGAAAATCATAAACTCCTAGGTCATTTAAAGCAAGTCTTTGTGTATTGTGAGAGTAGAGAAGGGGGTTAAAAAAAAAAAAAAAAAAGAGAAGCTATGTGCACTGTTCACAGGTCAGTTTCATATGGTTGGCTTGTACTAGAAATGTATTTAAACACTGGTTTGGTTATCAGTTTTCTTGCTGCTCAATCTTTTCTGTTACATGGCTCACTAATTTATAATAGATTTGTTCGTTTTTAAGTTCATGGCACTGTCATTTCGGGGTATAATGTGATGTGCTGGAATGTACTGAGTGTGTCTAAATGGGCTGGTTGTGAGAAGTTTTCTATTTGAAAGAATAAAATTCTGTCTTTACTCTTTGAAGTCCCCGAATCATTTCCATAGAAATTTCTCTCCACTGACACCTACAGCACAGCAATGTGTGATGAGGACAGATCTATAGGTAAGAAATTTAAACCATCTTCTGAACTCATGTACTGGTAAGTAAATCACAGCATCTTGCAGCGCACAGATTCCTTTTTTAGCTCGGAAATAACAACACTCTGAGGTTAGGGGGCATCTTTAACAGCAGAGATTACAAACCTCAGGAGACCAACAACTTCCACACATGCTTACACGGGAATTTACCGGCTGGTTTCCTTGGGCTTGACACACAAATTATAACAGCTCCTTGAAGACTCGAAGGAAAAGTGTTGATCAAATGGTGATCAAAATCTTAATTGTCAATTAGTTGTCAATTTTCAAATGCCACTAACTTTACCTCTGTTAGGTCATCTGGTTTTGTTGCTTTCTAGCAGTGGGAGAGTCTTACAGACCAAGACACTCTGCTGCCCAGAGGAGGGAAGAGGATAAGCAAAACTGGGGCCAGCACAATTGTCCCCTGCTCAATGACTCTGGACTCATTGGTAGGTCTCTCCTCCTCACAGGAGACGGACAGCTGCTTCTCTTCAGAGGTCAAGGTAATTTCTGGCATCTTTGAACTGAGGTTTTCCTTTTAAGTGTCATGTCATTTCCCTTCCACCTTGTGGACTTTTCTGGCCCAGGAGCAGGGTAGAAATGCCACCACAGGAATTTACTGAGGCTCTTCTAATCACAGTGTGTGCACACACCCTCCTTGTTCCCTGTTCAAAAGATCATAGGACTGAAGAAACTCAGTTGGTGCTTAGGGACATGGTTTAGTGGTGGATTTGGCAGTACTGGGTAATGGCTGGACTTGATCTTAAAGGTCTGCTCAAACTTAAACAATTCTGTGCTTCCATAAAAAGCTTGGGAAAACAATTTTGTAAATTATTGTTTGAATCAAGACCAATCTATTTGCCTCCAAGGTAAAGGGAGACCTCACTGATTTTGAGTGTGTTTGACCACAGGAAACAAATGGAGAGGTCTTTTGCCTCGAAACTTCTTTGTAGCCCAATGCATGTCTGACTTCAACTAAGACTTCACATTAGTTTAGTAGTCCTTTTCCAGAAAGATACACTGTTTTCTTCCTTGCTTGAGCAAGTAACAGGATGTGGCATAGCAGACTGGAGACTCTCTGTATCTTTTAAGAGTTTGCTTCTGTTCTAGAGCTGTCCCTGCTGGGTTTTGGCACGGTTTAGCACAATAGGTTTGCCATGGTAGCATGCAAATACTGTTCCTTCAGTTTTCAGATGTGGCAGCCACATCTCACGAGCCTGGGTTCTGGCAAATACCTCATGATGGGCAAGGTATTTGCTGGATTTCACCCAGATCTCTTTGCCTGATATTTATGAAAAAAAATCGTGGTTTCTTCTGTTGCTTCTAATGAACTATGAAGAGACCTGATGGCCCTGGATGCCAGTATTGTGCTTGCTGGAATATTTGTGTAACACACTGATGCCTTAGGAAGGCTGACCTGAAACAGAGACTGGACAGAGCTAGAGAATAGAGTAGGTATTTATTGAAAGGCCTCCAGGGTACACCTTGGGCAGGACAAGAGCTTGACAAGGGCTAAACCTGAGATGGACTTAGAATGGTCACAAAATGGACAACAGGTCACAAGGTCTTACATTTTTCTAAGTTTTGGTCCCTTTGCATATTGGGGTTTAATTGTCCAATTCCAGCTTCAGGTAGTGAGGTCCCATCCTTCTTGTTCCTCCCTTCAGCCCAGCCTTGTTTGTGCTTTTGGGCCTGAAAGTTGTCCTTGGTCTCCAGCAGGAGAAAGATTTGTTTTGTCTCCCTACTCTGTGAAGGGAACTTACCAGCACTGAATATGAGGCTCAGAACTGCACCCCTGGGCAGCACAGAATCTGAAAACATGAGAGCTAAACCTTAAGGCATCAACACCTATACATAACTACAGGCCCAAATTAAGGGTACAACTGAAGCTTATTAAGAAAAAAAATTATAATACTGATTCCTTTCTTAAAAATGTTTCAGGAAGGACAGTTGTAAATGCAAGTAAACTTGGCCCAGTTCTTGTAAATAACTAATTGATGTAACAACATGTTACCAAAAGTAGTGACTACCAGGATGATGTTCCCATTTTACCAAAAAGTTTTAAACCCATTTTCTTTCCACTGAAGCTTTCAAATAATTAATTTCTGTGGCTGTGTATGTTATCTTTCATCTTTCATGTACATTTTTCCTCATCACATCTTAGTCTATTTTGTTCCTTGATGTACAACAAAAATTCATCATATGTTTTAAGAATCTGTTTGGAAATACTCTGTTACTTTTATAAAACTATGTTATTTTGTTATATTACTTAAACAGAATATTCTTATACCAAAGAAGTTAGAGTAGAAAGCATAGCTGTGCTTTAAACTCCAGCATATGAACATGCCCAATTTTAATCTCACTTTGTGAGCTGGAAAGAAATTTATCCTCGAGCATGAGTTTTAGGTGATGCTGGCAATAAAAATTTGGAGCCCTTTTATCCCTGATCTGATGCTTTCTGCTGTTCCAGGGCAGCCACATTGAGATGGGGTGGAAACACCTTCTCTGCTCGGCAGGCTCCTTTACTGTGCTGTTAACTATTACTCAGGGAGGGGTGGGCACGTTCAGCAATTCACCACACAGAGCTGGCAGGCCAGCACAAGGCCGACTGAAAGTGCTTAGGAAAATAAAATGTGTAGATTTTGGTCTAGTTCTCCTCTTCCAGAAGCCAGCAAAGGGTGTTCCTGTAGGCAAGCACAGCAGTAGCAGCAAATTGAGAAATCGCTTTTAAAAATTCCACTTCCATTCTTTAAATGACCAAATGGTCAAAAGGCTGGAGCAGAGCTATAGCTAGGAGAGAAATCTCAGGGGAATACTCTAGGGCAAGTGAATTATTTACTGCACAGTCTTAACCAGCTTGGCTGCTCTTTCTTGCTAGCCTAGCCCATGGTTGGGATATTACATACCTTGCCTCTTCTGTTTCATTGGGAAAGTAAAACTCTGCTCCTGCGCATTCTGAGCCTCATATTTAAAGAAATAAAAACCAGCTGTGCATGGACAGATATGCAGGTGAATAAGAATTATTTGAAGGGTGGAGGGGAGGGAACCTTTTATTGCCTGGCAAAAGTACATATGTGAGCAGGATACAATTAATTTGATGTAATGTTTGGCTCACCTGTCCGAACAAGGTGCTGACAGGGAGCGTGGTGAAAGCTCTCACGGTCTGCTCCACATTTCTCTATGCCACGTGCAGCAGGGCCAGCCTGAACAGCAGCCTGCAGACTGCTGTGTCCTGTGCTGGGATCATGGAGCATGATCCTGGAAGTGTTCCACCGTCAAATATTGGGCAGAGCAAACTCCATCCCTGTATCTGCCATAACTTACAACTTGTGTATATCTACAAAGCTTTTTGTGATGAATGCAGTATTAATTTAAGGCCGTAACTTAGACCTTGTGTATGCCTATAAAGCCTTTTGTGATGAATGCAATATTAATTTAAGGCTGTATGTTCATATGTATTCCTACATAAAAAGAAAAAGAAAAGGTAGCATATGTAATTCTAAATTTAAGATACAGGGGGCAAATGTTGTAACTATCCTCAAAGAGAAACATCACAACTGGAAAAATACTGCAGTAGTGTTACATACAATGAACTGCACATAAATCCTGAAAGAAATCCCCAAATCTAAACTGTAAACTTAGGGTCTGGCTGTTGCTTTAGCCTCATTACTTGAAGCACACAGTATTAGTGTTTCCAGATCTGATAAAGTTAATCTTAAACACATTGTTTCATTTAATTTTTTTTCCCTTGTGATGTCAGACTGCCATAGTTCATGAGGCTATTAAATAAGTAATACTGTATTTATCATTAATTTACATACACCGAGTGTTGAGAAATAGGAAAGGTTCTGGGTCTTTTCAACAGTCTTGTGAGGGACTTGGCAAATGCATGTTGAATTCTGACTACCCTCTACTGCACAGCCCAGTACCTGTTGCTCTTTGTGAGGTATCTGGCTTGTTCCTTCTGTATTTACCACAAACATAGGGGTACAAAGGCAAGCACACTTGTGCTTGCCAGAATTTTCTCTCTTCTGCTGTGCCCACAAAATCTTATATTGACATCCATGTATAGTCATTTGGCTCCAAATGGAGATTCAGCTGGGTCACTGCTCTGTTTGTAAATGCCAGAGATTTACAGGCATATTTTTAAAAGTGGTGTTTCTCCTTTTGAAACTGTCTTTTATTATGTTCTTAAAATGATTCAAAACTATTCCTCCCCTAATACATACACTGTATAAGCAGCACTTCTCTAAAAAGAGAATAATGTGTGAAATTCAGGCTGAAATTCATAGCCTGAGACGTAACTGGTGCTACAAACCAGAGAGGAAAGGAGAAGATTGTGCTAAGGCTTGGGCTCATTCCTGCTTATAACTGATGGCAGGATGGATGAATAGAGTTTTTTTCTCCAGGGCACATACTAACTGCATGCAACAAATAGGCATTGATGTCTACCCCTCATCAGCTAACCAATGTTACCAGCTTGTAAAAACACAACAATTATTAGGTGATTTAGAAATATCCTCATGGTAATTTCATTTCACTTATTATGCCTAATGGATAGCTAGATATTTGCATGAAGTGTGTGTGGCTTTTTGCCTGAATTGTTAATCAAGTGATTAAGTGGTAAGTGAAAGTAGTGCATCCAGATGACATTAATGCTGTTCCAGTCCTGGATGCCTCCTGAACCAGTGACAGCAAATTATCTGTTTTAAACATACTTCTCCCTTAAGCTGCTCATCTGCAAATCAAAGCAGGGTGGGTATAGGCAATCTATCGTTTTAAGTCACCTTTCCTTCCACAGGCTTTTCATACTGGTCTGGCTACAACAGTTGTTTTGTAGAAGTGGATATGACGATGCCAGCTGCTTCTCACCACAGACACAGCTGGAAACTGCAGGCAGAAGAGCTTTGCAAAATGTTATCCAGACTGAAATGTATGTAGTAAGCTTGGACTTCAACTTGCAGGAAACTGTTTAGTGATGCTTTATTACTTCAAGAGTTCTTTTGTAACTCTTTGAGGCCCCCCCCACATCTGGGGCCTCCAACACAAGAGAGATGAACTTGATCGAGCAGGTCCAGAGGAGGCCACCAAGGTGCTCAGAGGGCTGGAGCATCTCTCCCATGAATGCAGCCTGAGAAAGTTGGGGTTGCTCAGCCTGGACAATGCTCCAGGGAGACCTAGCAGCCTTCCAGTACCGAAAGGGGGTTACAAGACAGCTGGAGAGGGACTTCTTGCAAGGGCAGGTGGTGACAGAAGAATGGGAAATATTGCCGTAAGATGAAGAAGTGTAGGTTTAGACAAGATATTAGGAAGAAACTCTATTGGGAGGGTGGTGAGCCCCTGCAACAAGCTCTCCTGAGCAGGTCTGGACACTCCATCCCTGGATGTATTCAAGGCCAGGCTAAATAGGTTTTTGAACGATCAAATCTAATTGAAGGTGTCCCTGCCCATGGCAGTGTGTTGGCAACTACATTATCTTTAAGGCCCCTTCCAAACCTGACCATGATTCTGTTTTTCTGTCGGTGCTGCGCACAGGATGTAAAAACATCTGCTGGCAGCTGTGACCCTCCTGTCCCTCAGGCCCTTCACCCTGGGGTAGGTGAGGATGAAGGGAACGGCGTGAGCCCTGACGCTGTGTCCGCATCTACCTTCGCCTTTCGGCACCCGCGTAACCTGGCACCCTTCTTCTCTGGTCACCTACCCCGGGTCACAGCCCCAGAAGTGCCTGGCTCCTCGGCAAGGGCGGAGGATGGAGCAGGGGGCGAGGCGCTGCCCCCGGGCCCCCAAAGGCCGCCCGTGCCCCAGGCGGGAGCGGAGCGCGGCCCCCGCACCGCCCGCGGCCACCGGGAGCCCAGCGACGGGAGCGGGCCCTCCCCGGCGGGAGGGAGGGCGGGAGGAGGGAGGGAAGGAGCGGGAGAGCCGGGAGAGCGGAGCAGGAGCTGCCTCAAATGCTTGAAATAATTCCGCTTCCGTTCAG